>CM077182.1:8025617-8625617 GCA_039654105.1 Coreius guichenoti | reverse complement strand
TTATTAAATTTCTGCTTGCATTTGGATCGAGCCTCTCCCCTTCCCTGCATTGACTATGTTACAATCTTACTGAAAGATTATATACAAATGTGATCTTAAATATGTGAATGGCTTACTTATAGTTGACTCTGCATGGTAAAATATAATTTTGCAGCGATTCAGAAAAAAAGAACTGCAATTTTTATCTGACTTAAAATCCCTTGCACACACATGCACACACCTTTTGCCGCAAATGCACATTCTCATTTTTTATTTGGAGCTGGTCCAGGTGTGTTAGCTAACTTTCTCCTTTTGCCTTGCCTTTGCCTACTTTTACATTTCGGTTACCTGAGCATGAAATTACTAGAGTTTCTCCCCATACGAGATGTGAACAAGCACACCTTGTATGGTCTAGGTACACACACAAAATTCACACTTCAATACTCAACAACGACCTTTATTGCGGTTCCATTAGCATTTATATTGCTCTCACAGCAGGGAGCGCTGACACCAACATCATTTTGTTGATTAGGCATGCGCACACATATCTACTTCAGTCCTGCAACAGTAACTATAACTTACCTTGAGTGAACTTTGAGTTCACAAAGTGGCGCTCAGGTGCTCCTGTGACCTACTGACTTCAGTGATGGAAACTGAAGAGTCGGTCTAATACTTAACTTTTGCACAAGTAAAACCCTGACGAAATACTGTCGAACTCAATGGTTATGCGTGTTTGATCCAGTTTCTGTGTGTTTATTAACATGAAACACTCTCTCTGTCTGTCCTCAGTTGTCGGGCTGTGGGTTGTTAGGTGTGGGCATCTGGCTGTCCGTTTCTCAGGGCAGTTTTGCCACATTCTCCCCCTCCTTCCCCTCCCTCTCAGCCGCCAATCTGGTCATTACCTTGGGCTCTGTCGTCATGGTAACAGGCTTCCTGGGTTGCCTCGGTGCCATCAAGGAGAACAAGTGCCTGTTGCTAAGTGTAAGTCAACACAACTCCCACAATGCACACTGCATAATTAACTAATTGTTATCCCAGGATTATTTTAACCCTGGGTTAGTGTAATCCTGGTTTTGAGATTTCACATAGTACATTTGCAAAAATGTTCTTAATTATGCATGTTATCTTTTTAATGCGTCATCTACAAAGCACATACATATTTAATTGTTTAGTTTAGGGATTCACAAAAACTTCTTTGGTCAGCCAAGACCTAAAATATTTACTGAAGTACTCTCTGCAATTTTAAGTTAATATTTCAGTAATTTAACAGAACATTATGTTCTTTGATGTCGGTTAATGGTCACATGACAAATCAAACAAATCAAATATTTAATTTTTTTAGTAAGAATTTTATTTTTAAAATTTTATTTTTAAAAGTTTTTATTTGAAAATTTATTTTAAATGTTTAATAATGTAATTGTACAAAATACTCAGTAAGAAAAGCATTTGTGCAGTGTGAATGAACGAATTAAGTATTTAAACACCGCTGACGCTTTAAAAAGGGGGAGGAGACTGAAAGAAACTCTGGGTTTACCAAAGAAATCCTGCTCCAGACCAGTTTAGGTTCACAGAGTAAATTACCATGGTAACTGACTCTGAGTATAAGTTACCTCTCTTTCAGAAACGGGCTTGACTTACCCTGCTTTCTCGGGTTTAACATACCTCCCATTCTGAAACAGAAAACTCAGTGTCCCTCATTTCAGGGTTAACATACTCAGAGTTTTCACTTAACCTCCTTTCTGAAACGGGCCCCAGGCCTGTACTTTATGTTGTTTTGTTTACGTTTATTATGTGTGTGCTTTATACGTTTTTACTTATATTTTGTTTATTTTAAGATTAAAGGCTTTTGAACGTTCGCCGGTTCCCGCCTCCTTCTTCCCATAACAACATACTGTTATTTAAGTGGAGAGTATTTAAATGAATCACGCAAGGTGATTTACAGAGGTTTGCAATCTTAAATTTACTAGTGTTTGCACCATTATTTACCGCCCCATAAAAGCATGTCTTAAAACCAGACGCTAACTGGTAGATTGCGTTGGTCATTATGGAAATAATCCGGCTGCGTCTGTGTTCTTTAATTTGCAGGTCGTCAGTAAATCATGCGCAGAACTTTCCACTCCCATCTGCGCTTTTTTGGTTTTGCGCTCTCACGCTAATATGCCCTGTTTAGTAAATCTGGCCCCATAGCAAGATATTTTTTCTACCGTTAAGTCTACCTTTGAGTATGTCTATATAGTAAAGCATTTTTACTAGCTGTCCAGAAAACTACTCAACTAGTTGGTGGACCAGTGTGTACCTCACGTAAATGATTCACAATACGGCGTGTAGCATCAGGGGTCTTTGTAGCACTGCGTTGATGGAGAGTGTAGGAGTGGAGAGAAAGCTGCGCAGCTGAGATGCTGCGAGTGAGAAACAAAAGCGTGCCTATCTCCATTCCCACATTCAAACTGCTACCATTGTCATGAATGGAGCAAAAACATGTCAAATTCCACTCACGGTAACACTTTAGTTTAGGGCCCAATTCTCACTATTAATTAGTTGCTTATTAGCATGCATATTACTAGGATATTGGCTGTTTATTAGCACATATTAATGCCTTATTCTGCATGACCAGGTTCTACATCCCTTAATCCTACCCAATACCTAAACTTAACAATTACCTTACTAAGTATTAATAAGCAGTAATTAAGAGTTTATTGAGGCAAAAGTCATAGTCAATAGTTAATAGTGAGAATTGGACCCTAAACTAAAGTGTTACCACCATATATATGCTTGAAATATACTGACAACTCAATGGCACAATTGACTACCCACAATCACATATTCCAAAGTATACTAAGTATACAGTATATATCTTCTGTAAAGCACTTTGTTGTTGTTGTGTATGTTTACTTACTTTTACTCTCTTTTTACTTGTAGTTCTTCATTGTTCTGTTAATTATTCTGCTGGCAGAGCTGATTATGCTCATCCTTTTCTTCGTGTACACGGACAAGGTACAGTACAAACACCAAGCATTACACACCCTCTCAATCCATCTATTGCACACACACAAACACAGAACAAACCACCCACCGTGCACAGACTCTCATTACCCACACCAATGCTGACAACAGCCCACACACCTGCTATCTTGGTTTACTCTCAGTATTCTTATAGTTTTCTTCATTTCTAAACATCAGCTCTGTAACTCATGAAGAAAATGTGACTTTAAACTCTTCTGTAGGTGAGCGAGAACGCTAAACAGGATCTGAAAGACGGCCTGCGGCTCTACAACACGGACAATAACATCGGCCTGCGCAACGCCTGGAACATTATCCAAGCTGAGGTGTGTGTGCATGAGTGCAGGTGTGATATACGGTCATCATTGACAGTAATGGGGGGTCACTGAGAGTTCAGGTAGTTGATTGGGCCGTGTCTATCCGCAGCTGCTCTCCACAGAATTATGGAAGATAACTCATGAAGCCTCTAGTATCGAACAATATGCAGGCGTCTGCAAAAATGTTCTTTTTGCAGTGTGGGAATGATGCATCTGAATATTCACTCTGTCTCTCAGTGGGAGTGTTGTGGTGTAACTGGGCACACAGACTGGCATGATGCCCTGCAGGAGAAAACAGTGCCAGACAGATGCTGCCAGGAGCACTACAGAGAGTGCGGTCGCAACGCCACTAACATCTTCTGGTCACAGGTGCGGCTGTTTTATTTATTTATGTATTTATTTATTTGTTTGTTTTTGTTTATTTGTTTATTTATTTATTTTATTACTGGGACCTTATTTTCATACCTTTATTTTAATTAATCCTTTATACTATTTATTTTATTCTATTTTATAACTGAAAACTTATTTTAATGTATCATTTATACTATTTTTTTTTAATGTTATTTTATTACTGGAACCTTATTTTAATGCCCTTATTTTAATCCATCCTGTTTATTTATTGTATTGTATTTTATCTCTGATTTAAACCTCAATAGCAAACATGCAGACTGGCTAGACTAATTTCTGCCAATCAAAATGATTGTTTCAGTGAATCGGTTCAAAACATTCATTCATCTGTACTTTCTTTGCAATATTTACCAGCATAAATTGATACTAATACAGTGTAGTTTATTGGGGCACATAAATGAAAAATTGCAGTTTATCGGGGCGTATAAATAAAAAAAAGAGTAATTAGGACATTTTTGGATAATTTTAAACTAGATTTTACTGTATTGTACAACACCAAAAACATTATTTAATACAAAAATATCTAGTTAAACACTCAAATGTTTTTAATTCGGTTGTAGAAATGAGAGCTTTCTCCTTTTATAGCTAGTAGTTTACAAGTTATTTAGATGAAATTTCCCTGGACATGTCACTCTAATTGAGGTTGCCATAAATATATTTTGAGTTATATATATTTTATTTCCCCCTTTAAATAGCTTTAATGGAGTTAGCTACTCTTTGTTCCTAGCTTGTACTGTAGCTGACTGCTTAATGTATATTGACTATACTTTACTTTTAAATTATGAATATCGTTTCAAAAACAGCCTCCCCAATGTGACTCATAATCTTACTGCACATTCCAACGTACCTCTTCTTTCTAACACTTAGGGCTGCTACGAGAAGGTTGAGGAATGGCTGAACGACAACAAACATTTGCTTGGAACCATCGCGATGTGTGTGCTGGTCTTACAGGTACAAGCATCACGATTACACTCATCCTGACATGTTTTGAAAATAGCTTTGCGTCTACTGTTGTCACATCCTGTTTGATGCACACCCATGCTGATGTAATTTCCCCTATTCTGCAGCTGCTCGGGATGGCCTTCTCCATGACATTATACCAGCAGATTCACAGGGCGGGAAAGAAGTATGATGCCTAGAGGAAGCCCAGTGTTACACTACAAAAACTCTTATGTATTATTTCAAAGCCCCGTTCATGCCATCACAAACTATTACCATTGAAAATGAACCTTTTTTTCTGAGTCTATCAGATTTAATTATGTAGAACAGGCTGTAGATATTTTTGTTTGGCTGCTGAGTGGCTAATTTTTCTTTTTGGCCTGAGGTCTAACAGCAACTGTAAGATTAAAACTAATGAAGGGAATACATTGTGAAAAGCATATATAGATGTTTGCAGCCGTTAAGCAGGTCTTGGAAATAGTCCATTAGCGTATGAACTATACAAAAATGCCCACGTCATGTAAGATTGGACTTTCGCAATGCACGATAAAGGATACGTTCACTACTTCTCTCTTGGACAGTTGCATACACATAGATGCAATTCCCTTTGTTGATGTAATATATCAATGGCATGCTGTATATATTTCACATTGATATAAGTGTACTGTACAATTGCACACAAACAATCCTTTATCTGATGACTTAAGTGTTAGGGAGAGTGGGGTAAGATGTGTCAACCCCTTAATCTACCAAAAACTGCACAATTTTCAGAAAAGCTCTAAATGTATTTTTGTAGCATGTTAAAGTAAAATGCGTGGCAAGAATTTAATATATGTAAAGTAAATTTTATTCAGAATATCTCTAAATTTTATATATATATATATATATATATATATATATATATATATATTTTCTGAATAAAATGTACTTTACATATATTCATATTTTTTTACTTTACATATAGTTACATAAATTATTTTACTAAATTTGGGCTTTACATATTCTGGATATTTTCAAGATTTTTTCAAATGTGAAATTGGTAAGAAATGTGTCACAGCTTACCTAACTCTCCCCTACTTTCAGTTAATATGAGTATGAATGTGTTTATTTGTAAAAAAAAAAAAAAAAAAAAAGTATGTTCTTTGTATGAGAGAGAGTCTGGGCTAGTCATCTGCTCACTCTGGGTCTTTGTGTCCTGGTGACTCTCTTCTCGTCTCTGTCTACTCTCTTTGTTTTCTCGCTCACTGATCTTTTCAAAGTGCATCTGTACTGCCAGGAGGCAAATGAGCTGTCCTACTCCGCCTACTGTCAGGGAATAGAGGGAATAGAGGGAGATGAGATCAAAGGATGCAGGATATAGTGGTTAGGAAATAGAGGGGGAGAAAGACCTAATAATGGCCTCTCCTGAAAGCAAACAGTATCATGCAATGACACCTGAAAGAGTGCAATGAGAGTTAACTTATAAGCCATAACCTCGGCGAGCTGTTTGTCATTTTCCTAAAATACAATCCTACTCGTAATCAGTTTTTGAAGTCTATAGGTATATTTTAATCCACAGATTAAATAGCTGCATCATTACAAAGTATTGAATTATCTGGATAATTTATTACCATGTGATATATCTGCATTACTCTTTAACCAACATATTTTAAATAAAAAGGAAAATGTTTTAAATGTTCTTGTCTGACATAAATATAATACAAAATTAAAGCTGCAAGCAGCGATGAAAGGGCCCTCGCACCTGGGGCCACCGCCACCCGGTGGCCTCAGGAAAACAGCGAATAGTGGGCGACATGCATTTAAGCAGGTAAATATAGGAGAAAAATGGCAGTGTCATTCTGATGTGCCACACTTGCTGCTACCATGAGGTGGCGCTTTGACTATAACTGAATATTGCCGTGTAGATGTCTTTAGGTCAGGACTATTATCAAACATGTGACGTTTAGGACAGATCAGACATTGTATGCCTGAGTTACAACAACTTCCTGTTTTGTGGCGTAAATCGCATACATTAGCACTTAGCCAAGTGTTGCATGAGATAACGTGTTCCTAGCATGTTTGGGACTTGATGGCATATTTTAATGTGTTTCTGGGAGTGAATTACAGTGTAAAGCATGCCATTTCCTGTTTCCAGCAGGTGGCGCTATGACTAACTAAATATCGGCATGTAGATGTCTTCAGGCCAGGTCTCTTATCAAATGTGTGACGTTTGGGGCAGATCGGACATTGTATGCCTGACTTACAACCGCTTCCTGTGTCATGGCGAAACATCAGACTTTGTCAGGCCGCCACGGACACGCCCTTCAGGGAAAACTCAAGATCTTCGCAATTTAACGTCGCAAAGGCCTTTAGATTAGACTGTGCAAATATGATGTTGATCTGATTAAATCTCTAGGAGGAGTTCGTTAAAGTACAACGTCTGGAAATGGCAAAAATCTTGCAGAGAAAATTTAAAATATCTCACTTCCTGTTGGGTTTTCAGATTTTGCTCCCAGGAACTATTTTGTAGGTATTGGGCTGTTACATGTGTCTACCGAATTTCATACTTGTACGTGAAACGTAGCGCGAACGGCGCTTAATTGAAATGTTGTAGGTGGCGCTATCGAGCCATTTTGCCACACCTAATTCTGAAACCCATATCAGACGTAAATTTTCACCACTTCTGACACCTGTGCAAAGTTTCATGAGTTTTCCAGCATGTTTAGGCCCTCAAAAATGTGATTCATTTCGGAGAAGAAGAATAATTGACTGAGCAATTACAATAGGGTCCTCACACCATCGGTGCTCGGGCCCTAAATATCTGCCTTCAAAAACTTGGAGAAATATTAATTAATTATATTCTAGCATAAATTACAGTTAAGCACTAGCAAGCTGAATAATAATGATTTTTAGGAAATACGTGCAAACATGTTAAATCAATGCATGTGAGTGGCCAGTTTTTTATGCTAATTTTAGAGAGTCCAAACTGTATTTGTTAATTGGCTGTCTAGTAACTCTCACACCATGGGATGTCCAGATAATTGATCCCTTTCTCAAACTTGTGGATTCTCAGTTAGGTAACCAATGATTGAGGGTGAGTCACATCCTGTGTTTTTCTATGATAAATGTCCTTGCTGGAATATTTAGCATTTTTGTAATTCATTCTGCAAGACATTGTCTGTACGAAGACCTTGGATTTATTTGAAGGATCTTCTAGTGAAATGGTTCTGGTAGCTAAAGAATTATACTGCTTTCTGTACACTTTAACACACTTGCTTCATGTTTAAAGCGCTCTTAAATTTTATTAAAGCATAAACGGAATCAGGGAGTGAAACAAAACATTATAACAACTTTATACAGCTCAAAATACACAACAATACAAAATACAAAGTAGAAAACTGTACTGTCTCTTGTTCTCCTCAGAAGAGAGATGTGGAGAGAGGATGGACCTCTCTGTAACACATGAAGGAAGGGCCTTTGTTGTCTCTTTTAGATCTGCTGTGTGATGTTTGGCATTGAGATAAAACCAAAGCTGCTGCCTAAAGAAGTTCTGTGGCGGTAAGGCTCTGTCGCCATCTGTTGGCCAAACACTAGATATAGTTGTGGTAATGCTAGTGTGTGAAAAATATAACTTAAAAATTAAGATATTCTCGCAAACATACTCTTATACGCATACCTGCAAACATACGGTTTCAGGCTTGTTTTGCAGTGTACATCAGTGGTTTCAATTGTTCACACACACACACGCACACACACCTGATTCAAATGTGTCTCTGATGCAGCTGTGCTTGGATGGACGTGTGTGGGTGCGATTTCTGTATGCTGAGTATATTATGTGTTTCAGAGAGCAATGCATTGTGGTATCTTTGCTTTTGACATGTCCTAGCAGTATGTGACGCAGTTACTTCATAGGGTTAGGTTTAATTTCACAGAGAGAGATTTCCTGCTTTTTGACTCACAACACATTGTATTGAGACCCTACAGAGATATGTTCTGAGACATTTGATGGGGGATGGCTGTAAATTCTGAGAAACTGAAAAGGGAGTGTCAAAACACTGAAAACTCCATGAGTATTTGTCTCTTTTTCTCCATCAGTTGTGGTCCTCTTTTTTTTTTTCCAGTTATCCCCAAACCCATCTCTCTGACTGAGAAGACTTCAGCTGTACTGACTCGCTGTTGTCTCCATCTGCCTGCTGCCAAAAAAAGGTAAATAAAACAATGAAACGACAACAAAAACTACACAAAAGCTCTTTGTGTGGCATGCTGTCGATTACCACAGAAAGCTTGTACCATCTCTCAGTTTATCAGAAGCTCCAAGAGGCCATGAATTATTTTTTGTCTTATTTTGTCAAATTAATTTTCTTATCTCAATTTCGACAAAAGTTGTTTTCCTTAGGTCTTGTTTCCTTTTCTGCTACATATGTCTGTATATATATATATATATATATACTGCTGCCTCATGACTGAGCGAATTAGTGTTTATTTTGTTATTTATAAAAACTACTTATTGTTTTTATTATATAATATGACCGTAGGTGGTAAAATTGTGTTGCGCCTCCAGTAATATATGATAATAATATCAGGTATCATGTGATACCCATTCATGCAAGTACATTTGTTTGCTTGTTTATTTACAATTTCTATGCATTACCCTTCAAAAGTTTTAGGTCAGTAAGAATTTAATACTTTTATTCAGCAAGGATGCATTAAACTGATCAAAAGTGATAGTAAAGACTTTTACAATGTTACAAAAGATTTATATTTCAAATAAATGCTGTTCTTTTGAATCCATCACAGAATACTGAAAAAAAGACATGTATCATGGTTTCCACAAAAATATTAAGGAGCACAACTGTTTTCAACATTGATCATTTTAAGAAATGTTTCTCGAGCACCAAAATAGCATATTAAGCATACATAAAATATATTAAAATAAAAAATTATAGTATTTCACAATATTACTGATTTTACTGTATTTTTGATCAAATGAACACAGCCTTGCTAAGCAGAAGAGACCAAACTTTTAAATGGTAGTGTAAAAAATGAAAACATTTATTTTTTTAAATTTGACACAAAATTTGGTAGTGGCATCAAGTAACTGACCTTGCTCGCGATAGCTTTCAGTTTACCCAGTAACGAAGGAGTATTTGAGTAAACGACATCGTCCTCATTCTCCTCCCCCTCCCCCTCTGCTAGTGCACAACTGTCTGCTGCTGGCAACTCACAGTCCTTATTGGCTGACATCACTAGTCTGGAATATTTATATTCAAGCCTGTTCAAAAAAAGGAAAGGATGTAAAAAATTAAAAAGCACTTTTTACATCTGAAGCTAAATTTACATTGACAGCTTGTTACCTCTTGTTCTTTTTCCAGAAATAGCATGTGAGAGAAACCAAGAGTGCGGCCATGAAGGTTCCGCCCCCAATTCCGGCCTTCACCCATAGGCTGACCACCTCACAGTGGGCAGAGGTCTTGTTCAGGAGCGGAACCCCTTTGATGCAGAGTTTTGGTTCGTTCCACACATAGAGGGTGTTCTGTTATGAGATGGACGATTGAAAGATCAGTAAGACATCAAATAAATTGTACAAGATACATTTGTGATACAATTAGAGATGTACCTGCACTCCTCCTTTGCACGCTCCTTCTATTGCGTGATAGTCGGCTTCAGTGCAGAGAGGACAAGCACTAGAGCTCTCCCAGAGGAAATGAAACTCACAGCCATTACATGTACCTGCTGGGCACTTGCTAAACACACACAAACACACAATCAAGAAATGTCACCCAAGCAAGAGTGCTGTTGCTTCAGGTCAACAGCTTTTACATCTTCAGGCTAACAGCATGACTGCGAGTGTGATATTGCATAGTTTTATATAACTAAACATTTAAACGAAAAAATATTTTAGGCACAATATCGGGAGTTACTTTGTATATTTTTGCTCTGCTAACAAAAATAGTTCCAAACTAAACCAATGTACTAGAATTGACGATTACATGTCTCCCAAGAAAGCATTGCTGATTGAATCAGTGTTTTTGAATGAATCTATTAAGTGAATGATTCACTGATTCACTCATAAAAACGGTCACTTGTAACCACTTTCTGGTGTTAAATTCACAGACTGTCTGTCTGAAACACACAAACACTGAGAAGTGGTATATCATCACTCTTGAAACACATTTTAGCCAGTCAAATTCGAAAACCGGAACTTTTTAAAAAAAATAAAAGTAATCAAAAAACGTATAACAATTAATCTTGTTTTTTGTGATTAATGTGTTTCCGCATTGTCTTTTCTTTAAGCGAAGAAAATTGTTTGTAAATGTAATTAATCGGTCCAGCAATTATTGTGGATGAATCATACATTTCAGTGCATTCCTAACCCAACACAATCACATAATCAACATTTCTCATTTCACACAAAAATCCGATATTCATTTCATATTTGCACTGGCTTGCAAACCTCCGCTGGGTTTTCATATTAGCATATATATTAATAACGGAGTTTCACTCATGGGTGATATTTTATTTGTTGAGCTTTGATGATAATTCACCATATACAAATAATGCAACTCACTTTTTTTTTAACACGTCCCGTCTGGGTTTTATTTATAAATAAATTATCCATAAAGAATGTTTTTCTGCATTTACTGAGCTATGCACATTTTAATGGAACATTAAATGGAAATAAGTTATGTTAAACGGAATAAATGCATCCTAAAATAGTCTGTATAATTGTGAACAAAAAAAGACAGAAAACACACGCACCTTGGCACAGTGAGCTCCCCGCGTGCGCTCTTTTCGGGATTGCAACGCAGAGTCACGACTGTGCTACGGCCGTTCAGACAGGATGCTGTGGGCTGCGGAGAGCTGAGAGTTGGAGTGAGAAAAAAGACTTTGTGTTATTAATGTAATATCATTGCACACATCAACTAAGCATTTTTAACAATTTAATCTTTCTTCATTTACCGATAGAAGAAGTTGATATCTGGAACTTTCCGTGACGACTTAGGGAAAAGGTCTGTGCTGACAGTGACCCCATCCAGACTGCTATCAACAGAAGCTCCTGAGAAATGGAAGCATGAAGGAAGTGAGACACAAGTAAGCAATTCAAACACCTCTATTCTGAAGGGAACTAAACACAAAAGTGCCATGAAAAACAGCCTTTATTGTAGATCAGGGGTTCTCAAACTCTGGCACTCAAGGTCCACTTTCCTGCGGGGTTTTGCTCTAACCCAAATCACACACACCTGAACAGGCTAATCAAGGTATTCCTTTTACTAGTGCTGTGTTCAAAATTGCCCCCTATACCCTAAAATAGGGCACTATTTGAGGGAACAGCCATTTGTAGTGGTGTCCGAAACCATAGTGGACGTTATCGAGTGCACTCATTCAATCCCACAATGCACCGCAATAACGAGTGTACAACTTATGTGCGCTTAACGGCTACAGAATACCCATAATGCACTGTGAGAGTCGCGCACCGAATGAATTCCAGCGTCTGACCAGAAGATGGCGACCAATGTGGCTACAGCGTAATATCCTACACGTATAAATACATGCTAGTTTCCATGATAGAGTTTCAAGATAAATATTTTCATTTGTACTGGAGCTGCCAGTTTGCTAAGTTTCAAATAATTATTAAACAGCAAGCACAAACTATGCAAAAGCTCAGTCCTTCCGGCGCACTCGGTGTCCGAATTCACTCACTTGTTTTCATTCACTCCCTCAAGTGAGCTATATTAGTGGGGTAAAGTAGGGAATAGTGAATGGGGCAATTTTGAACACAGCTTAGGAAGTATTAGGCAGGGGAGTTTAATCAAAGTTGGAGCTAAACTCTGCAGGAAATTTGATCTTGAGGGCCAGAGTTGCGAACCCCTGCTGTAGATTAATGCAGGTTAAGGGTTTCACTGTGACAAAGGCACTGACACAGACTTGACACTGATCCCTGAGCAGACTCGCTTAGAGACGGAGATAACAGACTGACATCAAATTACATTAAAGTAATTAAAGTACACTCCCATTCAAAAGTTTGGAGTCAGCAAGGATGCATTAAATCGATCAAAAGTGCAAGTAAAGACATTTATAATGCTACTAAAGATTTCAAATAAATGTTGTTCTTTTGAACTTTCTAGTCATGAAAGAATAAAAATGTATCATGGTTTCCACAGTAATATTAAGGAGCACAACTGTTTGCTTGGATAATAATGAGAAATGTTTCTTGAGCAGAAAATCAGCATATTAGAATGATTTCTGGAGGATCATGTGACACTGAAGCCTGGAGTAATAGCTGCTGAAATTCAGTTTTGCAATTACAGGAATAAATTATATTTTAAAATATATGAAATTTAATATATTTAACTTGTAATAATATTTCAAAATCCTGATCAAAATGAATGTAGCTTTGATGAGCATTAGAGACTTCTCTAATTAGAGAAAATCTAACCGTCCCCAAACTTCTGATCATTAGTGTATGTTAAATAACATTAAAGGTTACACATAATCTCACCAAGGAAAGTTTCAGCCAGGCTGATGGACTGAGACGACAGGGCTGTTCTGAAGCCCCGCCCGTCTGCAGGAATGATGGTAGATTGGCACACAAAAGTCTCAACGAAATTGTTGAGGTCAGCGGATTCGTTTTGCACATCCTTACTGGACAGATCTGTGACATTGTCAGTGCACACCGCCACCTTCTTCCCCTGTGATAGAGTAAAATGTGGTGACTTTGTAGATCATCTTAAGAAGTAAAAAAAAGCAGTTGTTCCTGTTTCTATTTTCTATTAAAGCAATCTATTATTAGCTAGACTGAAGATAGAGATGTGAGAGTACCTCAGCCCCACACAGACTGATATTAAACTGGTGGTAGTATTTGGTTCCCTTGGAGGTGAAACTAGGCCCATTCATGATTGACCCCACTGAACTTAAGGCACTCAAGTCGTAGGTCAGCGTTCGGTTCTGATCCATATGCGAGAAGGTGCAGTCGTTAAAACACACAGAGTGCTCCTGGACACACACACACACACAAAAGAAAACACATTTTGGATGTTAACACTGTCATACATAGTCATGCATTTCCTCTGGTTTTACACGTACCTTGTTGCTCTTGCTACCAGGACCGCAGGGCTGACAAGCCTCGTGCCCATAGATGTGATGCCCGGAGAGGAAGGTGTTGGGCGGGCACTCCTGGCACTGGTTAGTGTCTTTGTTGATGAAGTGTCCAGCAGGACACGGGACACAAGAAGAGCCGTCCTGCTGACTCATCATTGCACATGCGTGGCAACCAGACGCTGAACCATCCATCGCATTAGTCACCGTGATCGAGTAGATCTTTGCAATGTCATTTACATAGTGACGCACCTGGGAGAGAAAGACAGCGAATGAGAACGTTTTCCATGCAACAAAAAGGTACTTTAGACTAATTTCTGGTGAATACTTACATCAATGGCTTTGTTGGTACGTTGGAAAGCCCATGTGTAAGACACAGAAGCATTTTTGGTCATGATGTGGGTGTACGCTTGTCTGAGTTTACTCCCTACCCATGATTCCACAACATTTGTGCTCTTCCTGTTTACATCCTAAAGAGAAAACAGTGATTCGGAAAATAACTTCATTCATCATAATGATTGCTGAATTAAATATGCAACATTGCTGAATTAAATCACTTGCTGAATTAAATATGCAACATTGTGAGGTCATGGGACAGTGTAGCATACTACATTTTTTATTTATCTTTGCATACAGCATAATGTTTCACATACTGTTTATGTAAATTGTTTTGTCTTACTATCATAAAATAGAGTTCACAGTCTGTGCTGCAGTTGGTCTCGAAGATAAACGTGATTCGGCCAAACTCAGTAGCTGAAGCATCGTCCACAGAGGTAGGAAGTCTGAAAAAAGATAAAAGGTGAGGTAATCTGTAAATGTTCTATGCACAGCTAGAATAGAATTTTTACACTAGAATTGTAGATTTGACTCACTTGAATCCAGGCACTCGTAAATTTAAGATGAGGTAATCGTTATCTGAGCCGCCCACTCCACTGCGAATATGGTCGCCAGCCACCTCCCAACCTACAGAAGCAAATATGCTATGTATAATATGCTATATATTTATTTATTTATTTATATACATTATATTCTGATGTTTCAATTTATTTCAGCTTTATTTCAATTAACAAAAATTTATTTTTTTAGATTGTTTTAGTCAACAATAACAACACATTTATATAGCAACTCTGATTCAAGATTTTAAGTAAAAAATACATATTTATATACAACACATATATGACACTGCCCGGCCAAAAATGGGCAAATGCTTAGAAGTCTATTATTGGATCATTACTGCAGTGATTATTATGTTATGTACCAAGGCCGTAACCATTTTATTTAGGGAAATTAAATTATTAAAGTATTAAAAGGGATTTATTGGAATAAAGAAGAAATAAGAACAGTAAAAGAAGTTCTAGGTCTAATTATAGCCTATATAGTTGTGATGTAATGCATTTAAACTCTTTGCAAATAATATTGTATTTAAAAATATGCACGCATTCACTCTTGTTTGTATGTCTAATAGGTCAAAAATGTAAAAAATGTTTTTTTGTCTCGTCACATTTAGTTATGAATGACGTCATTTAAATGATATTTTAAATTACATTTAATTTAAAAAGTTGAGTAGTTTGCAGCACTGTTACTGTGGGTCGTTAAACGTATACATTGTAAAACAGTTGTCAAATATTAAATGTTTTAGCTACTTATAGCTTACCACGCATGCACTCTTTCACTGGAAAAGCTAAAAGCGTGGTGTTGGAATTCACACTCATCTTCAGTGAACGAGCGATGTTAGACCGCTGAGGCAGACCAGCCTAAAAAGGTTAATTTTTAAACTGTCTGCCATCCTAACAACAAACAGAGTGGTGCGTAACGGCGAGCAGCATTAAAAATATAAAATATTGGGGGGGACAATTTGTCCATTTCCAATTATTGGGGGGGACTTGTCAATGCCTATGGTGGTTATGGCCCTGTGTTATACGTTTGGCAACAGTTCTTCTAACCCTAATTGATGGAGTGTAGCTTTTCATTTCTTAAACAACCATGTAGGAAGACACATCATGGCCATATTCCAGGATGACAGTGTCAAGATTCATCAGGCTCAAATTGTAAAAGAGGGAGGGAGCATGAAGAATCATTTTCACACATGAATTGGCACCTCTGAGTCCAGACCTTAAATTCATTGAAAGTCTTTGGGATGTGCTGGAGGAGACTTTACAGAGTGCTTGACTCTTGCATTGTCAGTACAAGATCTTGACCAAAAATGTATGCACCTCTTGATGGAAATAACATCACAACATTCAACCATAGACTCTTGAGCATTTGCCTATTTAAATATACACACACACACATTTTTATTACACTTACCGTTCATTTCATCACATTTGGAGTTGCCCACATTAAAACAAGATGTTTTCATATTCCTCGGCAGGATGTTCCACCACTTGTATTCATATCCTAAAGAAGGTTCAGTTCCTCCCGGGCATCTTTGACATTCTGTAACAAATGAAATCTTCTCCGTTAAAGTACCAAAAAAGTGTATAATAACACACACGAATATGTATGTATCTATGTTTATGTGTGTGTCTATATACCTGCGGTACCATCAGAATAAGTCCCCTGTGGGCAAGGTAAACAGGTAGAAGAGTTGTGCATGTAGAAGCCTGGATTACAGGGTGGACAGTCCTCTTTCTCTCCAGAAGGGGGCAGTGTCACAGCACCGGTCACATTCTCCACACACACCTGAGGCTCCACCCACCTGTACAGTATCTGGGTCTAAAATGATACAGCAATATTAACAATTAACAAATCATCCACACAACATTTACAACAAAACACATTCTGCATTATATCCTACCTTGCCTTCACTATCACAGGCCGTGTGGATTTGAAAATAATCTTTCTCCGAACAAGGAGGCCTCTTTTTACACTGCGACCATCCCTCCTCTAGAGCATGCACGCATGCAGAAAAACATTATACACAAACGTGTGTTGATTCATGCTAAAATGATCACAATAAGCCATATGTAGTTCATTTGGGACAACAAAGAATGTAAGAAATCATCTGCATTTGTACGGGAATACTGTGTCTCGGAGCAATGTGTACACGAACTGGCTCCCTTTCCAGAGTAAGTATTCCTGGGACAAAGGTCGCATGTGGAAGAGCCTGGAGTTTTACTGAAGGTGCCCGGCCTGCACGGAAAACACTCTGAAGTGTACGCCACACCTGCTCACAAAACATGCAAAAAAAAAGATATTTCATTGATAACTGATTTGTCATAGACTATGAGTCACACAAGTAGACATTATTTCGGCAGAATCTCACACCTTCGATCTGGATGTTCTTCAAAAGGACCGGCTTCACTGGTTTGCCACCCAGGAGCATTCCTGTGGTTCTCCAATACAGAATATTTGTTCCTGACTTCAGATTTACCTGTGACATACAAAAGCTATTAGATGTCAATTTACTTTAATCATTCAGTATTAGGCTAATAAAATATGCAAGATTATTAACCGTATGGGTTCCCCATTCTCCGCTGGTCGTGAGTTTGATCCATTTCTCACTCCCTGTCTGGTCCATCTCCTGACATTGGTCATTCTGAATCTGTACCAAAGGTTATTTTTGGAGTTATATTTTCACTTACAACACATTTGTAGAATGACTTGCAAGATATATGAAGTAAAACACACAAAGAACTCGAAGAAGACGTTGCTGTCGACATATTGATAGTCAAATGAGACGGATCCCTGCTTCATGAGATGCACCGCGTACACCAGCGACACTGTGCAGTCGTCACGATTGGATTCCAAGTGAGTTCCCTGAGCTGTCCATGAAGAACTGCAATGGAACAACACAATGTAAACAGGTTGATCCAGAGCTGTAGAAACATTGCAAAAGCTTAGAGAATAGATACTGATATATAAACAGAATTTATATTTGTATTCTGGCACTGACTTGTTGCAGGTCATTGACTCGTCTCCTGAACCTCCTGAGTCCATGTATGTGGCCAGACTGCTGAATCCCGCAGGGATGGAATCCCACTGGTCGAAACGCACACCGCTGCCCAACGAATAAGACCCAGCCGCACATGATGTGCACTGCTGGGATGACATCTCTAAAAACTCCCCAGCTTCACAAGAAAAAGCTGTACAACGAATAAGAACAGACTGTGTTTGCATACTGACACAATACCACTCTTAAAAATAAAGGTTCTTTATTGGCATCAATGGTTCCATGTACAACTTTTAACATTCATGGAACCTTTCCATTGCACAAAAGGACCTTTTATAGTGGGAAAAAAAGGTTCTTTAGATGACTAATATATATTTTAAAAAAAGGGTTATTTTTTAAAACTGTTCAATTAAAGGTTCTTTGGGGAACCAAAAATGGTTCTTCTATGGCATTGCTGTGAAAACCTCCTTTTGGAACCTTTATTTTTAAGAGTGTACACATAAAAGCATTTAAATGGCATGCATGTTATTGCTTTTGATAACTAAATATAAAACCAAGGAAATGCCCCCAGAGCTTTTCTCACTAACTTCAGCATTTTTTCTGATCTAGTTTTGCAATGACTTTTAACAACCTGGTTTCAATGTGATTTTATGTATGAAGTCAGTTAAATTATGAACATTCATATTCCATTAAAAGTGTCCAAATACTTTATCTTCATTTTGAACAGCACAGTGTTCTTTGACTTTTTTTAAATGCCTCTTGGTTTGATAATTCAAGTAATGTAATGCAATGTTTTCTTACTGCAGTCTGTGCCTCTGACTGGCTCTGGTAGTCCTGTGCAGCTCCCCTGTCTGTGAGGAATGGCAACTCTCCATCTGGAGCCTGTGCTGTCACACTCTGTGTACTCAAAGTAGTAATCTGTCTGAAACACATGCAGATATCGACATATTCAGACATATTTACATCGAACACAAGTTATGGTATGTTTTTTTTGTTCATAAACCAGCAAAAAATATTAATATTTATATAAAGATTAATTAAGGTTTTTTTTTTGTAACATTACTACTACTCAGCATATGTCTGGAACATATATACACATTGACATATTCAGACATTTACATCAGTGAATTGTTTTTGCACATTTTGTAATAGTGTTTCATTTGGTGGCAAACCACAATGGTTATTTTATTTGAGCCACTGGCACAGTTTACCCCTTTTCTGCACAGCTATCATTCTGTATAAAAAAATAGAATACAATAAAAATAAAATACAGTATATAAGGGTAATCTTAAGCAAAATAATTTACATCGTTTTATACATTCACCAGCAAGTAAGAAATATATATAATCCTGGATACATTTGCAAATAATCATGTACCTGTACATCATGTACAAAATGTATTTATAATTTTATAACATTTATTTTATTTTGTATAAAAAACAGAAACAAAATCTCTTTAGAGGCAGCTCACAGGCAGCTTTACAGAATGTGCCCTTTCTAAACATATGGTTACATTACATAATTTCTGACATTTTTTCAGATTAAGCAGGTGACACATCTTACCCCACTAACCTCTATCTGATCTTTAACTGTTTCCAAAACACAAACTCCCAGGTACATATAACAGAGAGCCAGATATTGTGTGTGTGTGTGTGTGTGTGTGCGATGGGAGGGGGGATTGGGACGATCTTCTGTCTATCTGCCTTCTGTCCTCGGACAGTCACCAGGGCAACAGCCAGGAGCCTTGGGATTGTTGTCATGACAATCACTCATTGCTATTGGTGGATGGTAATGAATTAGAGTCTGATATACACTGATAACAACCTGAAATAATGAGGCCCCTAAATACCTCCCGTGTGTGTGTCTTTGTTGACAGATCTGCTATGCAAATCAGTGTGTGTTCAATGTCCTGAAACACACACTGATTGTTCTCCTGCCCTTTAGGGGCAGACACACACAAAAGCCAAATCTACTGGATACACACACACACACATTGAAGAGTGCATGCCATGTATTAAATTACATAACTTAGTATGCCACCATAAATGTTGTATAATAGAGTGTAATGAAGTTGTTGGCTACACTGCCTTAAGCAAGATGATAAATACATCCCCCTGGAGGTGCTTGTCATCTGGTAATGCTTGGTTACAGCACACCCATTAACACTAATGGTGCACCTGCACCTGCCACTATTGCTCCAGCCTCCCTCACATATGCTCTTAAAGGAACAGTTCACTCCCAAATGAAGATTCTGTCATCATTACTCACCCCATGTTGTTCCGAACCCGTATTTTAGATATAAAGAATAGTTTTCTATACATTAAAAGCAAATCCATCAAAAAAAAAAAAAGCAGAATCCATCCTTTCCTTTGTGGCCCTTTAATTTGTACGTCTTTGTATGCAAACATGGATGAGGCAAATCAGTGTAATTGTACAAGAACAACACCACAATCTTTCCAAATCAAATGGAGAGTGGAGCTCCAGAGAGGTCATTCGCGTTGCATATAAAATGTTTAAAGTTCATATTAATCTATTTCACAAGCGCTAAAGCAACTGTGGCGCATAACGCACAACAATCGAGCTGTCATCTGATTGGTCAGCTGAGCACCGCGTCATCATATTATAGTCTCGGATCTAACCATTTTAATGTCAATAACAAGATGTTCTTTTTGTTTTCTCATCGCGGATTTTGTGGATAGATAACCGTTATGTTTGTGTATTAAAAATGAATAATACATAATAATAACAATATGCATTAAAGGCATTTTGAATGCTCACAGTCAAATAGCACTATCATCCGTATAATATCTTAGAATTAATTTTAAATAGTTATATCATAAGCAGAAACAAGATTTGTCTAGGCTGTGACTGGTTTAAAATGGTTACATGTTTTAGAAAAAGGTGGCATGTTGTCGTTTACCTCTTTACACTGTGGCAGGTTGCCTGACGCTCGTGCGCAGAGGAAGAGGGTTACAAAGCGCACAAAATAACAGGATGTCCAAAGCGCCCTCTTCTCCATCTCATAAAGGCAGGATTTAAAGGAAAACAAGAGATGCCAAGGATCCAAATAAAGATAGTGAGGTTTCGCGATGTCTATGCATAAACTACAGACTGAGATGCGAACACGCTGCTCTCTGTTCAACGACAAGCTCTACTGTAGTTGCGCTTACGGGGCTTTGATTGACAGGGAGCGTCTGACGTCACGCTCGTCTCGTCGTCTCCCAGAGTAAATTCACATGGCATCTTTTATTTAGGCCAAGTTAACCTATTTATAAACTCGAGCATTTCGGATTCACAACTGATAATGTTCCACTAAAAAAAAACCTAACTGTATATTTATAATTTATATACAATAGCTTATAAAATGCCTGGCATATAATTGTTCAATGGTCTATATGTGATGCTTTGTTAATGCATAAAAAGTTGAACACTCACACAATGCTCTTTTATTATTTACAGTCAGTGACCCTCAGTAAGAAAGCTGCAGGGCAACAGAGAGACAATGCACAATAAATAATTCAGTAATATTACACCATTACACAATCTAATTTATTTATTTTTCAGGATATAAACAAAAAAAGTTAACCAGCATCCATCCATCCATCCATCCATCTATCCATCCATCTATCTATCTATCTATCTATCTATCTATCTATCTATCTATCTATCTATCTATCTATCTATCTATCTATCTATCTATCTATCTATCTATTTATCTATCTATCCATCCATCCATCTATCTATCCATACGTATATGTCTATCCTTCTGTCCAATTGTATCCATCCATCCATCCATCATCTGTCTGTCTGTCTGTCTATCTATCTAATAATAATAAATACATTTTTCTATCTAATAAATTTTTCCCCTGTATGACTGTGAAAGACTTTTCGATCTTTGATTTTTTTTTTTTTTTGTAAGAATCTTGTAAGAATATCACCGGTGATTATAATAATTTTCACATTATAACAAAGATGAAACCTATAAATGAAAACCACACATTTTAATTTCTAAATTGTTGCAGCAAAAAATATTTCGTTGTTAGAAATCAAGTACAGTATTGTATATCACATTTCAGCTCATAAATGTTCTGACCGTGTTTTCCAGGTAAATAAACAAATATTTTTTTAAGCCCCAGAATCAACAGCAGATGGCGCTGCTCATACGGCCACTAATCTGAACGCGTTTCAATACATCAGCTTTAATTCAAATACGTGTGTTTTACCTACATAGTAAAACTTTAAACTCTACAGACGAGTATTATCGAGATATATAAGGTAAGCCACATAAACGTGCACTTTAGACAGCCAGACGCACACTCGAGCAAAAAACGGAAGTCACCACCGGGCTTCTGTAGATACTTCCGCTCTGAATGAGGAGAGGAAGAAAAAAAAGCGTATTTTCCTCCATCCTGGTATTTGCCTTCATCCTGGTCACTGCGAAGTCCCCGTACCCAAAACAGGAAGTAAGTACCAAAATCATACCTAAATTTCACTTTCGGTCGCCCCTGTGCGCTGGACCTGTATTGTTTTATTCTTTACATAAAAAAATAATGCACCGACATCGAATAAATGTCGTCGATACTTCAAGGCTTCATGTTGCACATAAACATGGCGTCTCATTATTCCTCATCTGCTTATATTAAATGAGCAGATAGGAAATTAACAACAAGGCAATACTCAGAATGGTGCATAATATTATTTTATGCTGATATTATTCAGTTTGTCCACAAAAAATGTTTTAACTGAGGTCTCGAGTCGTGCATTTGTGTATTTCATTCAAGTTTGCAGTGCACTGGCTTAAATGTCTTATGGATCTATTGTGAAATATATACAGCAGCAGAGTGTCTGAATTAAAATGGAAACATTTTACATTAGTATACTGAATATCCAGTACAATACAAATAAAGTGTTTATGCTTATCTTTAGCATATTATAATTGAGTCTGTCTGTCCATGTGTCAATTAATGAACCTGTAGGCTGAGCATGAACACAGGGGATGTCCCGGCAACTGTGACCCTTGAATCCGTCAATTCTGTCACATTTACTCAGGACACGGATGGAAATATAATTCTGCACTGCCCTCAAAATGGTAAAACACACCCCTCCCCACAACCTGTGACCTCATTATATTGTGCTTTATAAGTATTTGTTTAATATTCTTGTATGGTTTGGACATGTAGATGGGGAGGACCTGGGTTCAGACGGGACCACTGAACCTGTTCACAAACGACTGCGACTGTCCAATGAAGATGGAGAAGACCCTCAGGATTCTACCTCAACGGAGTACTCTGTTGTCACTCTGCCAAGTGAGTAGAAACACACATACACAGTTGTTTGTACACAGTTTATACCAAATGATAATGCAAATATTGACTGTTTTTAAATAATTTTCCTGAATGCTCTCCCTGTCAGCCATCGGTCATTTAACCAGATAGTCCCTCACCAAATGCCCTTAGTTGAGCTGATGTTGATCAGCTTAAAGGCACAATATGTACGATTTTTGGATTCAAATATCCAAAAACCACTAAAACAATGTTATATATGTTGTTGACTTGTGTACTTACATTATCCCAAATATATGTTTAAATCCAGAGAAATAAGCTATTTTAACCAGGACATGGACTGTGTCCGTGCGTCGCCTATCAATGACATCATACCCGCATTACCCTCGATTTCCGGTTTTATTTTGTAGAAACCATGGAAACACCAAAGACGCTTTAATATATTATGTGTTTTATTAGACAGGTGAGCAACTGTTTGGATACATTCATCACCAGAAAACGAATCATTGTTATATAGCTCAACACAGTTAGTCTTATTGTTTAAATCTAATTTTCTTGATTTACCGCGAGTACCATGTTTTACCATGCCTAATATCGATCTAGCTTACTGCAGTGTGCAACAGGTGTCTCATAGTAGCCGCTGAGCGAACGCACAGAGTAGCATTATAACATTTATTATAACTTTTAACACACTCAAATAATGTATCTAATATGATAAAACAGCACTGTGTTAACCCACATACGCTTGACTGGAAGAAGCGGAAGCGACCTCTAGCGGCATAATAAAAGCTCCACTAAATATTACACATATTGTGGCTTTAATATTTAAATTAATGCTTTAATGTAATATTTATAAATACATGTCTTTATCATGTCTATATAATAAATAGTGACATTTATTTACTGATAATATTTTAATATTTAATTTAAAATTATAAAAAATATACAAAAATAATCATTTAGAAAAATTACACCCATCACTTGCACTAAACAGTAAAGATGGATATTTTATGAACTGGTTTGTGCTGATTTCAGTTACAGAAGGTGATGAAAGCTTCGAGGTGACAATGACTGCTACAGAGATGAGAGATGGGGAGCTAGAATCGGATGATCCTTGTGAAACACCGGTAGAAACCCTAGTTCATATGTTTATGAGTACATACTGCTTAGTTATCACCTTTCAGTGCTAGTTTTGCATAGATTCAATATATATCATATATTTATTTATTTATTTAGAATACTCTAGACAGATGTAAAACTTTGTTCGTCAACAGGATAAGGATTCTCCTGTGCAAAAGAAAGGTGAAGATGTATCAGCTGTCAGTCAAGCCTGGTTCACCACGAAAGAGGATAAAGACACACTGGTTAACAAGGGTAAGTTTGGCATATTCTGCATATACAGATCTGTATTATCATACAAACCCAGCATAAGAAATATAGGACCTGATATCAGCATGCACAGTCATAGTATTTGTCATATATCCTCAGGTCACAAATGGAAACAGGGTATGTGGTCAAAAGAGGAGATTGATCTCCTTATGAGCAACATTGAGCATTATCTAAAGGTGAGCATGCTTTATGAATGCATCACATTTGCTGGTGGTGCCATCTTTGATCTGCAGCCTCACTCTTCATCCATCTGTGCTTCCAAACTCAGAACCGAGGGATCCAGGACCCTGCAGAGATCATCTTTGAGATGTCGAAAGAGGAGCGAAAGGATTTTTACCGCAGTATAGCGTGCGGTTTGAATAGACCACTGTTTGCTGTATACAGACGTGTACTACGAATGTATGATAACCGAAACCACGTAGGCAAGTAAGGGCATAGTTGATTTTATTTGTCTGTTAAAAGAGATTTACAAATCATATATAAACCAAAAATGTCTGATATGTGCTTTTCTTGTCATTTAGATACACCGATGAGGAGATCAATAAATTGAAAGAGTAAGTTGAACCTTCAATCTTGAGTGCCATGAAGTGTAATCTGAATTTGAGAGTCTACATTGTCAGATTTCGGTGTGTGTTATTAGGTTAAGGGAGAAACATGGAAATGACTGGGCTACCATTGGGGCGGCACTTGGCCGGAGTGCATCGTCCGTGAAGGACCGCTGCCGACTCATGAAGGACACATGCAACACCGGTCAGTTTTCCCAAATTTTTATTTTAGTGTTTTCAATTATATTCGTTTCTATTATATATAAGTTTTCTATTATACTAGGAGAAACATATCCATTTGAAAGTATATTAAAGATAAATTTTTTATGGTTTATATAAATATACATATAATATATAGAACATAGAAATGTATGTTATTGTTACTAGTTTATCAAAAGATATATACATATAATTTATAATTAAATATTTATATATAATTATGTAATCCATTTATATACACTCACCTAAAGGATTATTAGGAACACCATACTAATACTGTGTTTGACCCCCTTTCGCCTTCAGAACTGCCTTAATTCTACGTGGCATTGATTCAACAAGGTGCTGAAAGCATTCTTTAGAAATGTTGGCCCATATTGATAGGATAGCATCTTGCAGTTGATGGAGATTTGTGGGATGCACATCCAGGGCACGAAGCTCCCGTTCCACCACATCCCAAAGATGCTCTATTGGGTTGAGATCTGGTGACTGTGGGGGCCATTTTAGTACAGTGAACTCATTGTCATGTTCAAGAAACCAATTTGAAATGATTCGAGCTTTGTGACATGGTGCATTATCCTGCTGGAAGTAGCCATCAGAGGATGGGTACATGGTGGTCATAAAGGGATGGACATGGTCAGAAACAATGCTCAGGTAGGCCGTGGCATTTAAACGATGCCCAATTGGCACTAAGGGGCCTAAAGTGTGCCAAGAAAACATCCCCCACACCATTACACCACCACCACCAGCCTGCACAGTGGTAACAAGGCATGATGGATCCATGTTCTCATTCTGTTTACGCCAAATTCTGACTCTACCATCTGAATGTCTCAACAGAAATCGAGACTCATCAGACCAGGCAACATTTTTCCAGTATTCAACTGTCCAATTTTGGTGAGCTCGTGCAAATTGTAGCCTCTTTTTCCTATTTGTAGTGGAGATGAGTGGTACCCGGTGGGGTCTTCTGCTGTTGTAGCCCATCCGCCTCAAGGTTGTGCGTGTTGTGGCTTCACAAATGCTTTGCTGCATACCTCGGTTGTAACGAGTGGTTATTTCAGTCAAAGTTGCTCTTCTATCAGCTTGAATCAGTCGGCCCATTCTCCTCTGACCTCTAGCATCAACAAGGCATTTTCGCCCACAGGACTGCCGCATACTGGATGTTTTTCCCTTTTCACACCATTCTTTGTAAACTCTAGAAATGGTTGTGCGTGAAAATCCCAGTAACTGAGCAGATTGTGAAATACTCAGACCGGCCCGTCTGGCACCAACAACCATGCCACGCTCAAAATTGCTTAAATCACCTTTCTTTCCCATTCTGACATTCAGTTTGGAGTTCAGGAGATTGTCTTGACCAGAACCACACCCCTAAATGCATTGAAGCAACTGCCATGTGATTGGTTGATTAGATAATTGCATTAATGAGAAATTGAACAGGTGTTCCTAATAATCCTTTAGGTGAGTGTGTGTGTATATATATATATATATATATATATATATATATATATGTGTGTGTGTGTGTATAATGGATTATGGTTTTAAAAATATGTTTCTGTTATATGTTAAATAATTTATTAAATAATTATTACAAATAATTCTCATTATATATTATAGTTCTAGGAATTATTAATAAATAAATAAGTGTTTTTATTTAATTATGTACAGTGGTGGTCAGAATTATTGGCACCCCTGGTAAATATGATCAAATATGGCTGTAAAAAAATAAATCTGCATTGCTTATCCTTTTGATCTTTTATTAAAAAAATTCACAAAAATCTAACCTTTCATTGAAGTAAAAGAATTGAAAGTGGGGGGTAAATCACATTATGAAATAAATGCTTTTCTCTAAAACACGTTGGCCATAATTATTGGAACCCCTAGAATTTTTTATGAGTAAAATATCTCTGAAGTATATTCCCATTAATATTTACATTTTTTAGCACACCAGGGTGACTAGGAACATGAAATTGTCCAGCTATGATGTCTTGTTTCACAGGAGTATAAATATGAGGAAACACAAAGGCCAAATTCCCTTAATCATTCATCACAATGAGTAAAGCCAAAGAATATAGTTCTGATGTGCAGCAAAAGATTGTTGAGCTTCACAAAATAGAAAGTGGCTGTAGGAAAATAGCTAAAGCATTGAAAATTCCCATTTCCACCATCAGGGCAATAATTAAGAAGTTCCAATCAAGTAAAGATGTTACGAATCTCACTGAAAGAGGACGTGTGTCTGTATTGTCTTAATGCACGGTGAGGAGGAGAGTTTGAGTGGCCTAAGACTCTCCAAGGATCACAGATGAAGAATCGCAGAGATTAGTTGAGTCTTGGGGTCAGAAAGCCTAAAAAAAAAAAAAAAAAAAAAATCTAACAACCCCTACATCACCTCATGTTGTTTGGGAGGGATTCAAGAAAAATCCTTCTTGCTCATCCAGAAACAAACGCCAGCATATTCAGTTGTCAGACACGACTGGAAATTCAAAAGGGACCTGGTTCTATGGTCAGATGAAACTATAAAAAGAGCTTTTTGGCAGCAAATCCACCAGATGGGTTTGGTGCAAACAGGGATAAAAAGTACCCCATGCCCACGGTTAAAAATACCGCTGGATCTTTAATGTTGTGGGCCTATTTTTTTGCTGGAGGTCCTGGACATCTTGTTCAGATACATGGTATAATGGATTCTAGCAAATACCAACAGATAAAAAATCAAAACCTGACGGCCTCTGCTAGAAATCTTATAATGGGCCGTGGTTGGATCTCCCATCAGGACAACGATCCAAAACAAACATCAAAATCAACACACAAATGTGTCACTGAGCACAAAATGAAGCTTCTGCCATGACCATCCCAGTCCCCTGACCTGAACCCTATAGAAAATGAGTGGGGTGAACTGAAGAGAAGAAGCACCAACATGGATCTGGGAATCTGAAGGAATTCTGACCACCACTGTATATACTGTATAATAATATACAGTACACAATAATAATATACAATACTGTATTATATAATTTTTTTGTTATAATATATATTTTATAAAACGTATTATGACAAATATAAAAAAAAGTATTACTATAAATTTTTACATTTACTATACATTTTATATATAAAACCTATTATTCATTTACATTTTATATACACTGAACTAAATTATAAACGCAACACTTTTGTTTTTGCCCCCATTTTTCATGAGCAGAACTCAAAGATCTAAGACTTTTTCTATGTACACAAAAGGCCTATTTCTCTCAAATATTGTTCACAGATCTGTCTAAATCTGTGTTAGTGAGCACTTCTCCTTTGCCGAGATAATCCATCCACCTCACAGGTGTGGCATATCAAGATGCTGATTAGACAGCATGATTATTGCACAGGTGTGCCTTAGTCTGGCCACAATAAAAGGCCACTCTAAAATGTGCAATTTTACTGTATTGGGGCGGTCCGGGGGGGTCTGAAAACCAGTCAGTATCTGGTGTGACCACCATTTACCTCACACAGTGCAACACATCTCCTTCGCATAGAGTTGATCAGGTTGTTGATTGTGGCCTGTGGAATGTTGGTCCACTCCTCTTCAATGGCTATGCGAAGTTGCTGGATATTGACAGGAACTGGAACACGCTGTCGTATACGCTGATCCAGAGCATCCCAAACATGCTCAATGGGTGACATGTCCGGTGAGTATGCTGGCCATGCAAGAACTGGGATGTTTTCAGCTTCCAGGAATTGTGTACAGATCCTTGCAACATGGGGCCGTGCATTATCATGCTGCAACATGAGGTGATGGTCGTGGATGACTGGCACAACAGTGGGCCTCAGGATCTCGTCACGGTATCTCTGTGCATTCAAAATGCCATCAATAAAATGCACCTGTGTTCGTTGTCCATAACATATACGCCTGCCCATACCATAACCCCACCGCCGACATGGGCCACTCGATCCACAACGTTGACATCAGCAAACCGCTCACCCACACAACGCCATACACGCTGTCTGGCATCTGCCCTGTACAGTGAAAACCGGGATTCATCCGTGAAGAGAACACCTCTCCAAAGTGCCAGACGCCATCGAATGTGAGCATTTGCCCACTCAAGTCGGTTACGACGACGAACTGCAGTCAGGTCGAGCCCCCGATGAGGATGACGAGCATGCAGATGAGCTTCCCTGAGACAGTTTCTGGCAGAAATTCTTTGGTTATGCAAACCGATTGTTGCAGCAGCTGTCCGGGTGGCTGGTCTCAGACGATCTTGGAGGTGAAGATGCTGGATTTGTGGAGGTCCTGGGCTTTTAGAGTGGCCTTTTATTGTGGCCAGACTAAGGCACACCTGTGCAATAATCATGCTGTCTAATCAGCATCTTGATATGCCACACCTGTGAGGTGGATAGATTATCTCGGCAAAGGAGAAGTGCTCACTAACACAGATTTAGACAGATTTGTGAACAATATTTGAGAGAAATAGGCCTTTTGTGTACATAGAAAAAGTCTTAGATCTGAGTTCAGCTCATGAAAAATGGGGGCAAAAACAAAAGTGTTGCGTTTATAATTTTGTTCAGTGTATATATAAATAAACTACAGACTTTTTTCTTTTGAAAAAGGTGTGATCCTGGGTGACACTAACATCTTCTTAAACTCCCACGCTTTAGGAAAATGGACAGAGGAGGAAGAGAGAAGGCTGGCAGAGGTGGTCCACGAGTTGACTGGCACGGAGGCAGGCGACGTTGTAACTCAGGGAGTCTCTTGGGCGTCGGTGGCTGAACTTGTCGGCACTCGTTCAGAGAAGCAGTGCCGCTCCAAATGGCTCAACTACCTTAACTGGAAACAGAGCGGTGGCACGGAGTGGACCAAAGAAGATGATATCAACCTTGTACGCAGGTCGGTCACAGCAAAAGGGCCAGCATGGATGGTACTGTAAATCTGTTCACAAACTAAATATGAATCATTAATCCTAACTCTATATAAGCAGGATAGCCGAGCTGGATGTGGAGGATGAGAATGACATTAACTGGGACATTCTGTCTGGTGGGTGGAGCAGCGTTCGCTCGCCTCAGTGGCTCCGTAGCAAATGGTGGACCATCAAAAGACAAGTGGCCAATCACAAGGAACTTCCCTTTCCCGGTGAGTCTTCAGAGTTCAGCATGTCTGCTATAATGTGAGTTCAGACACTGAAGCAATGTTCTCTGCCTGTGTAGTTTTGTTGAAAGGCCTGCAGGATGTTGTGGAGGCACCGCCGTCTACGATGAACAAGGTTGTGGTGGTTGGTTCCCGATCTGCTAATGCGTCGTCCAGCCCCGTCACTGCACTACAGATCCCGGTCCAGATTCCAGTGCAGATCACACATGTCTGTGAGTAAAAGAATCATGTGAACAGCTTGTGATGATTCTTGTCTGTGCAGTTGCTGGTTGAGGGGACATCTAGAGGAATTATTGTGGTTATGTGAGTTTAATAGATTCGATGTGAACTGTTTCTCTTTACACAGCTTCAGACGGTACAAGTGGTGCTTCAGACAGTGAAACGATCACATTGAACTCTGGAGCCTTACAGACCTTTGAATTACTGCCTGTGAGTGTCTCATATTTCATTTTGATCATTTTTGTTTTCAAAACTATGAGAATTATTAAATAATTATGCTGAATTTATAAATAATTTGTGTCATTTCCTCCTTAGTCATTTCACCTGCAGCCCACTGGCACCCCTGGAACTTATTTCCTCCAAACAGGAACCAATCAGAGCCTCCCACTCACACTCTCAGCCAATCCCACGGTCACACTCACAGCTGCAGCTTCACCGTCTTCACCAGACCAGATTATTTTACACAGCCTCACGGTAAAACTTTTGTGTGCACAAGGGTTATTATTATAGTTAACTAAAACTATTAAAAACATATTTGTTAACTGAAATAAAATAACATTATTTTCACTGTCCCCATCAGACTGACACTGAGAATGTGACCGTCCAGATGTCCCACCCTGGCATTATCATCCAGACGGTGACCTCAGAGGACCTCTCAGACCCTCTCGGCCAATCAGAGCTGGAGGGAGAGCGGGAGCTTGTGAAGGAAGAGCTTTCAGAAAACCAAAACAGCTCTGGGGAAGAGGAACAGAGTGATGAGAGATCAAAAGATATACATGGAGAAAAGGTATCGTCTTTTTCCAAAATCCTTCCAGAAATTCTCTTGCAACCTTCCTGTTAATATAGTTCTCCTTCCTTTGGTTTAGACTCTTGACTCGCCTAAAGTCGAGGAAACGGTAGAGAGTTCTGGGATGGGCGAAGGAGCCGTCCTCTTGGTTACGTCTCCAAGCAGCTTTATTCCATCTAATGAAGACATCAGCACCAATTCTGTCCTGCCCCTTGGAACGCTGACAGGTACTGCTGTTAACTAGTCGACGGACTATGTTTGATAAGTTATTTAGAAGGCTAACAGCTAGTGAAAGCACTCTGACCTTTTGTTTTTCCATGCAGATCCCATTCTGGAGAACCAGGAAGAGGGATCAAACTGAAGCATGACTCCTGGAACAGCAGAACTCTTGCCATGGTAACCTGGATGGGAATTCCAGCACAACAAAGACATAAAACACTGACTTTAGTGGATATGTTCCCTTATATATGGACAAATACCGCATGCAGGATCGCCCAAACATCATCAAAGAGACTTGCGTGCATCAAAACACTTTTTCAGTATTTATTTATCATGCAAGTTCCTGAGCCTCATCTGTGTCTCAGTGCAGTTAAGAACATGAAATAGTCTGATTAAGCAACACTTGTTTTTTATGGCATATTTAAAATTGTATTGCGTTCATTATTTTAAATGTTATTTTTTTGTGTAAGTATATCTAGTTTTGGTAGCCTACTTTCCTGCTTAACAGTAATACTTGATAAAGCTACGTGAAGCTGCACTGTTCTGATATTAGAGAGGTTGTACATGAATGTTTGTCATTCCAAATCTCCACTAGACTAGATGGCCATAATTGATCAAATGGTTTAAATATTTACCTTACCTGTAAATTAGTGCCTGTGTGTTTATTTATTGAATAAACAAAATGTCACCACTTTGCATGTCATTCATTGCTGTTTACCCATTCAAGATGATCTATTCTTATTAATAAAATGAATTGGACTATAAGAGGTCAGAGATTAAGTAACAGAGCAGTGGAGGTGAATGTTATTGGTTAAATCTCAATTTGTCCCTAAAAGCTACCTAAATTACTGCACCAGAAAAGCTGAGCTATGTTTTGTTTTGTTTGAGGAGGTCTTAAAGAATAAAAGGTGTAATTTCTGCACCATACATTGCAAATATTGTGATATGGTGGTTGTCTTGTGAACATACATGATAAACATAATTTTAAATGAATAAAAATCAACCTCGGTTTTGTAGTTTCAGTTATTAAAGGGATAGTTCGCCCAAAAATGAAAATTCTGTCATCATTTACTCACCCTCAAGTTGTTCCAAACCCCCCAATTGACTTCCATAGTATTTTTTCCTACTATGGTAGTCAATGTGGGGCGAGATCTGCTTGGTTACAAACATTCTTCCAAATATCTTCCTTTGTGTTCAGCAGAACAAAGAAATGTATACAGATTTGGAACAACTTGAGGGTAAGTAAATGATGACAGAATTTTCATTTTTGGATGAACTATCCCTTTAATGCTGATACACTTATGGGCCACAAGAGGGAGCTGTAGAACACCTATTTTTCACCTAGTGTACACAATAAATAAGGGACTTTTGCTTTGAGAATGCAAATGTTAAAGAAGGCGAGACGTTTTGGAATTAAAACTTGACTAAAACTATAACACGACTCCTATGGCAGAAACTGAAGTGCAGTTTTTCATCCTCTCCACTAGGCGGCGTGAGCAGAATGGCGTTCAGTCTGACTGGCTTCGGATCCTTGACAACATGACGCCGCTTGATGACATTCACCACAACACATGCAGTTTTAAGTAACGTTACAGATGACAGCTCAGTAAGAGACACTTACTGTCTTTAAACAGCACATATTCCAGCTCAACAGAAAAGAAACCCGACACAAGCTGCGATAAAAAGCCGGAATCGAGTGTCACTAGTAAGTATCCTTCAGCATAAAGTGAAATTTTCTTGTAAAATGACTAGCACGCGCTATAAAACAGTCCTTACGTTTTGTAAAAGTCATTGATACATAGTTCTGCTGAAATGTGATAGCAGGGCTCGTCTGTCAGCTCATTTAGATTCATGTTATGATGGATGGATGGATTGTGTTGAACACTACAAAGTGAACGACTAAAAGCAGCAAAACTAATATTGATGGTGTCCTTAAACCTAAAATCTTATTATTTGACAGCTAATTATGTATGAAGGCAGTTGCTTCTTCTATGAATGTTTATCACAGACTTTGTTTACATGCTGCTCTCTTGCTGAACTCACTGACAGCTTTAGAAGAACAAATTAATCTATTTAGCCTAGAAATCTAGACGCACCCTAGCGGCTGCAAATGTAATTTGCAGCCAGGTTCGTCTAGCAACTCTCCTTTGGCTTGCGAGCTTGAAAAACCAAACTCTAGTCAGGCCAATCACATCGTGTATAGAGTCGGTGGGCGGGCTTGACATAATGACGGCAGAGTTGCGACGGTTCCGCGTGCTACTTGAAAACAAAGGACCAAGATGGCAGCCCAAGACCATCGTGACCAAGATGGCAGCCTGAGTGGATGTGATTTTGAGAGCTTGCACCAAGATTGTATGATAAACGTTGCTTATAAGCAGTAATGTAGTTAATCTGGTACTTGATTGAGTTGTAACAGCCTGTTGTATCTTTGACAACTACTTTTTGCTTCACCATGGTTCGTAAACTAGTGCTCTCGCCATGTTCTGAAAAGGGTAATGCTAGCACTAGCACAAGCACAATCTCAGTGGTTAGCAGCGGGCATGATTATGTTGTCAGCATGAGCGAAGAGGATTCATTTAGCCTGGCAGAAGAGGAGTTCCCAGCTCTGCCTGTTACTCCAAACAAGCCACCAGCTGCTAAGAAAATGATAATACGTGTGCTGATATTTCTTCTCAGCTGGCAAACATAACGCAGCTGATCAACTCTGACGAAGTAGAGCGAAAAGTCTCCGACTTGAAGGAAAAAGTTGATGCTGTGTCGTCTGATTTAAATACTGTCACAGCAAAGGTGGTGTGCTTGGAACGGCGCGTGGATCAAATTGAACAGCCGATTAACAAAATGAAAAGAAGAATGGATGATCTAGAAACCTACATGAGACGGTGCAATCTGAAGATTATAGGCATTCCAGAGGCAGCTGATGAAAATATCCGTCTAGAAGTCATCAAGATTTGTCGAGCTGTTCTTCCCAGCGAAAGTGAGAAGCTTCCAGATGCCATTGATGTTGTTCACCGTCTCGGGAGTGCGCAACAGAGCAGCGGTGGCGCCGGCGGTAGGCCTAGAGCAACCATACTACAGTTCTCCACACGCTCCTACAGAGATGCAGTTTGGAAGGCTGTCAAAAACTCTTCGTATCTGCGGGACAATGGTTTGCAGTTCAGGCAGGATTTTTCCAAAGGAGACCGCAAAAGAAGGATGAAGTTGTGGCCGGAAGTTCAAAAAGCTCGAGCGGCTAGGAAAACTGCGAACTTTGTTGGAGCCAGAGCCTTTGTACAAGGACAAGGTGGAATTATCCTCACGACTAACTAAGTTGGAAACTAATTTTGTTGATTGATTTGTACTGCTTTGACTTTCGAATGGAGTTGAAGACATAAGTCGCGTGTTTGCGTGATCTTGTATGCATATCTGCACTTTTTGACCGTGAACTGTTTCAGTGGTTGAAGTGAGGTTATTTTATTTTTTTTATTGAAGAAACGCTTATTTGCACAAAATACAAGACATTTTATGGTGCTACATTATGCGGTTGACCTTTTTGCCAATTTTAATCTTATATAACTGACTGTTTATAAGAGGTTACACTTTTTTCTGTTTTGTTATTTCAGAGTTAATTTTGTCATTTTCTGTTATCCTTGAATGCCAGTTTTTAAGAGAACGTTAAGCGTAATGCTTTGTTTTCGTTTACCAAGCAGTTTAATAATGACTTTGTATTTTTTCAAGAATCACACTCTATAGACCAATTATCAGCCTACGTCACACTGACGTCACGCAGGTTCAACTGCGCATGTCGGTTGCAAAAGACGATAGGGAAAATGTCATGTTGTGCAGTGGGATGCCAGAATCGTAAATCTGTAAACAGTGGTCTTAATTTTTACCGAATACCATCAACTCACAGTACTTTTAATGCCAACCGCAGACGTCTTTGGTTACAAGCCCTCAGAAGAGCCGATTGGAAAGAGGACCAAATTAAAAATGCCCGACTCTGAAGTTCACTCCCGCATATTTCGCGCTCACATCTGAAGCGCACACACATACAGTAATAAAGCCGCCTCTGACATACAAGTGCAAAAATTAGCTCCTTTCCCCAGCTTATTATTGGTCAAATACACTCAAAAATAATGCCACAATGCCCATCTCGGTGAGTATTAACATAAACACAGTCTTAAACAGTTCAGGAAGAATGTTGTGTAACAGCAACAGTATTTTGGATCCATTCGTGCGTCAGGTCTTAAAGGGACAGCAGCCGAATAAAAGTGCCACTCTATGTTGTTAATGTTATTCAAACTACAAAAAGACAAACGATCACTTACTGCTCTTAACTCATTAACTTGTGTAACTTTAATGGATTAATCTGTATTTAATTTTTTACAATGAAGATTATCCAATGTTATTTTAAATTTGTTGTCAAAAATTGTTTTTTTTTTATTTTAAATTCAGTTTCTTACCTGAATACTGTTAGACCTACCTGCAAAATAAAGCAGTCTATTTCATTTGTATCTTTATTCTATTGTTTTTATTTCTGCTATTGTTAGTAATTTGTTTATTTGTTCTTATTTTATTACTGTTTACTTGTCTTTTTAAATTTAATTTACCATTTGAAATCAAGTTTCCTTGTGCTGTGTGTAAGCTATTGCAACAAAATTACCCCATTGTAAAAAATGCATTGAGTTATCAAATATTTGTGAGATAATTGTAATGGTAATTGATCGTTTAACCTATATATGAAAAAAAAAAAAGCTTAAAAGCTTTATCAAATAAAGTTATCTTTTCAGAAGAAATTTTTGATTGCCTTGACTTTCAGTAGATCTATCTCTCCTGGATTTTCTGCAACCTAGCTGCACGTGCATCCTGTATGTTTACAAACAGAAAATTGGTCTATGGACTCTGATGTTAATTTTTGGAGATCACAATGGGGTAGTGATATTTGGCTGTCTCATGGAACAGAACACTCAGCAGGGGTTTCTTGCTTGAAAAATTATTTTAGCGTGAAGTTTTGAAGTTTTGCATTCGGACTGATAAAAATGGCCACTTTATATGCTTAATTTTAAAATGTTTTAGTGTAATTTTTATAGTAGTTAATATTTATGGATATAATTGTAAATCTGATAATGACCAGTTATTATGTTTGTTGGAGGAAAGGCTTACACATTGGCTATCCAAATTTCCTGATTCTTATTTAATAACAGGGGGAGATTTCAATGTTTTAAATGAATCGATAGATAGGTGGCCACCAAGACGACCTTCAAATTTAAATACTAATTCAAAATTGTTTATGAACAGATTTCATCTGATTGACATATGGAGAGAGAAAAATTTAGATGATATTGTGTATACTTGGAGTAACAAGGATGGCTCTAGACGTTCTAGGATTGATTTTTGGCTTGTCTCTAACTATTTTGTTTTTGTTAATGTTATGGCAACACCATTAACTGATCATAAGGCCATATTAATCAAAATTAATATTTCTCCAAACACAAATTGTAACAAGTATAATTCATACTGGAAAATGAATAGTTCTTTGCTTAAATTGAGTGCAGTTAAACAGGACCTGGAAAAATTCCCTGGATTAAGGCTGTTTAGTCATAACTGGGAATTATTAAAATTTGAAATTGGAAAATATTTGAGGAAGTTTAGTAGCACATTAGTTAAATCACAACGTCTTGTGGAAGAGAAAGTTGTTAGTGAAATCTTAGCCATCTCTAACATTCCCACTGTGGACCTGTTAGAAGGACAGAGATTGCGTTTAACAGAGTTGCAAATTGAGCTTGATAACATATAGAACGCGAGCACAAGGAGCCTTTATCCGATCAAGGCAAAAAATGGTTAGAGCATGGAGAGCAGATGTCTGCTTATTTTTTTCAATTTGAAAAATCGAGGGCTAAACGAAATTCTGTTTCTAAAATGAATATTAATGGATCTATTACAGATAATTTTGACATCATTTCTAGCTTTTGCTATAATTATTACTCTAATTTATACACTTCTAAATTCAATGATCATAATATGACATCTTTTTGTAAACATTTTAAGAATGTAAAAACAATTACTGAAGAGGACCAAAAGTTATGTGATTTCCCAATAACTATTACGGAAATTAAGCAAGCTATTGAAAGTTTAAAATGTAATAAATCACCCGGTAACGATGGAATTTCTACTGAGTTCTATAAGCAGTTTTCTGAGATTCTTGCCCCATTTTTGAAGTATATTCTGAAAGCTTAAAGTGCTTACAACTTCCTACAACTATGACACAAGGTATAATTTGTTTGATTCCTAAGCCCAAGAAAGATTTGTGGCTTATTGATAATTGGAGACCCATTAGTCTGTTGAATAATGACTATAAAATATTTGCTCATGTCTTTGCCCAAAAGTTCAAATTAGTATTAGATTCAATTATTGACGAAAATCAATCTGGATTTATGAGAAACAGACATATATTTAATAATATCAGACTTATTTTTGATCTTATAGATTATTCTGACCTTATAAAAGATGATAGCTTTATACTTTATTTTTTCTTTTTTTCAAAGCCTTTGATTCTGTTGAGCATCCTTTTATTTTTTACTGTTTAGAACAATCTGGGTTTGGGGCTTAATTTTGTAATGCCATGAAAATTCTTTATGCAGGTGGAAATAGTTAAATAATGGTACTACACAAAGATTTTATTTGGAAAGAGGAGTTAGGCAAGGTTGCCCAGTTTCTTTTTACCTCTTTCTCATTGTTGCTCAGGCGTTTTGTCACTTCATTAAATCAAGCAATATAGAAGGGATTCAAGTTGAAGAGAGAAGTGTCCTGATAAGTTAGTTGGCTGATGACACAGCTCTTTTCTTAAAAATGTTGATCAAATTCAGTCAGCTGTCAAGTTCATTGAAATTTTTTCCAGTGTCTCAGGTCTCTGCCTTAATTTAAGAAAATGTGAACTGTTTGCTTTAAAAAGTTGCCATCCCAGAACAATTTGTAATATTCCTGTAAAGGATGCTCCGACTTATTTGGGTATGGTCATTACTAAAAATGAACAGGAGAGAATCTCACAAAATTTTAATCCTGTGATTAACAAAGTAAAGAACAGATTTAATATTTGGTTACAGAGGGACTTGTCTCTCAAAGGTCGTGTTCTGCTGGCTAAAGCGGAAGGTATTTCTAGGCTTACTTATGTAGCTACATCAATACATTCAGATAATAAAATAAATAAGATAATTGATCAAATAATGCTGAACTTTTTGTGGAAGAACTGTATACATTATATTAGAAAATCTGTAATTGTCAATTCATATAAAAATGGTGGGCTTGATTATTTAGATTTTTCTATTTTAAATAACACCTTCAAAATTAACTGGTTGAAATATTTTCTGAACAACACTAATTCTATGTGGAATATTATTTCTAAATTTGTTTTTGACCATCTTGGTGGCCTTTCATTTTTGCTTATGTGTGATTACAAAATCGAAAAACTTCCAGTTAAACTGTCAGCTTTTCATAGGCAAGCACTTTTGGCTTGGAAGTAAATTTACAAGCATAATTTTTCACCACATCATTTTTACATCTGGAATAATTGTAATATTTTGTATAAGCATAAGAGTATATTTTTAAAAACTTGGTTTGACAAGGGTATCCTTTTGGTCGGACAGTTGTTGAATTATCAAGGGTATTTAATGACTTATGATGAATTCCTTTCATACTTTAACTTCCCTGTTTCCCCTAAAGAATTTGCCTCTGTAATTGATGCTATTTCTATGGGTGTTGTTTCTTTATGTAGAGGTATTTCATACTCTAAACGTGCATCTTTATTGCATCCAGCTGATACGATCTGTGGTAAAGCTTGTTTTTCGGCAAGCAAAAATAACAAGGCTATACGTTCCTTTTTTCAAAAAGAAGTAGTGAGTAAACCACATGTCATTTCCTAGTGGTCAAGTTTTATTGGAACTATTAATTGGAGTAAGGTTTGGCTGTTACCTAATAAATTTATTATTACAAATAAGGTCAAGGAAATTTCATTTAAGATATTGCACAAATTTTACCCCGCTAAACATTTTCTATCCAAGTTTAACAAAGACATTGATGTAAATTGTTCATTTTGTTCTTTGCAACCAGAAACTGTACCTCATATTTTTTGGCACTGTCAATTTACAAAGAGGTTATGGTGGACAAATTGGATTGCAATTTTCTTTTGTTATACGAACATGTAATATTTGTTTTTTTCAAATATGAAAAGAGTCTGGAAAATGAAGCTAATATTATTAATCTTATGATTATATTTAAGTTTCACATTCATCTGTGTAAATTTAGTAATCAGAAACCTCTTTTTTCTGTGGTATTGAAAGAATTAGAAAATTATATGGTTTCTCTTAAGGACGGTTTTTATTCACTGTTGTGTATTTTATATTTTTGTATCCTTAAACCTGGCTTTTTTTTTTTTTTTTTTTTTTTTGTCTTGTTTTATTTGTTCCTGTTCTGTAACTGTTGTTCAAGCAATTAATAAAAAACAAACAAAACAAAAAAACTTTAAAACAAAGAAGCTGGCGAACAGCGGTCTTTCGAAACGGCTTTGGCCGCGACTCGGAGTTAAGACTTGGAGTTGGAGTTAAGCTTTTCTTTTGAGAAAAGAACAAAGAACGGCACTGAAGTCATTCCTAAAATAGGAAGATGTGTTCGGAGTTTTGCCGACCGGATACGGAAAAAGTTTAATCTATCAGCTCCGCTTCACCTTCTTCGTTGCTCTGGTTGGTTGTAGCGCTATCCTATTGCGTGCAGAGGGAATTTGAAAGACAGCCGTTTATCCCGCTCCTCGGATTGAGCCCTGCCAATGGTGTGTTCCCAGACCCAACATCTTGATGTGGGTCTGTCTTGTCAGGCTAATCTTTATTCACTGAAAATAAGGATTATATTGTTTGTTTGATGCTAATTAATTGAATACAGATTCATGTGTGAGATGACAATAAAATAAATATATTTGAATCGAACATTTAAACGTTACCTTGTTATAATAGTGCTTTAGATTTAATATATAATATTGTATATTATATAACTATATAACAAATTTAGTTATATTAATATAACTATATGAATTATATTACACACATCTGAATACCTCTTAAGCAAACTAACCCTGGAACATAACCTGAGTTGCTATGGCTACTTACATACCCTCAAAGTTACCTCTGTTTTTGGAACCGAAAGTTGAGGATATCCGCTTACTTACTCTTAAACATACCCAGGTATGTCACATAACCTGCTTTTTGGAATACCCCCCAGATGTTCTGCTGCTTTATGGTTTTGTAGAGCTACTTTTGCTTCTAATGAAAACCATCATATACACAGTCCAGAACAGAGCTAAAACCATAAGCAGGAAACCAGCGTTTTAGGACTACTCTTGTTTATTGTGAAGGAAAGTCTCATCTTTATTTTAATTGAATTAAAAGATTATTATTGATACAGCATTACTGAAATATACCCAGCAATATATTTTTCACACAGTACAGCTTTAGGCTTTCAATTTATATTCCATTTACATCTATTAACTAGTCTTTAGGCTAACTTTCACATTCTCATTTTTTAGATGTAGAATATGGAGTAATGTCTTTTTTTGTTTATGTCTTTCCTTACAAAAGGAATTGTGTGGAGCATTACATCCGGCCAGCAGAAGCAGAGCTCAGAGTCGTGTGGACAGACATCGGCTGTAATGATGGACTTCTGCTCATGGACAGGTAATGTACATAATGTGTGATTGTGTGTTGTACTGTGCTGAACATGTAGGTTCCCATCGTTTTCTTTTTGAAGGGCCTCCCCTTTGAAAAGCAAATGATGGGAACCTAAACGGGTGGGGAAGGGACAGGAAGTGAACATTTTTATATAATTGTTTTTTTTTTTTTTCTTTCTTTCTTTCTTGTTGTGTCCAAAAGCATAACCTCTGCTGGAAGCTCCAGGGGGAGACCACACTGGTATCCCCCTCCTTTGGGCGAGCCGCTCACACTCACACCACATTCACTCCTATCGCAGAGACCCAGTTAGGATTGAACCAGCAACCTCTGAACCTGTGAGGTAGCACTCATACCTGTGAGCCACAGATCTCTTGTCTTATCATGTGAAGGAACTTATATTTCACTGTTATCCTGAGAGTTTCCAATAAAGAAGTTAAAATGAGATTTGAACCCATATCTTCTTTACAGCCTCATCCTCAGTGGGTGTGTGTTTATCCACTCACCCATCATGGATCTTGTGACAGTGACTGGTTTTCAGGACATCTTGTCTAATGAGAAGAGTTTAAAGTCAGCAATAGTGGGATTTGAACTCAGGACGCTGTGATTGAAACACAACTCTTTCTCTCCTGAGCCACTGAGACGATGAGCGTTTTGAACGGGATTGATCCAGAGCTTTGTGTTAAATGAGTAATAACTTTAACAAATGTGGGATTTGAACCAGGACTTTCAGGTTTGGAAGTGAGACGACTATCCACTGCGCCACAGAGCCTGTGAGGTGATGATGTTGTTTTAGATTTAAAGTTCATCTTAACGTATGTTTAAGCTGGTAAAAGATGCTCATCATTGATTGATAACTCACTGAGTACTCTGTCCAGAAATAAACACACACAACATGTTGCAAAGTATTTCTTTAGATTTATTATTCAATTGTGAGAAAATCAGAGCTACTCTTATAGAAAGGTTTTTTATTTCTATTGTCATGTGTGAAAAGCGGTTTGACATTGAAATATGCAAACTGATATATACTCTATAATACATTATTATTTAAGTTATTCTTTGTATCAACTGGATCAGTATCTGTATGTGATTTTTGTTGTGTCGTATCTTCTTTTAAAATATATATATATATATATATATATATATATATATGCCAAAAAGTCAGATGATCTAAAAGTGTCGCCCTCCTGTGGTGGTTTGTGTGAATTACACCACTGCAAATCGAGTCTAATGAACTTAAATGGATTTTTCTTCTGTCGTCTCTGCTCACCTGTTAAAATACATTTATATACACGAAAGACCAGACTTTCTCGTTTTTTTATAATACGAAAGTAAAGTGCAGTTTCCCCTCCGCTCCTCTAGGCGGCAGAAGCGGGTTTCACCTTCAGTCTGACTCTTCGGCTGCTTGACAACATGACGCTTGAGACAATCACAACAACACGTGCAGATCCTGCAGATGAGATGACAGCTCTTAATGTGACTTTAACAGCACATATTCCAGCTCAACTGCTAATAAACCCGACACACAGACGGATAAAATGAAGAAACCGAGTGTCACGCGACTCACCTGTAAGTAACTTTCCCCATAAAGTCAATTTCTCTTGTCAAATGACTTGCACGCGCTATAGAGCAAATCACTCGCTAGTTGTCGCGTTTCCTGTTCAGTCTCTGAATGAATCGCCTCTGATGTTCACACTATAAAGTGGAATAAGAAGGACTCGGTTGATATTGCAGTGGTTTCTGGATTGATGTGAGAGTCAGCAGGAGTTTGTGAAGCTCTGATGTTCTCCTGCTGCTTCAGGCTTTTCTACTTCCTGTTATGACTGGAATATGAGAGGAAAACACAGCCTTAAAAATCGTACTTTAATTAAAAATGTCACAATATTACTACAAGCATGAAACAAAGTAAAGAGCAGTGACATTGCGCTTGGTTTTCATTGTGTATAATTTCTGTAATCTTGTTCTGATGTTTTGTTGGTCTGGCATTCTTTGAATGGGGATTTAGTTTTATTTCTTATTCAGTGTTTTCATAATTTCGTGGCCTGTAAGACAGTCATTGAATTAATAGCAATCTTCAGAACTAAAATGAGACGATTGATACAGCTTTACTGATGTATAACAGATTTAATTTTTTTTAAATCTGATTTTTTTCTAGATAAACAGTGTGTCATTGAGATGTGTTTGTTCGTGCCGTGACTGTACAGAATCAGTGATGTGTTGTGGAGCGTAAACCCGGCCAGCAGAAGCAGAGCTCAGAGTCGTGTGGACAGACATGGGCTGTAATGATGGACTTCTGCTCATGGACAGGTAATGTATATAATGTGTGTTGTTGGCTTGTAAATGTGTAGGTTGCCATAATTTTCTTTTTGGAGGGTCACACCTTTGAAAAGCAAATGATGGGAACCTAAATAGGTGGGGAAGGGACGGCAGACCAAAATTTTTATACAGCTAAATTTTCTTTCATTGTATCAAGAAGCATAACCACTGCTGGACATCGTGGTGGGGTTCGGGGGGGGGATCCGAATCATCCCCGTCCCTTCACACATACACCATTCACTCGTATCGCAGAGATCTGGCTGGGATTGAACCAGCAACCTCTGAATCCATGAGGCAGCGCTCTTACCTGTGAGCCACAGATCTCTTGTCTCAACATGTGAAGGAACTTATATTTCACTATTCACCTGTATGATTTTTTTTCCAATAAACCAGTTAAAGCTTTGACAGAGTCTTTGTTGGTTGATTATCATCTCAACACACTGAGCTGAGGTTTGAACCCTCACCTCTATCAATCACAGCCTCATCACCAGAGAACGTGTGTTTAGCCACTGCACCACTGCGGGTTTCACGGTGAAGGTTGGCGTTTGGAACTCTTTGTTGGTTATAATGATAATAATTTAATGAAATCAATAGTGGGGTTTGAACCCATGCCTCTATCACAGCTGCATTATCAGAGAACATGTGTTTAACCACTGCACCACATATTTGGGGCACTTTGACAAAGACAACAATTGAATGTCAGCAATAGTAGGATTTGAACTCAGGACTCCAAGATGCAAGTACAACACTTTATTTCCTGAGCCACAGAGTCTGTGGAGTTCATTGGAGCTCTGGAAGGGGTTTTATTAAAAGTTTAATACAAACTTGAACAATCATGGGATTTGAACTCAGGACTTTCACACAGAATGATCGTCCACAGAGTGATTCTAGAAGTCTTTTCTTCATGTTTAGTTTTTGCACCTTTTTGTAATCTGTATCAGAGTGTATTTGTGTTCTTGACTTTGTCAGCTTTTACTGGTTTAAGAACAGGAATCACCTAACAATTTCTTGCACATAATCTGTTAATTTGTATGACAGAACTTTTGTGTAACTTTTAGATGATTGAAAAAATGTCTTTATGACATTTATTTGAGTCACATGTACAACAAACGATTCATAATTAGTCAGATTACTGAAATGAGTGACTGAAATATTACCAAATGTACACACAATCATAAGAGCTGTTGTTAAGAAATGTATTCATTCTTTACATGTCAAACTCAAACTGATAACACATACATCACTTGTTTAAGTAAATAGTTTTATTTGAATAAGAAACAGTCCATCACACCTACCTGGAAATTTGTAGTAATCCTGAAGACTTTGATTAGCTTCAGGTGTTTTAATGAGGTTAGAGCTAAACTCAGGAATGTAGTGATGGGTGTTTTGAAACACTGGTTCGTGAAGCCTCTGTGAATCATTTGTTTTGAACCAGTGGTTCGGAGCGTGTATCAAACTGCCAAAGTGATGTGATTTCAGAAGCCTGTTTTCAGGCTTTGTTACCTCATAACTGTTTCAAAATGTTTTGAAAATTCAAATGGCTCCCTACCAGGGGGCAATAATCTCTGTGAACCCATGAACCAGTGTCTATAAGGTTTTACCTGATCTCGGATCAATTTTATAAATATGTAGATATTTAATGACACATTTGTATAATAAAAAGAAAGGGTTGACGTTAATTGTCTGATTAATCAAGCTCTCCATAAAACAAAATAAGCCCTACAATTTAATAAAATAACACATAAAGACATTTCAATTGATGGTATTAGATTATTTGTTAATAGAAAAAAGGATGAAAACATTACTTTTTTTGGCTGTTTTTAAATGTGCACTGTGTGAATTTTAGCGGCATCTAGCGGTGAGGTTGTGAATTGCAACTGTCCACCGCTCACCCCTCCATTTCGAAGCACAGTTTGTCCGTTTAGGGCTACTGTAGAAACATGGCGGCGCAAAATGGCGACTTCACCGTAAGGGGACCCGCGGTGCATGTAAATAGAAATGGCTCATTTCTAAGGTAATAAAAACATAACGGTTCATTATGTAAGGTCTTTATACACCACTGAAAACATAGTTATGTATATTATATTGCATTTCTGTCAATAGGTCGTAATAAATATTACACACCGCACCTTTGTGTCTGCCTATATTCACAGTGCTAGAAAATAAAAGAGCAACAGTGACTCTGTCGTGGCTAGATGGAAACCCTCATTCTGTGAAACTTTCGTGTGACCCTTCAGCAGTGGATTGTTCAAGGGGTTTGTGTGACCCTCCTCAGTGGACAGTTCAACACATGATGGCGCTGTTTCCCGTGACCAAAGAGGCCTAATGCTGCTAAACAAACTTGAGATAAGTGTGACAATAATTGAATAAATGCAAAATATCACATATTATTTACTGTATATAATTTATATTTTGACTTTTTACAAGATCACCAGCTTCAACACATAAGTAATAAGAGGAATACCTTTAATTCATTTATATTGAAAAATAATTTAAACCGTCAACGGCCGATTCGATAACACTGTAGCTGCGTGTCGAATGTGCGCACGGTGAATCGACCCTAAAAAGGCTCGTGCACGTGTCTGTGTGACACGTCATTCAGTAGCTCGAGCACGGAAGTGTTTGCACGGATTGTCCGTCAGAAAGACAGTGCTAATAAAGTATTTCATCTGAAATGGGTAGGTCTGCGCGTTTTAAAACATATTTTGTTGGACGTTATAGACAGTTTATGCATCTATCTTAAAGTGTAATTTACCGGCTAGCTTATTCACGTGCTTACAAAGGGACGTTTGTTCATCACGCTGGTGATGCTAGTTTGTTTGTTAGCATTGCGGATAACTAAGCTCATATTAAAACTTTCTTGAAAAGCTCATTATAAAACTTGTTTTCATAATGATGATGTTTTATTCGACCGTGTTGGGTATAAATGAGATTTGCGTTTAGTATGATGGTCGTGTTGAATTAAAATGGTGTTATTGAATGTTATTTTCTAAATCTTTTTCATATTTTCACAAAATTGTTATATTTCTATAGGGGGGTTCTTTTCCAGCCTCTTCTCTGGCCTGTTTGGCACCAGAGAGATGAGAATCCTCATTTTGGGTTTGGATGGAGCTGGAAAAACCACCATATTGTACAGACTTCAAGTGGGAGAAGTGGTCACAACAATTCCTAGTATGTGTTTATGGCAGATTTTTATATATATATATATATATATACATATATATACATATATATACAACTTTTGACATGTGATGTACCGTGAACTAATTTGCACTTTTTTTTTTTAAACTCTCAGCAATTGGTTTTAATGTGGAGACTGTGACATACAAGAACTTGAAGTTTCAAGTATGGGACCTCGGTGGACAGACAAGTATCAGGCAAGAAGTTTTTATATATCTTTTGCTTTGTATTCTATTTAAGAAAAAAACCAAGCTGAAGATGTGATGTTCTTCCTCCCCAGGCCGTATTGGCGGTGTTACTACTCCAACACAGATGCAGTGATTTACGTGGTGGACAGCAGTGACCGCGACCGGATGGGAATCTCCAAATCTGAGCTGGTGGCCATGTTGGAGGTTGGTCAGATGTGGTTTCCATTACTTCACATAACGTTCTAATGTTATCAGTGCATTTGAACATGGTCTTTCTTGTTTTTTTTCAGGAGGAGGAGCTAAAGAAAGCCATCCTGGTAGTATTTGCAAACAAGCAGGACATGGAACAGGCCATGACCCCTACTGAAGTGGCTAACTCTCTCGGTTTACCTGCGCTCAAAGACAGGAAGTGGCAGATCTTCAAGACATCTGCTACTAAAGGCACAGGCCTGGATGAGGCAATGGAATGGTAGGTTTGATTTCCTTTTTCAACATTTATTTTAAACATGAATTCTTTGCACTGTTTACCAAATACCACCTTGTTCTTTCATATTTCAGGCTAGTGGAGTCACTGAAGAGCCGGCAGTAAATGCACTCGCAAAAATATCTTGTATATAGGAACTTCAGAGACTTCTTATTGGGGTCCTTTGGACCAATGACTGCTTCCTATTGTGTGAAGATCATCCTCTCTTTAGTACAGAGAGACTGACGTGAGTCAAGCGGCATTGAATGGACTCTATGAATGAACTCTTCAAATGTTTTCCCCCTTTTGCTTATTTTTGGTGAACTGTATCCACTACGTTTGTAATTTCAAAGGTGTTTGCTTTTTTAAATGTAGCCTTTTTCCCCCTGATTCGGAGTAATCATAAGCAGTTGGTATATAAGTTCAGTTTTAATATTATGTGGGTAGATATTTAAGACTAACTGTCATTTGTATGCTCTGGATTTGTAATGGCATATTTATATTTGCACGTGTACAGGAGAGCACACTCCTGCGGTATGGCTGTGAAATAAATATGCAGTCAACACATATTGCATCGTGCATAACATCAAGCAATGGCTGGGCTGTTTCTGCAAGTTTTTTTTATTTTATTTAAAAACATTGCACAAATCCATATATTGATATTGACTATCAGTCCTCTTACCACTGAAAACAGGGTTTAGGCAACATTTATTGCGGTCTCCCGCTCTACTGTATACATTTGGTTGATGCAAAAAAAAAAAAAACATTAACCAATCAACTGATCATGGCCAAGTCCCTCAGTGAGCTGCCCTTGTGTTTCTTTGCTTTAAGTCCTGTACGCACAAACTCCATTTTCCTCTTTTTGGCCTCGTTTTTCTTTAGCTGCTTCTTTACCTTCTTTCTGGCAGCAATGTCAGGATTTACAACAGCCTGTTGGGGGGAAAAAAATATAGTGAATATAATCACTGTTTAACTTCTTCTGTTATAAAGAGGAGTAAACTGGAAATTAACCAACAAATGGTTTAAGGCCCTTTTACACCAATAATTATAACTATATTAATGTTCATACCAACACAATAACATTCTGTTTGTCATCTGCCGCTTTAAAGCCACAATATGTAATTTTTCGCCGCTTGATGACGCCTTGATTTCTGAGCTTTTATTATGCCGCAGACGACAGCTTCCGCTCACATGTATGTGGGGTAACGCAGCGCTGTTTTCTGTCAATGAATGTATCCAAACATTTGCTCACCTGGCTAATAAAACACATAATATATTAAAGCGTCTTTGGTGTTTCCATGGTTTCTACAAAAAAAACCTGGAAATCGAGGGTATGATGTCATTGATAGGCGACGCACGGACACGGTCCGTGTCCTGGTTAAATTTGCTTATTTCTCTGGATTTAAACATTCTTAGAAACATTTGGGATAACGTAAGTACAGAAGTCAACAAAATATATAACATTGTTCTAGTGTTTTTTGGATATTTTAATCCAAAAATCTTACATATTGTGCCTTTAAATAAGCAAGATCTTTAAAGCAGGATGGATTCTGATTGGCTGTCAATGTTTTTATCATTCATCAGCTGGGAAAAAAACATTCTGATATCTTTACAGTTGTGGTGTGGCTATTGTTTTAAATTTAAAGTGATTTTTAAAACAAATTCACGTATTATTGTCCTTGGTGTGAATGGGCCTTTACTTATAGTCTAAATATTAGAGGAGGAAATATTTAAATGACACACTTCAGGTTTAAGACGAACACAAATGTTCTGGGTAGACTTGAGCAGTATTTAGAAGTTCTCAGTGGTTCTTACCTGCAGGGCCTTGACTTTCTTGCGTGAAGCTCGTCTTTGGGTGGCTTCTTTCTGCACTGCGGCAAAAGCCAGAGAGAAACGCTCCAGGCCGACCAGCTTTTTCAACAGCTCGATCAACTCCTGAGCCAGGTTCTTCAGCGTGGGGTCTGAAAAGAAGCCAAGACACAAACAATTAATGAAAGGGCAGTTTCAGCCATATAGTCTCTGGTTGAGGGAATAACACTGAGCATCACAGTTTTAAAATTCTAATTTAGTTTAATATCTATTTTACTTCCAATAATATCAGCATTTTTGATGGGATTTAAAATGTTTTCAGAGCTTAATCAATACAGGTTATACTGAGATATACTCTGCATCAAGTTATAAAAATAAAATGATTGTTTTTAAAATGAAAAGTTTTTCGATTTAACTTATTCTATTAATTCCCAATTATTATTTTAGGTATTGTTTCCTTTTAGTTTTTCATTAACACTGCTATGCAAACATGACGTTCATCGCATTTGATCATAACTCATTCTTTCCATGCAATAATAATGGTAACTAACACTTTACAATATTAAACTAACAACAAACAATATTTATACAGCATTTATTATTCTTAGTCATTATTGGTAATTCAATATTTACTAATACATTTTTAAAATCCAAAGTTGTATTTGGTAACATTACTGCACTGTAAACTAACATGAACAAATAAAGAGCAATTTGATTTTTACTAATGTTAACAAAGATTAACAATCTATTAACTAATGTTAACAAATGAGACCTTACTGTAAAATGCTACTATAATAATAATACATTTTATTTGCAATGCACCTTTCTAATATTCGCAGTTCTACAAACACGTTTCAAATATGTCATCTCAAATATGATACAACAATTATTAAATATTAAAAACTTCACTAAAGAGATGTGTTTTGAGCAGTATCTTCAAACAAATGTAGTTTTTTTCTGTTGATACTATGTGGACTGACCTTGGTCTGCATATGTGCTGTCCAGCTCTCTGTAGAGAGGAGCAATGATAGTGGTCAGATATGGTCCAAGCCGATCTTTTCCGAGATCCACAGCTATGGCTCCCAAGAACTTAAAAACACAAGTTCTCTAAAAACAGAAAAGAGAGCAATAATAAGCAAACCACAACTAACTCACTGAGCTGGACATTCATCTACCAGCGATCCATCGGTTTCATTCGGAGACGTCAAGTGTAAACACAGATTTAACACACACCTTCAGAGGCACTTTAGGTGTGTCTGCTGCTTCTCTTTTGGCCAGTAATGAAAGCTTCTTCATCACCCAGAGGAGAGACGCTGGCTTGTTCTTCTGCTCCTTATCTTCCTCTTCTCCTTTCCCTTCATTCCCCTCTGTTTTATCTGTCGTTTCTTCCTCCGTACCCTCTACCTCCTCCTCTTCTTCTTCAGTTGGATTCACGGTATCTGACTCTGGTGAGATGAGGTAGATCACCTTGGCCACGTAAAGCAAGTTCTTCACCACCTGATCAGGGAACACACAACAGCAGCATCAGATCACCATTACAGATGCTTTGAACGGTTTCAGCAGTTTTTGTAACTTCAACCATATGCCCTGCCCTCCAAAACCCGCCTTTCAAAGACGAGCCAGCCAATCCAAAACCAGAGAATACCAACACACGATTCAAAAGTTAGATTTTTTTTTAAATCCCTTTTTTCTTATTTTTGTCACAAGATATAGCATAATATTAACTTTAAAACTAGTTTTAATGTCTGTAGGGATAAGTCTATGATTGAATCTAACAATTAAAATAATATTAAAGAGTTACATTTACATTTTATACAGTTACATTTGATAAATGTCTACATTTTTTACTTTTTAAAAAATTAATCAAAAGGTTTAGATATTTCGTAACAAAAAATTGAAAACCCCATAGAAAGTCTAGAAAATGAATTAAATTAATAAAATAATACAGCTCAAACCTTAAAATTAATGTTCACTGACATGATCATCATTTTCTGTTTTTTTTAAATAAATAAATAATTTTAGTTTCTATTTTATTTTTTATTAATATATTGAATTAGCTTTTATTTTTGCATTTTTATATATTTTAGAAAAAAATACATTTATATTTGATACTCATTTTAGTTTAATTTTTAGTAATTTCATTGTGCTTTTGTCATGTTATTTAAGCTTTTCAACGAATATTTATATTTTATTTTAGCTTTATAGCTTTAGTCAACAATAATAACCCTGATAATAATTATATATCAACACCACCAACAAAAATAATAATTAATATTTTAATTAAACTATTACCGGTATATAATATTATTAAATAAAAATATAATTAAAACACAACAACAAACATATTTCATTATTTCCTACCTGCTCCCCAGCAGAAACATCCAAGAACTTGGACTGCAGTTGGTAACAGAAGGACAGGACCAGCTCTCTCATCTAACGGTTTACAAATGAAAAAGGAGGAATTCATTCATTAAAGTCTGTTTTTGTGAAACGACCGTTTTAAGTGCATGTTCTCGGGAACAATCTTGCCTTCTGATACAGGTTGTCTGTGATAAAAACGGTGGCTACAGGGTGTGTGGTTTTATTCTCCTGAGAACTCCATAAGGCCAACAGATCCTCAGGTTTATGAGCAGCAAACAGCAAACCAAAGATCTGAGAGGCAGTCAGCCACACCCAGGAATGAGGGTAACGCAGATGGGCATCAATATGACCTGGAGAGAGAGAGAGAGAGTTCATGATGCATGTATGACAATATCTCAGATTCATAAGTGCACGTTTATTAACTCTTTCCCTGCCACTGACAAGATTTTCTGTCATTTATGACACAGCGCTTCCCTGCCATTGATGATTTCTTTCTTCATTTCAGGCAGTTCAGAATCTGTTCTTTCTTTTGGAACACAATAACTCCATTTATCGTGCTCTTTGAAACTTTGCAGACCTTTTACATTCACAAACAGCTTTATATCACATTACATGAAAGGTAATATTCGAAATATCATAATAGCGGAAACTTTAAATATAAAACGCTGGCAGGGAAAGAGTAAACACTGGCTTTTTGTATGTGCTCATACCCCAGATGTTGTTGAGCAGGTCCGCAGGTTTGTGGAGCTCCAAAAAACTGCAGTCTTTGATGAGTTTGACGATGAGCGTGAGGTAACAGAACAGCAGTCTGTCAGCAGCCTTCTCATCCTCCTCTTCCTCAATCTGATCAATCATATCATTGGCATTGTCAGACTCAAAATCACGCAAAGGAAGTCCATACCATAAAACTTTGCACTCACGTCCTCGAAATTGGAAGCGCGGATCTCTTTCTCGATGAGAGGAATCAGGACATCCAGTCTCCGGCTGAAATTTTCCCCTTCAACTTCCACAAACAGCCCACAAACCTGAGCTCCCAGTCTCCTCAGAGCCGCCTGCAAAAGCACAAACTGTCAAAACCCAAACACATTTCAGCACAACTGGATTTTTCCACATGTTGATTTCCTACTCACCTTCTCGCCTGTAATCCAGCTGTTAACCAGGTTAAACATGGAATTTTGATGCTGCAAAGACAACTGATTCAGCAGAGACTTGATGGACAGAGCCGCCATTTTCTTACAGGACGCAGAATCATCGTTCAACATGGCCAATGACAAAGGCACAAAGAACAAACCACAGTGCTCGTGCAAGAGAGCCTGTGAACAAAGAACAGATTAATCCTACAATATCATAAATATCAAGTATAGAACAATTTTTTTTGCAAATCACTTCCAAGTCAAACAAGATGTTCAATGAAAAAGGTAGAATGGGACTTTAATTTATCCAGCAGGATTTCACTTGATCATGCCAGAATGGAGCAAGATTTTGGGTTTAGTTAAATAATTAATAATAAAAATAATAAAAAAAACTCTTGCTCTGTACAATGAACAATAATATAAGGAATGTGAATTAATGTTTATAATGTAATTTTCAGGGTTATTATATTGTAATTCACTAAAAATAAAATTTGTTCCTTGAAATAAACATCAACTGAAATAAAATGTAAAAAAAACCTTAATTTTTTTTCATCTAGTTGCCAAGGCAAAATTTCTCATTTTCATTTAGTTTACTAAAACTAAAAATAAAGTAAAAGTTATTTAGACATGTAAAAAATATACCATAAACACACAACATGTAAAACTAAAATGAAAATGGAAAATAGAAAAGTAGAAATAAAAATAAAAGATTAATAAAACGTATAATAAAATAATATGGTTTCTTTCAACCATAACACTTTATTTTACAGTGTCATTGTTACATATGTTACATGTAGTTACTGTAGTAATAACTATCAAATTACGTGCAACTAACCCTAAACCTAACCCTAAAGTAAGTGAATGTAGACACTTAATATTACTCAGCACTTAAATGCATAATTACAGTGTAACAAAAACACCTTAAAGCTGGACTATGTAACTTTCTTGTGCTCAAAATTTACTAAATTTATATAATGAGCGAGTACATCATGAATCCATTTTCCAAGCCGTGTTTTTGTCTTATCCTGAATCACTATGGTACACATATAATAAGTGTTTATATTCAGACTATTTTAGTCCGGTTCGGGAGTAGCCCAGTACCTGCGTGACTCGTCATGGACATAAACAGAGAGAAGTAGCTCCGGCTACAATGTTCTTCCGCAAGCATGCAGTTTTGTTTATTAACCGCTAGAGCGCCAAAAGTTACATAGTGTTGCTTTAAAGTGTAACTCTTTCAACAAAAACTTTATTAGTATTGCATGACCATTCCCCACCCTCTCTCTGACCCTTCAACTGGTTTTGTTACAGTACCTGAGGAAATTTCAGGAAAATGTAAGCCATCAACTCAAGGGCAGACTGTCTTCCAGTGTCATATTCATAACTAAAAATAAGAAGAAAAAAATATTTTCATTCACCTCACATGAAGGAAACAATTCAAATCCATCTGTTATTAATCAGATGCTAAAAAACGTACGTAAGCTGAGCAACTATGAAGTCAAAATGTTTCCTCAGTTTCTTCCCCAGTGGATAGTCCATCAGGTACTTCAGGTAGATCTGCAGTCACAGGACAGATAGTTAAGACAAGCAGGACCAGAATAAACCTGGAGGATGATGAGGATTGCAATATCCTGACTGACCTGTCTGCAGCGCATGCGGACCTGTTCATTTGACCCGTCGATGGCAAACTTGGCCACTTTTTTCATGACATCCTCCATCTCTGGCACCACCAGTTTCCTGGACAAGATCGCCTGCACGACAAACATATGCCTATATAAACACATTTAAGTCTATATAGTTTTTAGTTTATTTAATTTTTGTTATTTTAGTACTTAAACAATTAAAATGAGAAATGTTATTTCATTTCATTTCAGTTAATGTTTTTTTTTATGGTTTTAGTTTTGTTTTAGTTAACAATAACAACAACCCTGAGCATAACTACAGTAGAAATGTATGTCTTTTCCTTATAATTATTTCCAGGTTTTCCGTGACCATAGGAAACCCACCAGGAGTAGATGAGTAGGTTTAACTTACCCTCAGGAGGCCGAACGCAGTGGCTTGCCGAGAGTGGTCATAAATGTCCTCCTCAGCATATCCCAGAAGCACTTGCAGCTGCGTTTCTGTTATATGTTTTGTCACACTCTTTACCAAAACAGTTATGGCCTATAAAACAGAACATTTCTTGCTGGATGATTCACGTTTAACATTTAAAATGAGGACGTAATAAATGTGAAAGTAGTGAGGGTCTCTCGCACCTTAAAGCAGTTCTGAACCAGGTGGAAGTTCTCGCCACGGCCGGCTCCAGCTTTGGCATAGTCCTTCAGCAGGACAAAGAGCTGCTTGGTCAGCTGATCGTAATTCTGTTCCACCGCCGGCAAAGGAAACTTTAAGATCCAGATTAAGGCCTGCAGAGCCTCAGTAATCACCTAATGTGCACAGGACACAGGAGTTTTTGCTGTATTCATGCAATCATGGGTGTATAAAGGACCAGCGGTGCAGGAAAAACTGATCATGCACAATAAAACACATGAATCAAACATATATTAAGTAGTACAGACCTTTACATGCATGGAGTTAAGACAGTCCAGGAGGAGAGATACAAAAGGATCCAACATTTCCTTTACTGATGGCCCAGATGAGTTAATCTTTGAACTCTTCAGACTACAGTGAAGCAACTGCGTAAGAGACATTTTGGGGTTTAAAGCAATATTGCAACAAAATATAAGTGAATATTTGTAAACAATTCAGTGTTTCTTCAACATATTAGGGTGATTTCTGAAGGATCATGTGATACTGTAGACTGGAGTAATGATGCTGAAAATTCAGCTTTGCATTACAGGAGTAAATTAAATTTTTAAATATAAAAACAGTTATTATAATTAGTAATAATATTTCACAATATTACTGTTGATCAAATAAATGCAGCCTTGGTGAGTATAAGAGACTTCTTTCAAAAACATTGAAAACTGTACTGCCCCAAACTTCGGCAGCGTAGTAAAAAAAAAATGTAAAAAGTCTAAATTGGTTGCTTGCCATTTAGCAAACATGATTTTATTCAGTTTAATTCAGGCCATGTCCCAAATGGCACTCTAAACACTCATGGTCTTCCTACGTGTCAAAAGTGTGCATCAAGGGCGGGCACCCTTCTAAAACCTAAATTTACCAATAAGACACCCTATGGTCTTGTGCAGTCTGTGGCCATTCTGTGGCAAGTCAATCGTAAGTGCATATGAAGTGTTTAATTTGAGACAGGGCCACTGATGTACAATTCCCTAAACGCTCAAGGGAAAAATCATTAAGCATGATTTTAAGTAACATCATCTAGGGATTGAACCTCAGCCACATTCTCCCAGCAGTCAATCGAAAAAACCAAGGCATATTTTCTTACACTGAGACCCGTTTCCACCAGGATGTGCATGTTTGTTCTGCTACTAATGGCGGCTTTCACCCCTACTCTCTTAGGAGTGGACGGCAGCAGTAAACAGCTTGGCGGAGGCAGGCGAGGGTCTGGAGGTGGACGATGCTTCTCTCTGGGTGAATATAGGATGTTAAATTGTTTAAAGTAGATCTGATTGAACCAGTGCTAATGCATCTCTAAGTGTGTGTGACGTACTTGTTCTTGCCGGTAATGAGTGGGAGACTCTGACTGATGAGTCCGTGGCTGAGCAGTAGGATGGACTGAGGGCTCATGCTCTGATTGAGCAAAAGTCCTGCCACAATCCTCCTAAGCACAGCATGCACTCGCCTCGACACCTTCAAACTGGCCGTGTTCTCAAGCACCTGAGAGGAAGATGAGGATCAGATAAGTTTCTTGAGAAATCATGAAGCTGTTGTCGAGAGGCAGCTCACTGGTCATTTACCTCTTTGAGTGGCAGGATGAGGTGGACGACGCGCTCCTGACTGCAGAACTGTCCGAGCAGCTCGTACGAGTCAGAGCTTTTGCTGTGACGGGCCTCCATTACTTTGGAAACGATTCCTTTGATGTCCTTCTCCTCGGCTACGGCTCCGAACAGCTCGTTGTTGAAGATCTGAGAAGAGAGTTAGCCAATGAAAATGTACAATTGTTTCAAAATTATGATTGACAATGTAATATTGATGGTGCCGTTTACCGTAATGAGCATGTCCATGCATGGGTCAAGATCCCCTGCGGTCAAAGATGGTTTCAGGACAGAAAGCAAATGGTACACTGTGAAGGTCAAAACATGGACCTGCAGGGAGAAATTATACACGGGTCAGTGACATCACGCTCGTTCTGTCTGGTCCAGGTCTATTCAATTCTTTTTTAAAAAAAACACTTTAAAATTACAATTCATACAGTCAATGACAAATCTTCTAAGATGAACATCAATATCTAAATTCATATTTATTTTGATATGTTTTGCAGGTCGAAATTCTTTGCCATAAGTATGGTAAATATGGAATAATGTATTATTTCGTAATGAAATGTGAAGCTATTTTGTTTTCAAATATTCATTTTGCCTAGCAAAAGTTTTAAAGCATTAGACATAGACATTTTAATATTTGTATGACAAGGTTAGTTCAAGCTAAATTCAGTAACCTAATTAAAACTACATTAAACAATAAAAATTATAATACATTTTAAAATATAATACATGTATAATAGCATATTGTAGCTGTCAGGTGGAAACATCGCATTACAATATCAACTTTGACAGCACTGTTAAATTATTAAAAAACAAACAAACAGTTTCCGCCCGACAGCAACGATATATTTTATCTTAAAAAATGTCTGAAAACCTTTTAGAAAATTATTCAAATGTGTACACTCAAGTGTATTTAAAGTGGTACACATTCATATAAATATATGTCCAATTTGTATGAAACCAACAACATGTATACAAAGATTAAATTTCTAAGGACTCTGCACTAAATTTGTAAGATTTCTCCTGTTCAATCATATTTATCAGTGACACACTCATAATTTATGAAATACTCTTACATTACACACTCATGTGCTAATAAAGACAATATTTTACCTGATACCCCTTCACTAAGACCGCCTGCATCTCGTTGAGCAGATAATGAAGGTATTGATGCCCAAGTGTCTCTATAATCTTCACCAAAGTGTTTCGAGCGACATCACGGATCTCCTGGAAACGGCTCCTCAGGTGGACACACACTTTCAGAAGGATGCTGCATATATAAACAAACTTCATCATTTACCACATTTTTGCACTGATGATCACTCAAAAGAAAACATATTTGTAGAACAACCACTAATCCATCACTCTCACACTCAAACAGACACTTGCATTCAAGAGGCTATATTATGCTCGTTACTAAGACTTGATTTTGTTTCGGGGGTCTGCTAGAATAGGTTTTCATGCTTGAATATTTATAACATTTTACATTATTGCAGCACCTCTCTTTCCAGTCTGTCAGTTACATTCTGTTTAGTACCTGTCTCGCTGTACCCCCTCCTTCCGAAAAGCGCAATGCGCTCTGATTGGCCGACTGGATGAGAGTGTGGTGATTGGTCAACTGCCTCGAGCGTGTTTGGGAAATGTCATACCCCCTAAGTTTCAACACACTACTAATGGAACTCAACCAGGCCTTGCCCTTTTTTGTGTATGCTTTGGGCAGGAATTATTTAAATGAGGAATATTGTGACGTGTACGTTCCTGGAAGAAAACTCAAGACTACAATTGAGGCGTTTCAGGGAGTTCAGAAACAGTGCTTAGTGCTTATGGATATAGAGAAGAACTGCCCTTGGAGTGTCTTTGTGGTTTTTAACTTTGAAGACCTTTTAATTCATGCTAATATTTTCTTGCTTTCAACAGCAATATTACACACTAAAGAAATTTGAAAATGTACAAAAGCATTTTAGGTCCTCTTTAAGAAAATGGGTAACGATAGAGGAAATATACCCCGGCAAGTTTGCTTCCATGACATCCTTTGGCAGAGACTTCATGAGTTGAACCATGGCGAATGCAATAGGCACTCTGGCCACTTCTTCATCTTTCACATCCTTAGACTTCACCATCTTGTGCTCGTCATCTCGCTTAACCTGCAGAAATAAACATCGGTGTACAATTAGTTCACGCCGAACACTTTGTTCAATTGGTTCCAGTAGGGAGCACTTGTGTGGTTATAAACACAGAATATTTATCTGTGCCACTATTTTGGGGGCTTGAGTCATTAGAGAACAAACTAACACCAAACTAATGGAATCAACTGTTAGTCGTCAATTATTAGTTACAGTAGTGGCCAAAAGTGATGTCCGGCTTAGGAAAATTGACATATTATTAAAACTTTGTTAAAGATTTTGTAAGCATATTGCGTAGTTGTGCACAATTATTTTATTTGTGATAACGCAATGAAACATGCCAAATTGCCGGATTAATAGTCAATGCAATTTTTAGTCCATTACGAGTCTTCGGTCTTGGTCTACTGTAACCTAAATTCATTAAGTATGATGAATGAGCTCACACCTTTGCAGTGAGGCACTTGTGAAGTTTAGGCAGGACGCTCCGAGTGACCGTGTGATAAATGGAGGAAACGAGCGCCTCTAGATCGTTTTTACTCTGTGGAAGCCCACTGCTGACAACAGGAGGCACTTTCTTCGTTTGTCTCTCTTTGACTCCTTTTGGTTTGGCAGGGCCTTCCGTCTCAGCATCCATTGCTGTGGAAACAGCTGCTCCAGCCTCATCGGTTTCCATGGTGCCTTCAGCATCACTTTCATCTGTGTCCATGGCTTCTGTTGCCTCGTCCTCTACCTCTTCCTCTTCCACCACAACAATGGGCTCTGAAGTTGATAGATCACGTTTGTCAAGTTAAGCAGTGTGTAGGTTAAAAGGAAGTATAATGTGGCTGTTGTGACACATTCTCACCTTCTGTCTTCCTGTTTTTGGCCGCCTCAATTTCTTTACTGAGGGTCTCATGGTCAAAGTGGAATGCATCAAGAACAGTCAGCAACAAACTAAGCCAAGGAAAAGAGTCAGGAAAGTGTTTCATTGTCATAAACAGGACAAAAACATCACAGAAAAAGCACAAATGCACAGAAAGTGTGCCTGACAGTATGGATGTCACTTTTCTCACTTTGGGGGAGTGGGGGAGAGATATTGTATATAATTTGCAAACATATATGTGGGAGCCTACCTGACAGCCAGTTTCTGCTCCGCTATTCCAGACTGTAAAACATGGACGAAGTGTTTTATGTAGAACAAGTACTTGGACCAGGTCAAGCGTCTGCACACGGCACCGACAACTTCTACAGCGGCTGTTGTCATGGGTTCATACTGGGAATACAAAGAATTTATCCATTAAAACACATATATCAACCAGCATGGTGACAGAACAATTGAAATAGTTACCAGACGTAAGTAACAACCTTCAACAGCTTTTCGTCAACTAGAGCGATCATGGCGTAGGGCATGATGTAATTCTGCATGGAGCGTGATGACATCACAATCTTGCCCTCGGTCAGTTGCCTGGCAAACTTCCTGAGCGCTCGACCCCTTCTGTAAACCTGAAATACAAACAGACTGTGTTTTATGCTGAGCCAATTTCAAATAAGGGTCAAAAAAGTGGCAATGGTTTTCATATTTTTATATATATATATATATATAAATTTTTTCATTTATTAATGTATTAAATATTATTATTAGTTAATTTCTAGTTAATTACTAAAAATATTAATGACTTTATAAAATAGTAATTAAAATATTTATATAGTACATTCGTTTATATTTACGTTTCATTTATTAATATATTTAATTACTTTTTAATTTAATTGCATTTAATATACATTTTTCTATATAAAAGTATTGCTATGATGAGAACTGAAACTTTTCAGCTGCATTATGCAGTGAGTAAAAAAATCTAAGCTTGTTTCATTAAGGAAAGGTGCACTTACATACTATTACACTACATAATATTCAAAATTTGAGACCCTTTTTCTCCAAGTTCCACCCAATTGAAGATTTATGATGTTTCTGGTTTTGAGTCTCACTAGCCAAGTTTCCATCCACTTTTTCCACTGTTTTGTTATCGACAAAGTGAATATGCGTTAAAAAAGATTGCACAATTTGCTGTCTCTAGCCTGTTTCCATTCAATTGGCCTTTTATCGATAAAATGGTGTGCGTAATGACGTCATCCCTAAAAAAAAAACGCATTGTCACATAAGTTTTTTTGTATCGCTAAAAAAAATCTGCCCTCAAGTCGTTTCCAAACATAATTTCACTTATATTGCAAATTATCATATCTTTCGCATCCCAAATATTAGTAAAATGCAGAGAGTAATGAGAAGATTGAAATTTACTCACTATTTTCAGAATAATAGGCATATTACTAAATTAGGAAATATTAATCAGAAGATCACAGAGAAGTGGGACAGTTTGTCTGACAGGACTGCATGTAACTGCATTTATGACGAAGCTCATGGGTGTGGACACAGAGCAGCTCAATTGTCCTGTATGCAACATTTTAGTATCCATAAAAAAGATTGGTACAGTAGATAAAATGTTCGGTTATATAGCAACAATCTTTAACGTAAGCCTGCAAACATGCAGTCAAGCTGCGATTTGACGTGGACGAGAACGCATGTCAGATCATTCAAACCAAAAAAAAGTTATTTGTTCTGGATTCAGAGTTGAATAACATCAAATCGATCAAAAACATCAAATCGCTGATAATTTTTTTTTCTCAGAGACAGATGCAGCTGTAGCCTAAACATTTTATTTGTCTAACATATATTTAACTTTTTTAAATAGTCTAGTTTAACTGATGCCGTCTTAACAATTCTAAAATTCGTTTAGACCTTTTTGGATTCAACCCACATTATTTTTTTATTTTTTTATTTATTTGAGATAAAATTATTTTACATATCAAATAAAATAATTTTTATTAACAAGTGTCATGTTTGTGATATTCATTTGTCAAGTAGCCAGATCCTGCCCATGAAACCGTTATTTTATGGTATTAATTTTATTTATTCAGATACAGACGTAATATGTTGTGTATTTTACCTTTCTTTTTGTCAGTCTTCGTTTGACAGACGCCACATTTTTATCTTTGACGAGCTGCCGAGATTTTCAAGGCGCTATATTTTCCTCATTTTGAAACAAAAATGTATTATATATTATTAAATTGTAGGTCCTATACATAAAATATTTTTTATTAACAAGTGTCATGTTTTTTTTTTACTTCGTTATAAACACTGTTTAGATCAATACTTGATCAAGCAATATTCAGAAACAGGTGCAATTAGCTATTATTTTTCTGAAGTTTTTCTGATTATTCTGAAGTTTTATTAGATTGTAAAAAATCGACACAAAAATAAGGATGAATGATGTTTGAGAGGTAACACGTCTTATTCTTACCAATAGTAATAAAATAATTTAATATACAATTTAATAATATGAATAGGCTATAATAGATATAGTGCGCCTTACAGGGAAACGGTGCTTTAACGGAAGCAATGCCACGTGCGATGCTATATAGGCTAATTCTGTCATGTGACACCCCATTTATTTGCGTTAAAGCCCTTTTTCTTGGCAAAAAGTGTTTCCAAACTAGTTTTCACGACATTTGAAGTATCGACATAGAATTAATGCGCTACAGTTAAACAGAAAAAGATTGTGTCGACATTTGCAAAAAATTATCGATAATTGGCATTTCCATCAGCTATATCGGTAAACATTTTGATGCGCTAAACTTTTTTTTCCGCAAAAAAATCCTTGGATGGAAACCTGGCTACTGATGGGTTTTGATAAAGTGTCCTGACATTACCTGTATGTGCTTCATATGCTCAAAGAAATCTGATTCGGGATCATTATAATCGGTCAGCTGAACCAGATCGCAAAACTCTGATCGGTTTGGAAAGGTCTTCACCAGGCAGGCCAGAATCGTAGTGTAATCATTTCGAACACTCTGCGAAAAAGACAGCCAGATATAAATGTGTGAATTGCATGTGAAATGTTCATAAAGCAGTGATGTAATGAATGTAAGCTGACATGTCGTTCATTTTCACCTCAGTCTTGCTCTTTAAACCCTTTCGCAGGGCATCCAGTATCATGTAATGAACAATCTCCTTGTATTCTGCCTCTGGGCATCCGACTTCTGAGAGCTGAATTATTATGGCTGACAAACACATGGTGGCACTGTCTGCCAGAGACATATCGCCGATCTGTCTCAGAAACACACAAAAAGCATTCAAAACTCAAAGCAGTTCAAGACACAAAAAGATACACATAAAAAGAAACGTTAGAGATCTTCAAAGCTAATAGTAACGTCACAAGAGTCTCAAAACTTGATGGTCACCTCAAATGAATGAAAGCAGTTGTGCATGACAGCAGTCAGGTATCTCATATCCAGTGTACTCATCTCTTTAATGTGCTTGGTGGCCTTCTGGAATGCCAGCAGACGCACGTCAAAGTGAATCTCGTCCAGATGGCGGCTGTCAAACGCATTGAGCTGAAGAAGAGAGGAGAGCCGGTCAAATACAAACATGGCTGGAAGAAACAAAACTAAAGCTGTTTCTGATGGCCTCAATGGACATTCACCTGAATGACAACATCTGTGATGTACTTCAGGTCACTGTCCATATCTGACAGAGTCTGTGGGGAGAGATACGGTCAGTCGGGAAGAGTTTGAAATAGACTAAAGTGCTGTTAAAGTGGCTGGAGATGAGGAAAATGACCTGGAACGCTTCACACAGAGCCTGACGTGAAAGTCTGTTGTGGATGATGGAGAAAAGTTTACTGAGAGGCTTGAGGAACACGCTGGGATCTGAACACTGTCTCAGCAGGTTCTGCACAGTACCCAGGATGTCCAACTCTGTTTCCTGAAAGAAAACAACAAGGAAACAATGAGAATGATTTGAGATCTAAAGCAATAAAATATTAATATACATTATGTACAGGATATGAGGAGTGTACCTGTGCTGTTTTGGGTTTGTGGAGGTAAGGTAGAAGCAAGCCAGTTAGTGTTGAACTCTGTCCCTTTTCATTCACAAATTTGCTGATCCTGGAACACAACAAAGGCTGTTCATTTTTGAACATTTCACTTCATTGCACATGATAGCATTTCTTATTATCAATGCTGAAAATGGCTTTGCTGCTTAATATTTTTGTGGAAACCTGAAAAATGTTTTTTCAGGATTCTTTGAAAGTTCAAAAGAACAGCATTTACTTGAAAAAAAAACTGTCACTTTTGATCAATTTAACGCATATTTATTTTTGAATGGTAAATATAAGCAGCACAACTGTTTTCAGCATTGATAAGAAACGTTTCTTGAGCAGCCAATCAGCATATTAGAATGATTTCTGAAGGATCATGGGATCAGATGGATTCTGATTGGCTGTCAATGTTTTTATTGTTCAACAGCTAGAAAAAAATTGTTCTGAAAATGATTCCACTGATATTGTTCCTCTGTATCGTTATCGGTGTGGTGAGGACTTTGCTATTGACATTGAATTAGTATTAACTATTAAAATGTTAACGTTATAGTTATCGTCCTTGCTGTGATTGGCTCTTTACGCTTCCTGTACGTATAAACAGAGATATATGAATATACCTTGAGAGGATGTTGAGCTCTTTGCTGACTTGAACTCTGAATTTCTTCTTTTTGAGGCGTTCAGAGTTACGCACGACTCCGCCGAGGTACTGCAGCAGTGCTGGGATGTGAGGAAGGAGCAGACGGCAGCCGATAGTCAGAGAATCTACCAGAAGAAAAGAAACAGAGACGTCAAATATGCAAAGAATAGTGGGTCCTCGAGCATAATCATCAACAACCACTGTCAGTACCTGATGCATCACAGCTTTCAGGAATCACAGAGTCATTCACAATCAACTCTGTCTCATTCTCCTTGCGTTCAAAGTCTGGAGTGTTCAGCAAGCTCTCAGCTATGTCCATCACCATGGCCACTGTGACGGCAGACACGTTTTTGGAGGATAACAGAGCAAAAACATTGAGCAGGACGTCACACTCAGGGTGGCCTGGTCTCTGCTTACCAAGCAAAGGGAAAAATCTGACAGAGAGAGAAGAGACAACATTTATATTATAAGACTGCATTGCAATAACAGGTCAAACAATAAAATCTGCATACATGCTTAAGAGTAAAAATAAAAAGAAGCCTGGCTATTTTAACAAAGGCGGTACTTGCATTCACACGGTGCTTCATTTTTCTATGAGAGGTTTGTCTTTGCATGGTTAATGATAAACTTACCTAGCGTTTTGGGTCCACACACGGATGACTTTCAGGAGGGGCGTTGGTGCATACGTGCTTTCAGTGGGCAGACGACACACCTAACAGACAAAACACAACCTGGTCATCTGGGATACTTACTGAATCTATACTGATTCCAATCCACATTTAAATACATCAAGACTGCATCAACAAACAAATCAGACCTGTAAATTAAAATTAGCTCTTTTTCTTATTTTTAGACGCTTAATGATTTCATTATGGTTGTTGTATATAGCGCTGTGCTTGAATTTATTTTCAAGAAAGTATCATGTCTATTAATGGGTATAGTTATAGTAACGTCTTTAGCTAGTCAGCTTAAGATGCTGTCCATTTAAACTGGTTATATCTCTTAATCCTTGTAGTGAATGTTTTATGAGAAGTAGGATAATCATATTCATAAGCAGTGTCACGCAGAGCCGAAGCACAACCAAAACAATTTTGTTTTCTGACTGTTAGAGGCCCAAGTGTTACATAGTGTACCTTTAAATTTACTAAAGCTATCCCATCAGATTTCTCTTATGCACACACCTGAGGCCACACCACGGCTTGGAACACAGCGTCCAGCTCATCTGCAGTGAAGTTGTAACACTCAAAGCCATCAAAGAAGTCTTGTATGCGCAGAATCCCCAGACGACGCAAGTACTTCAGAGGATTGATGCAACCATGCTTGAGCTACACAAACATAAAGACCAGTGAGCTCTTGAGATTAGCACACCACACAATTAAAAAAAAAAAACAATGAGAAAATTAAAAATTTCCTATAAAGAAAATCCTCTGATTATTAACTTTGAAGAGGAACTCCAGGAATATTTCATAATTTACACAATTAAGAGCAATATTTCAGTTTGTATATATAGTTAAAGGATTAATGAGGATGGTTTTTTGTATTCAGCTCACCTGCTCTCTGTGATCCAGTATAAATGACACAGAGGCTGTGATGCACAGCAAGATCTGCAGAACTTTAGGCAGGTAGATTTGGATGAGATGGCCTAGTTTATTGATGAGCATTCCTATGGTGTTGAGCAGGCTGTGCTGGCGACCCACAGGGAGAACAGCAGACAGGTTCGTTTCACCTATGGCTCGATCTACCGCGGCCAGACACGCTCCTGCAAGCAAAAAATGATCCATTTTCTAAAATCAATGCTTGCTTCTGATCTATCTTTAAAAAAAGAAAATAAATAAAACAAAATCTGTTGGTAGCTTGTCTCAATAAAAATGTGTCCATTTATTAAAGTTCAAGTATGTTGCATATATGGACATGAGTGCACTATTGTTAGCTATTTAAGTTTTCTAAATTCTGAAAATAACCTAAATATTTTTACGACCTTAAAGTGTAACGCATAAATGTAAAACCACTTCATGATGATGGACCTCTATTAATTTATAAATTGTCCAAATAATATCTTAGGGTGTGTTCACACTTGGCAGGTTTGGTTCGATTAAAACAAACTCTGGTGCAATTGTTCTGTTAGTGCGGTTCATTTGAATAAGTTTAAAGGCTGCCATCCGAACCTTGGTGCGCACCAAACAAGTGGATCAAGATCCCTGAAAAGGTGGTTCGACTGAAATATGAAGCAGATCTTTGTTTGTGTGTGTGAAGGAGGAATTCCTGGCACTATTTTGACTCCTTTACACATTTTATAAGCTATCATGAGTTAGCAGTTAAAATTACAATCATATGTACGCACATGCAACAAGCTCATCTAGCCCATCACACAGCATTGTTTTGGATGTTCTGAAATCATACCATCGCAAAACATGCATCATAAAAGCAGGGTTTTTTTGTTTTGTATATTTTGGTTCACTGTTAAAAATGACACTGTGAATGATAAGCGAATCATTTTCTTTTTTGGTCTGGACCAAAAGTACTAAGAGAACTAAATTAAAAGTATGAACACACCCTTAATCTAATGCCAATGCCTAACTGCCAATAGGTGATCATAAGGTGTATGTTAGAAGGTTTTGTTAGGATTTAATCATTTTAATAAGCTTTAAGTAGTTACCTTCAGCGTGATGACGAACAGGCTCCAGCAGAAGATCTATAAACATGCCCATCTCCTCTGGCTGACAGGCCGCCAGGAAGCGCAGCACTATGGAGGAGCGTGAAGCCGTGCCCGCCTTACCCTGAAACCTATTACCAACCCTACTGCACATCCTTCCATACAATATCCTGAAAGAATAAATAACAACTACTGATTGCAGGAACATAACATTCACGTTTAGACAGTGAAGCACTGATATCATTAATATGCATTGTGTGTGTAAACACACACCTCATAAGCATGGGAATGAGTTGGGGTCTGTGTGATGAAAGTACCACAGCTCCTTCTTCTGAGATGTTGAAATGGACAATCTCATCTTTAAAATGCTTATCATCCAGAAGTCTCTCCAGATTCTCTCTGTAAACAACGACAAATCGACAATCATTATGGGCCTAAAACAAAGCCCTGAGGAACACAGCTGCTGCAGCAATGTTTAAAAAAGCTTTCACAGTGCTGCTTTAAGCCATCATATTAATAAACCCCCAAAAATAATGTCTGCACAAATAGAAAATGTTTAAAACTTTGTTTAAGGTTTAAAGCATCCCCGCAGCAAGTTTGAGGTTGGAGAAAAGCAATCTCTGATAACAGGCTTAAAATTAGGTCAGTGAGGATTGCCTCTAGGTATTTTTCCCCTGCACCAAATGACAAAAGTGGCTCCAAGTAACTCAGAGATGTGAAATGAATCCAGAGATGTAAAATCACAATAGACTAAAAGACTTCCTGAGGTAATTGGTACATTCCAGTATGCCAGTAGTGAGAGCTAGTAAGGTAACCAAAGAAGTTTTTTGGAAGATACCATCAGTCTCAGCTCTGAATATAAAGCATTCTATTCATAAGCTGACCTAGTTACTGTATAATAGTTATTACTGAAAATGGAAAAGCAAGTGGGAAGCAAGAAGAGAAGGGAAAAGGTATTTCGGTGCTTTGTTACAGGTCTTACTTGTAAGGGAGAATATTTGGGTCTTTGTATGTCAGCAAACAGTCAAGTGCTATTTTCTGGATTTGTTGATCTTTATGGCACAGGAGCTGTGGGTTTAGAGAAAGAATTAGTCTCAGCTGGCCATTCACCAAGTATTGATAAGCAGAATTTACTTTGAAACAAAGCTGAGAAACCATACCTGGGTGTACAGCTCACTCAGATTTGCCTCCATGTATAAAGCTTTCGGGTTGGTGAATTTGGAGAAGACTTTCAAGTGAGCAATGAGCTGCCTGAAACACAAACGTAGATTCTGATGAGAAACAAATGAATGCTCATCGTTCTGGTATATTAGACATGCACATCTAGTTTGTGTGCGTTCTTCAAGCAGGTAACTAGAGGACAAAGACGGATGTTAGAGGATAAGATCATCTCTTACTTGGCCGCTGCTCTTCTTGGCATCTTCTTCTTGGAGTGTTTGGTATCTTCCTCCTTTTCTTCTTCGTCTTCCATGTCAGCATCTACATCTTCACCCATTTCCTGCTCTGATGAAGAGCTGCTTTTTTTCATGAGGTCCTGAGTGGGAGCCACCATCAGGTCAGATGGGTAGAACTCATTACTGTGAACACAAAGACCACAGAGAAAAGGCTGTTATGGAGAACTTTCTAGAGAGACTAATAGGTTGATGCCATAAAGCTCATACACACCTGATGAAGCGCAGCAGTAATGGGCTGAGCTCTCGGCAACGTGGCTCCACTTTTTCGGGAAACTGGGACATGGCTCGCCAAAGCAAGCCACGGAAGTTTGTGAAGTCCGTTCGCTCAATTGGATTCAGCACCTGGTCCAGCTCTTCCAGAAACAGAACTCCCACATCACCGCTCTCGAGCACGTTTGTCCCCGGACCTCTGAGCTGCTTTGTGGCTTGATGTTTTTCACCACCTCCTTCATCATCATCATCGTCATCATCATCTGCCTGGAGCTCTTCCTCTGAGAATAATGATTCATAACAGCTTAAAATTTATGACTAATGGGAACATATAACAACAACCATCAAATGAGAACAAAATTTGAACTGAATTGAGCTGGAGAACTCACCAGCTAGACCAGCAACCATCTCCAGATGTTCATAATAAACCTTCCAGAAAGATTTGTTGTCCATTTCTTTAGCGTGCGACCTGAGCAGATGAAAGCATATTAAACCAAAACTCAAAGACAGAAATAATACAGAGAAATAGAGAATAATGCTGAAGACATAACCTTAGGGTGCATGAGGGTTTAAAGGCAAAAGATCAAAAATGAAACCGAGACTGATCATTCAAGCAGTGCACCAGACTTACACAATCAGATCAATAACAGCATCCCAAAGAGGTTGGAAATTGACAAAGAGCATTGCAATAAGATAACGAAGAGGAACCTGTAAAACACACAAACATATTTATAGCACAAAACAAAACTTTTAAAAATGATTTTATATTCGATATGGAGTAAAGGGCATTATCTACCTCATGGAAAGGTCCCCTAGGCAGACAGGGCTGCACCAGGTCATGACGGAGTTTACGAAGATGTAGGAGTTTCTCCCTGTAGTCCTGCACTGTGGCCGGGACCTGCTCTGCCTGCAGACACACGGCGAACACCGTCTGCGCATTTGAGCTCTCCTCTCCCTGAAGAAGACATGAGTTACTGATAAATACATGCATGTGCTTTGCTTGAGAATTTGTTGGAAAATCTCACAAATTATACCTCTGCAGGTTTAGGAAGATCAGCCTCAAAGTTTGACAATATTCTGAGGCTCAGCAAACGAATCTGTTGAGGACAAAGACAAATTGATCCTTCAGAATCTGTATATTCATAATAGCAGGGTCCACAAAGATGAGTAATGAATTTATTACATTTTCCATTACTTTTCCAGTCATTTGTGATGAATAAAGGATCAAAAACAAAAACAAAAAAAATAATATATATATATATATATATATATATATATATATATATATATATAATTATTTTTTTGTTTTGCAAATAATTATAAAAAATAAACTAGATACTTATTGACTATTGAAATTTTGGTAACACTTTACTTAAACCCTTTATATATAATGCATTATAAAAGTATTTTATAAAAGTGCATTATAACAATTTTAATGCATTAATAATTGTGGTTACAATTAATTATGAGACCATACAGTGCATTACAAGGCATAATTAATGCTTTAAAATGCTCTGCATTTTAACTTTGGTTACAATTATTTATGAAAAGATATAATGCATTATAAAGTACATTATGAATACCTTTATAATGCATTATGCACAAAGGCTTTAAGTAAATTGTCACCTTTTAAGATTTAATTAAATTATATCACTTTTTCAGGCCTTAAATCCTCTGATACTTCCAGGTTTTCCAGGACTGTGGGAATTCTGCGCTACTCCAACTTAACAACAACCACCCTCACTGGGCTAAACCTGACCTTGGAAATGTTGGAAGAAAAATTGGAATGCAGTTTATGGTACAATTCCAGCAGAGACTCATGGGCCAGCTGAGCTGAGCAACCATTGAGCGCCAGTCTGGTGTAGTACAGATCTCCTAACAACAGCGCTGAAAGATCAGTGGGGAGTTTTCTGTAACAAACAAACAAAAATGCAAGTTTCTTAATTCAACAGACAATACCCTTTTTTACTGGGATGTTCAGAGCAAATAAACATGTAAATACTGAAGCACATACTCGATGATGTTTCTGACCAGCTCTACAGGCAGGAGTGACTGTACCGCTGTCGTCTCCTTGAAGCTAAGCAGAGTGCTTAGAGCCTGTCGGGCTACAAACAGCCCTCCTGAGGGGACAGAAGGACGGTATTAGGACATAATTTAACATAAAAGTAGCTTGCGACAATCATTCACACACACACACACACACACACACACACACACACACACACACACACACACTTGACTGACCTCTCCCCAGAGTCTCACTGCCCACCTCCTGCAGTAACCTGTTCAGTAGTGCAGTGACGGCTTGTATAACGCTTGATGCTTCTAATGGCCTGCAAAACATTTTAATTGTATATTTACACAAATACTAAATTATACAGCATAAGACCATTCACCTTTTAACTGTCACCCCAACTTAAATTATTTGAGATGTATTGCAAATGTACTGAACTAAGCATTTATTTTATACTTATATATATATATATATACACATACAGTGAGGATCTCAATACTTTTTGTCTTCGACTAAATATTTTAAGTAATGTGAATGTTATTCTAAAATTATATTTGCATGGTAAAATACTATAAAATGGGATTATATATAAATACTGGTTGAGGATGCAAAATAATATTACAGTAATTTATGCTGTATGCTATTTGACACCCAGAGGACTGTGGGTAATTAAGTTTTTACCTGACGTGTGGGAGGAGCACAAGTGCAGCCCAGGGTAGAGAAAGGTCAGAAAGCGGCTGATCGATGGGGATGTCTATGAGAGAAAGAATCCGCTGGGGAACAGAGACCGACTGGTCTCTTTCAGGTCCAGTTGACCTAAAAGAGAATTTGAAATTTTTACATGTGTATTTATCTATGAAGTATTTAAATTCAATACAATTTATTATGATGCCCTTTTTTAAAGTCTTGATTTTGTTTTTGGGGTCTACTAGAATAGGTTTTTATGCTTGAATGTTCAAAAACACCTTATTTTTTCAATATTTTACATTATTACAGGACCTCTGACGTCTGTCACTAACACTATTTAGTTTCTGTCTCTATGAAGCCCCTCCTACCGAAAAGCGTAATGTGCTCTGATCGGTCGACTGAACCAGTTAGTTGTGATTGGTCAACCCAAGTGTGCCACAAAGCAAAAAAAAAAGTTGAAGCCAAAGCATTTTGATCACCCCCTGGTGGCTGGCTGCATCTCAATGTAATCAAATGGGACACAAACCAAATATTATGAAATCCAATTACAGTTTAAATACATTTTTCCCAAATATTTTTCCTGTCATTTTAGGTAGTTCTTATCACGCAGACGCATGTTCAGGTTTTTTTTTCCCAATAAGTTTGGTTTTAGTTATTTGATGCTATAAAAACGGGATGTAATGTCATGATTGACAGCTGTGTTGATTGACAGTCGAGTCTGCAGGAGCGGCAGTTTCGACTGGACCTTGATACCGCAGCTCCACCTCAGGATCACTACTGTGCAGACTCGGGTCTCCGAATGACGTAATCGGCAACAACCGTTTCTGGGATATTTTGGCTTCATTTTCATTTACAGTGGAAGGAAGTGGAGATGAGTCGTCCATCTTTTTTACAGTCTATGAGTCAACCACTTTGAGTGCGTTTCAGAAATGTCACGCCCCTTACCATAACCACGAGTTTCAACACACTACTAACTCAACCAGCCCAGGCCTTGACTTTTTCATGCTCAAACAACAACATTGCACACTAAAGAAAGGTGAAAATGTAAAAAAGCATAATAGGTCCACTTAAAATGTTTTCTTTAGTAGTTTCCCAACAAAACCCAAAGCCCAGCTAACCTGACAGTCTGTCCAGTGAAGACCAATGGGTACTTCTCAAAAGCCATGGATCCGTCAGTGGGGGGCGGAGCTTTGGACAGAATCAGACCAACCAGCAGTTCCAGAACCAGCTGTCGGTTTACAGCGTCCTCAGTGCAGAAGATCTGCTCCAGATACTGCAGCAAACTGGGCAAGAACAACTAGAGAAACACACATCAACATTAAAACAGACGCAAGTTGATCTTAAAGATGGTTTCACACCACAGTCCAGCTTTCACTGACCTGCTCAAACTGTTTCATGTCAAACATCTCTTTTGTAAATGACAATATGAGGTCTCGGTCCATCCCGCTGTTGAAGACCTGCGTGAGGGACCAGAAAGGAAACAAATGAGGTCGACAGGAAATCAGACGGATAAAGATGGACAAACATTTGTGTAGGTGCACACTAAACAAACCTTTTTCACCAGTTCGTGGATGCTCTGGGCAGGCAATGACAGATTCTCCCCCATCAACAGAGACGAGACCACTTGTAAAAGCTGCCTGGAGCAGGAGTAGGACAGTCCTGGTGCCTGAACTAGCTGAAGAAGTGTCTAAATACAACAAAAATTTAGAAAAACATATCAGATATGCACCAGCACTCAAGAAGAACAATCTTTAGTTTCACAGGCATACTTTGTGATTTTAATCCCATCTGAATCTGCCATGTCTGTGTTTTTCTCACACAACCTTATTAAAAATTCTAGAACAAATTACCTACTGTTTTTCGGCAAACTCAACAGTCCTCTGAGAAATCTAATCCTGTCCGAATGCGAATGTCTGTGATTTATGATGTTGTATTACGCTTCTCCTCTTGTGTTTTTGACTTAGCTGAGCTACCGTTTGCGTATCAATGTTTCGCATGCTTTCATTTCATTTCAAAATGGATGGCATCCGACAAAAAAAAATTTACATTTTAAAATTAATAAATAGAGCCAAAACGTGGAAACTGCTAAGACTGCTAAGTCAGGTAACTGCTCACTTTGTGCAAGATTATTATAAAGTCGCTTCTAAAAACTTAATTAAAAGACATGCACGTCATACGTGATGCATGCAAGCACAGCACAGGAACTTCTGTAATGTCCACATCTAGAAAAACACACTCCCAGCCATGTGATAAACACTGAGATGTTAGTCCATCCGAATCGGTACATGAAATCACAGACGTCGAGTGATAAGAATTGTAACTCAAACATCCCGTCCAAATAGGGCTTTTCAGTGATAGAGAAACACACACATACAAACCTCACAAACAGACTGTGGTTTTGTGATCTTTGCTCCTTTGCGATGCTCCACAAGTGTATGGTAGATGTACAGAATCCTCTCCAAGTGTTCATTAGCCAGGTCGGCATCGCTCATCTCTAACTTTCCAAGAACTTCTTTCAGAGACCCCTGCAACACACACGTATACACATTAAGACCATTAAAAGACCATAATAATATATTAATAACAAAACTGGTTCTTAATATTTATGTCTGCAATGGGATTGTTTAAAAATAACTGATTTATTTGAAGTTGGAGTTTTATATATATATACACACACTGTATATTTACACAAATGGTATTTTATTTTAATGGACAATATAATGTTCATGCATACGTGATGCATGTATACAGAAGTGTTTGCTCTCCCTTAAATCAGTTTTAAATAGGTGAATTATTACTAAATATTAAGTATATTGAGTCTTTCATTTCAGCTATTTGTGTACACATCATTTGTGGTTATTAATTTAAAAAACAAATCATCGACATCAGCTGATTAATCTGTTTAGCCGATGTATTGGTCCATTACAAGCAGTTACTATAGCATGTATTTTAACACAACTGAAACGACGATCAATCAGCATCTAGAATGGGAACAATCACTTTATAAAAAGTGCATAAAACTTTAGTCCATATTATATGGTTTGTCAGACAAACTTGGTTCTCTCACCTGTAAGGAGTCCCACAGGACCAGCAGGTGTTCTTTGTCAACATAGTTAGCTGAAGACTCAGCCATGTGATCCAGAGTTTCTTTGATAGAGTCCCAAGGTAAATCAACATCCTGTCCGACTGCTGGGCCAAGCTTCTCCAACACCGCCGGAAGAGCCTGACAACAGCAGCACTGTTAATCACTGACAAGACAAACGTTAATTATGTGACGTGTTTGGTTTTCTGTGGTGTGATCTCACCGTAGAGGCACAGGAGTGGAACATGTTACGGACTCCTCGACACATCTCAAAGATCAGCTGACCGGCTCCTCTGGCCTTCTGAGGATGCTCTGACAGGTTGGTGAATATGAGTGTGAAGAGCGCGTCATAATCTGTAACCTGTTGGACATGAGACAGATGCGTTATCTTAAGACAGCACATGATCATACAGAGGACATGATAAAAAACAACATGAGATGTTAAAGACTCACCTTTCTCATCAAAAAAGAGAAGCTCTCGGCAGCAAAGTTGCGGATGTGATCCTTTTTGTGCGCCAGAAGTTCACTGTAAAGACTGATTTAGAAAAAGTAACACCTTACAATAATGATCCACTTCTAAGGCATTTATTAATCTTAATATTAATTTCAACATTTAGTAATACATTATTAATATCAAAAGATGTATCTGTTAATATTATTTAATGGACCTCAGCTGACATGAACTAACAATAAACAGTTGATAAAGATGAATGAATGCTGTAATAAATGTCTTACTCATTGTTAGTAAATAACATTATCCTGATATTATAACTGTCACCCCCCTTTTTGAGCATAGATGTGAAGAACTTAAAAAGTTGTAATTCATAAATTATTTGGAATACAGACCTATGGGTGGTCTCTTGTAAAAGAACTGAAAATTATTGCTAAGGTGAAAGCACTTGAATGAACGTAAAAAGTTTGTTTACTACAAAGCAAATGTGCTGAACTAAACGTTTTATTTAACACAAAATATGTATTTCACAAAATAAATTGGACTCTAAAATTGCTAGAAAATCAAAGTCATATGTCTAACCAGGTGTGTTCCAAATCTGAAGTTGATATCACAAAAATTTAAGTTCATGTGAGATTTTATTTAGGCGCTATACCAAAAATAGCCACCGGGTGACACCCACACTCCATTGAATTTTAATGTATTCTCCGGTCACAAACTAATACATTTCCATCACAATATCACTTCTATCCCAAAACAGTGTCCAAATATGGAACCTTGAGTCTCAGACCTTTCCAGCGATGTGTGTTTTGACAAGTTTAGAAAAAGATTAAATTATAAAATAGTGCAGTAAATTTTGTAATATTTGAAACATGACCCCACCCACTGGGGGAGGAGCCTGATAAAAGGTACCGTTTTCATGGTAACGTAAATGTCCGATTTCAAAACAGTTTACACAGGATGAATTTTGAGTGTTTAAGCTTTCAATGATCCCTAATTTATGACGATTCCTAAAATATGCGATGGGGGGGGAAAAGTGTGGCATATGTCCCGACACTAGCCGCGTTTCCATTACAGTTTTTCGCAAACTTTTGCGATATTTTCTAAATGTCGATTAAAAAAAACTATTGCGAAATGATGACTTTCCATTAACCAATGTTATGTGACTAAACCTTTTTTTTTTTTTTTTTTTTTTTTTTTTTTTAAGTCATTCCAAAAATTATGCCACATATGCTGGTAGGCCATTATTTTTAATCGAAGGAGACGTAGGCATGTTATCCAAGCATTAATGGCAAGGAAAGCACCTTATACTTAGGAGCGGCCACATATAAGGTGTTTGTGGGTATTTCTCCCTCATATCTGCTTCAAGGTCTTAATGATAATTTGTGGCATTTCTTTGTTGTTTAGAATCCAGTATTCCTGTAATTCTATTGTCTTTTATGAGTTTAATAAAGAACTCAGTCTCGTCTTCTGTCCAAACATACCGCGTCATCTGTAAAGAATGGTCGACTTTTACGTACGCCAGGTGACCTGTAAATGCCAAAAAACTGTTTCCATTGCAGTTTTGCGAAAATTTCCTTTTTCAAATTGCCTGAAAAACCACCTCATGCAAGTGTAAAAACTTTTTTGCGATATATGGGAGTTTTTGCAAAATTGACGCGTTTTCATTGGGCGTATTTTTAATTCGCAATTTCAATTTGTGCAATCTGATGGGTAATGGAAATGCGGCTACTGACAGTTAACAGGTTAACTAGGGGTGTAACGATACCCTCATGTCACGATTCGATACATATCACGATACTGAACACACGATACAACAGTATTGTGATACTCCAAGACATATGGTAAAAGGTTAACAAAAAATGTACTGTTGATTAAAATGCTAAATTTGGTATTACAATGGGGGTGGAAATGAATAGTTTTGGACTTGGTGCTCGTAACCCAATGCACAAGACAATGGTGACACCAGAATAAAAATATTCACGATTCTGAAGCTGAAAATACTGAATTATTTTAGACGAATATGCTTGCACTCTGTCACTGACTAGATATATTTAAAATAATGTAGGCCACTTTTTACTGGTAACATAAGACATTTGGCATTATCAGGTTCCACAAATGTTCTCCCATTGCATTATACATTATATTTAACATTATATATAGTAGTTTATATTATACTGACACTAAAACTTGAATTTTTTCTCACACAGTAATTTTCATTTTGGGTGAACTATACACAATACAGATTGTCACTATCCACAATACATAATGTTGCATTTTTGTATTGCGATATATTGTGACACGATATATTGTTACACCCCTAAGGTTAACTAATTTTAACTAATGAGACCTTATTGTAAAGTGTTACTAATTATACATTATAATTCTATTAACTATGACTGAGAATTTGAACATCCAAAAGTCTGACACAGAATAAAGAGTAATATAATCTACTAGGGTTTATTTCTAATTCTCACCTGTATATCTTGTCCATATCCTTCACCATCATCCTCCACAGGTATTTGTACAGGTACGACAGGCACGTGAAGGCCCATTCCAACACCTCAGTGTTTTGTGTGTCCAGTATAGAAGTAATGATGATGAAGAAGTCAGAGAAGTGGGGGTAAAAGTCCACCTGGAGGTCCCGAGCCAGTTGAATTACAAGACTGAAAGCAAGAGTAGTGTTAACATGGCTTCGTCGGCCTGTTTATTTTAAAGAAAGACTGAGAGGAACTCACTCCAGAAGAGGCTGGTAAGCCATGTTGTTCTTCACTGACAGGTGAGTCTTCAGACTCTCCACAATGGTGTTTTGGTGAAACACCAGCATGTTGAAAGACTGACTCTTGCTTGACACCTCTCGAAAAAATGTCGCTGTGGAACAGACGATTAGATTAATACTCAAACCAAATCGCTTTATTGTCACTATGCCATATACATGACAGTAACAGAGAGCAGTGTTGATATAGTTTATTCATATTCTGAACTGTGTTGTGTTGGTTAACTATAAAAACCCTTACAGAGAGTGACAACAGACGATGTACAGATCACAAATTAAATTAACAGTATGTACAATATCCTCATAATATACAGTGTATTTTGTCATATTAAAAGGTCACTTTGTTACTTACTGAAGTGTTCTGTCAAATTCAAGTCTTTCCATTTTATTAGGGCTTCGTAAAAATAGGTTTCTACCTCCTGAGAAAATATACAGCAGAATTAATTGAAAACACATTAAATACTATAACGTTGCTAACAATGAGTTATGTTATCTGATATAAACAAAACTCATACCTCAGCATAACTCCCAGTCCTGTCAATGCGATGAATGACATCAATGTTTACTTTTGCGAGCCTTTCAGAAAACGTGACAAACTGGAAAACAAAAGATATGAAGACATCTCAACTGAGTGGAAACTTCCTCGCATTACAACTAGGGATATATTGCACTTTATAGATGAAAATGTAATGATTAAAAGCACAGACTTATATCAACCCAATTCAATATGTAAAACTCGTTTTGATATGCATAAGAAATAAAACATTGTAATGTTTGTCAGACGCATGAGCTGCAGTCTCCAGCATGCGTTATTCACTAAACTTACGCGGAAAGTGTTTTCTGATTTATGAGATGGGGGCTTGGCTTTGAGCTTCATTTTGCTGTATTATCTGACGTCCAAATACAAAAATTAAGTGTATTCCGTGATTTAAAAAACAAAAGAGTTATCAATTGCTGTGAAATTGTTGATACACATGCCGTCTCAGGGAATCGCCATCTTGAATGATGCATTATGGGTAAAGTGTTGACTTTTACTGTTTTTCAAAAGAAAAGTCCTACTACGTTTAGAAGAGCATTAGGAAAGATCATGCCTTGTTAAAGGGTTTTTTTTATTACCAAAAACATTTTGTTTTTCTTCGTCTATATCAGGAGCTCATACCATGATGGTAGTTGAACAAACTCAGGGTTACAGGATTAGTTTCGAGTTGACAAAACCAAACCAATCCCCAATCAGGCTTTGTTGGTACCATGATGCTGATCCTCAACTTTATCTGTCAACTCAGGCTTTGATCCTGAGTTTAGGTGTGACATCAGTAGTGAACAGCCAATCACATGCTGTGGAACAGTGAAACTGAGATTCACTTCACTTCTCTTCTGCAGAATATTATGAGATTGAAAAACATTAAGAATTTAAACAAATTTACACAGCAAGAAGAAAAGAGCTGTCTATGAAAGAGGACAACTAAAAGAAGAAATCTTGCTATATCAGTGCAAGTAAAAGTTGTGAAGTTAGTTTATATAGTTGATATAGAGAGATTTGAACAATAAAGCTCATATGTAGTAATTTTTATAGCTTTATCTACTGATTCTAAAGCTTATTTATATTACCTTTATAGGCTATATTTATATTAATTTAACCTAAGTGCTTAATAATAATTGATCAACTAAAACTGTACATGTGTAATGAATTATGGGTATAATAATTACATAAATAATGTCTAAATCATACAAAATTATTATTATAAATAGGCTTTGCTAAAAGCCAGACAATTTTGTCTTTACAAATCATTTGCTATGTAGTGACCTTTAATTTGGAGCAGAAACTCAGGGAGTGACTTTATTTCGTCAGAGGTATGTCACTTTGCTCACAGCTGATTGGTCCAATTTCAGTTTGAGCTCTCTTATCCAGAACATAACCTGCCCCAGAGCAGGTTAGCCGTGAAGCGTAAGTTACTGTGGCGATGAACACTGCTAAAATCCAAACCACATTCATGGTCCCTAAAACCCTGGGTTGGCGCAAACTAAACTGAAACATGCCTGGCTAGCCACCTGAACCGGCTTCATGGTATAGGCCCCAGAGCTGTCACTATTATAACTGAAACTAAAACCATAAAAAAACATTTTCATTGCTTGAAATAAAATAAACATTAACTAAACTAAACTCAAATAAAATAAAAAACATTTTATTTCAGCTTCGTGCTAAATCAACATTTCCCATTTAATTTAGTTTACCTTGATGTACTAAACAAAAACAATAAAAATAAAACTAATTAAAAATGAATAAAAACTATATAGACATGTTTAAAAAACTTGACAAAAACACAACAAAATTCCTACAACTTTAACTGAAATTAAAATGAAAATGCAAAATATAAACATAAAATCCAATTCAAAATATCAATAAAAACTGATACTAAAATAACACTGGTCCATACCAAGGGTTTTCAGTTGAATTATGTATAATAATATAGAAATATAAAATAAAATCTAAATTATAAGATAAAATATAAAAATACAAAATGTTCTATACATATATTTAAAATGTTATTTACTTATTTCTAAACATTATTGTGTTACACGTATAACCAGTTGACAATTATGCTAAACATTATCTCCACTTATAAGCTAATTTGCCTCTCAGGTATTATACTTGTGGTTGTATTAATTTAACCTATACATATACATACAAAGATTAATAAGGTTAATAATATTAGGCTGCATTTGTAATAAATATGGAGTGAATTATCTCTCTGTGTCACACACACAAGAATAAACACATTATCTAATTACTGAGAAAAAAAATCATTCCAGCCCAACTGCTGTATAAGGAGGAAGGAATGTGATACGGGTGAGATGATGACAAGCATGCAGCTCCAGGAACAATCACAGTCTCTCTGACTGACCGCACTGCAAAGAGGCTCCTGAGACTGTCATGAGACAATCTCTGACCTAACAAATCAGCTATCAATGAGTACATCCCTGATAGTCACTGATAATATTTTGCAAACAGAGCTACAAAGGCTGCCTTGCAAATTCAAGAGATCTTGTTAAAGAAGTTCAGACGTGCACCAAGATGTCCAGTGGACCCTCCTTCAGTGTGTGGGACTATGTGGTCTTTACCTTAATGCTGGTCATCTCTGCAGGCGTCGGGGTGTATTACGCCTTTGCCGGAGGAGGTCAGAGCAGCTCCACAGACTTTCTGGTGGGTGGACGGAGTATGACGGCGGTACCAGTGGCCCTGTCCCTGACGGCCAGCTTCATGTCAGCCATCACCGTTCTGGGGACCCCAGTGGAGGTGTATCAGTACGGAGCCATCTTCATCCTCATCTGCTTTTCTTTTGTTCTGATGGTGGTTGTTAGTTCTGAGATCTTCCTGCCAATCTTCTACAGACTGGGCATAACCAGCACCTATGAGGTGAGATGAGAAAAAAATGAGCTGGAAGGAAAATTTGGCATAAACACCTTTTATTGCTGAATTCAGGGTTATTATCGTTAACTAAAACTAAAATTAAAAGTATTTCTGAAATAAAAAAAAAACCTAAACTAAATGAAAATTAGAAATGTAAAAAATGAAAAAGAAAAAAAAAACTAATAAAATGACAAAAGCCCAATTGCTAAAAATTAAACTAAAATTAACATGAAAACTAAAATAAAATTGTGGTAAAATGGTAACTTTGTTGAATACATAAAAGGTAAAACATATTAATGATCAGGGTTATTATCGTTAACAAACTTAAATACATTTCTGTTAATTGAAATAAAGCTGAAATAAAATAAAAATGAAATGTTGCCTTGGCAATTAAGTAACTGAAATACGTTTAAGTTAAAGCATTAAAATTATTAACTGTAAATAAATAATAACTAAAACTAAAACTGAAATAAAAATAATTTAAACCTAATAAAATGACAAAAACATAATGAAATGACTAAAAATTAAGCTAAAATTAACATGAAAACTAAATATTAGCTAAATATGAGCTAATTTAAAATATTAATAAAGCTAAAACAAAAACTAAACTAACACTGTTGCTGATCTAAAATAGTAACTATTAATGATGTTAAAATGTGTCAATAATGCATTCATTCTGATGTAAAAGCAACTGTAACTGCAATGTTACTTCATTTTTGCCCCTCTAATGTTTTAATAATCTGTTTGCAGTATCTGGAGATGCGTTACAATAAAGTAATCCGACTTTTTGGGACAGTCCTGTTTATCATACAGACAGTGAGTTTTTTTTGCTATTATCAGTCTCATTAAATCATACAGTAAACTCAATGTAGTTTAGAGTATTTTCCATCTCTTCTCAGGTACTGTACACTGGTCTGGTTATTTATGCTCCAGCTTTGGCTTTAAACCAAGGTAGGATTTTTTTTGCCTTGAGTTTAAGTTTCTTCCTTCACTATTTAAAGGTTCCAAAAGAGGGATTTTGAAGCGAAGAATCATTTTAGGGGTCTTTTAAAACCATTATTTCTCAATGTGAACAACATTTTAATAATATAACAAACCCTTTTCCACTATAAAGAACCTTTTGTGCAATGGAAAGGTTCCATGTATGTTTAAGATTATTCATGGAATTATAGATGCCAATAAATAACCTTTATTTTCTAAGAGTGTAAAGTTAAACTGAATTATTTGTGAAGTGCATGGTGTAACAAGTATGCTTGATAATGTGCAGCACTCTATGGTCAAGTGAACTCTCTCCTCTCTCTCTTCTCAGTCACAGGTGTGGATCTCTGGGGTGCCGTCATGTCGACTGGAGTCGTCTGCACCCTCTACTGTACATTAGTAAGTTAGTAAAAGAGTAGAACTGCACAATAATTATTGTTATTTTTTAACCCTTACCAATCATTATTACATATTCGGCTCTTTAGCGACCCGGATCTATATCTAACACGGATGGATCTCTACCTGTCGCAATAATATAAAACTCTCCTGATATTAGAGTAACAATTACAGAAGAATTTTATTTGGTATTTGTTACCTTTTAGAGCTTGGAAGGGTTCAGTTTGAGTTTTGTTTTATACCATCATCACTGTCCTCGTTTCCCAGTGCATTCAACATCTGGCTCATATTCACGATCTCAAACATATTCTCAAAACTATAATTTTCAGCATCTTCAAAATCAATATTCTTCACCAGATCCGCCATCAAGTGACAGTGACACTAATATTTGATTGTGTTCAATACTTGCTCTGCAGTAAATCGCTGAGCCATTTCAAGTTTTGCTGATGATACTTCCTATTCTTTTGTTTTCTGCCTGCGGTAACTATGAGTGAAACGTCACTTCATCAGTGTGTATCAGACAATGCACTTATTCAGTTATCAAAGATTAAATTATTGTTGTGCAGAAAAAAATATACTTACACTGTTACACACCGTGGGTCGTTAGCGACCCTATACAATTTTTACAAAAAATGAATGGGAAAACAGGCATTCTTTTATAATTGTATTATTTTTCTTGTTATATTGTTTATAATGAATTGATTGAGGAATACTAAGAAGGTTGATGTCTAACTTTAAAAAATGAATGAGGAGGAGGGCAGTGAATGACGTCCCGGGTCACTAAGGACCCGAGGTATGCGTTTAAGGGTTAATCGGTTTAAATTAATGATTCAGTGACTCACTCTTAACTTCAATTGTTTCATTACTGGATTAATCTGCATTTTTGAACAGATCTCTTATATGAGTGATTCAATGACAAATACATTTTTTTTTAACAGCCACTTGTCACCACCTACTGGTGTAACGGTGTAATTGATACAATCTTTATTTGAACCGTCAAGTTTCTTTCAAAAGGTGTTTAACTCTATTTTGATCGCTACCGTAGACAATTGGAGTCAAAAAGGTTGTGAAGCACTGATAGAGAACTGTCCATTTACCTTGGCAGGGCGGTCTGAAGGCGGTGGTGTGGACGGACGTGTTCCAGGTTGGCATCATGTTGGCTGGTCTTTTGGCTGTCATCGTCCAATCAGTGCTGCTGCAGGGCGGGATCTCCACTATCATCAGTGACTCCGCCCAGAGGGGCCGGCTCAACCTATGGGAGTGAGTTGTGACATGACTGACAGGTACAGGAATGCATAATTAAACACTTTCTTATGTCGTGTCCAACCCCTTCAGCTTTGATCCAAACCCTCTGAGGAGACACACATTCTGGAGCATCACAATTGGAGGGACGTTTCTCTGGACCAGCGTCTATGGCATCAATCAAGCTCAGGTGCAGAGATACATATCATGCAAGTCCCTGTTCCATGCTAAAATGTGAGCATTGCACAAAAAATTATTCTCAGATTCACACTGAAAGAGCTGTGTAACTGTGTAACTGAACCTTTTGTGTGTTTATGTGTGTTTTTGTCTCTATCCAGGGCTTTGTACATTAATTTAGTGTCTCTCTGGGTTATTTCATTATGCTCAGTATTTTGTGGCTTGTGTTTATACTCCGTTTATAAGAACTGTGATCCATGGACAGCAAAGAAGGTGTCTGCTCAAGACCAGGTACGCCACAAACCACAGCAATGCATGTCACATGCAACAACATTATAATCTGTGCATGTTATTATAAGTATTGATGGTGTTACCAATCAATTCTATATATGCGACATCAATGTCTCTCTCTATAATATACAATAAGCTTATGCCATACCTGGTGTTGGACATCCTGAGCGAATACCCTGGTCTGCCAGGACTGTTCGTGGCAGCAGCATATAGTGGCACTTTAAGGTTTGTTCCCTATTAAGAGGACCTTCTGTAGAACACAAAAGAAGGTATTTAGCAGAATGTCCAAGCAGCTCTTGCCATACAATGAAACTATGGCTTAAAAAAGGACTATATTTTCTTGAGCATGTATTATATTTATTGTCTCCAGTACAGTCTCCTCCAGTGTAAATGCTTTGGCTGCGGTAACTATTACAGATCTGATGCGTCCATACTTCAGTCTGTCAGAGAGGCAGCTGTCCTGGGCTTCAAAGGGCATGAGTGAGCAAATATCTTCATTTAGAGCCCATTAACGAATAATCAGTGATTCCAACTACTAAACTAGATGATGTTCCCTAATCACAGGTGTGCTTTATGGTGCCGTGTGCATTGGAATGGCTGGTCTTGCATCTTTGATGGGAGGGATGCTACAGGTGGGTTACTGATGAATCATGTGAAAATAACACAGCAAATGATGGCATAATCCCAATTTTCCTGTCTGTTTGTTCCTCAACAGGCCGCTATTAGTATTGTAGGAGTGGTTGGCGGACCTCTACTCGGCCTCTTTTCTCTTGGCATCCTGTTTCCATGTGCCAACACAAAGGTTATTATGGCTACATTTTAACCCGATGAACGTCACCCCCCCCCCCTTTTTGAGTGTAGACTTAAATGGTTGTAATTCGTTGGTCTCTTTTTAAAAAAGACTCTCAGCAGATTTTTTTTATTGTAAAAAAGAGTTATAGAAGTTTGTTTACTGTAGCAAATGTACTGAACTAAACATTTTTTATTTTAAAATGTCAATATGTATTTTACAAAATAATTTGGCTCTAAAATTGCTAGAAAATCCGAACTATATGTCTAACCAAGTTGTGTTCCAAATTTGAATTTGATATCACAAAAGTTGAGCACACTAAAAGGCTTTAAAGTACCACTTCCATGGTAAAGCAATGTCCAATTTCAAAATGGTTTCACAGGATGAATTTTAAGTGTTTAAGCTTTTGAATGATACCTAATTCATGGTGATTATTAAAATATGTGATAGGGAAAAAACAGCGTGTCTGCAGGTTTTATGAAGGTAAATTTAAGACTTTTTGAGACCTTTTAAGGAACAAGTAAAGAACATTTTAAGGAATAAATTGAAGGGAAAACAATACGTCAATATGTTCTCTAAATGTAAATGTCTAGAGAGAAACACAGTGAGTTGTATTCAGTTCGAAAATACAACTTCCTGCAGATATCCATTACTTTTTAATTCATTTTACAAAAAAAGTCACCTGAATTGCTCTTTTCCCAACCACTAGAATATGGAAATAACTTTTACAGTTCCTTCTGATCACACTGCAAAAAATATGTTCTTCCTCTGTATTTTAATCTTGTTTTCCAGTGCAAAATATTTAATCAAAATACATTTACTGGAGATGCAAAATGACATAAAATATCTGTTCTGTGAAATTGTTTAAAATGAAGAGAGTTTATGATTAAAACTAGTAGAAATATCTGCCAATGGGCTCAGAAAAATCTAACTCACTGACAGATATTTGTTCTTGCTTTAAGCATAAATTTACTTACTTTTGTCCAGTTTTTCACAACTTCATTTTACATTTCCATCTCAAGTAAATGTATCTTGATTTAAAGATGTTTAGATATTTGTACTGAAAAACAGGACAAAATACTGAGGAAGAAAATCACTTTTTGCAATGCATGACTTTATGAATAAATTGCCCAGTTTCACAGACAAGGCTCAAGTAGTCCCAGACTAAAATGCATTTTTGAGCTGTCTTAACTGAAAGCAACTTGCAGTGACACATCTTAAAATAAGTCAGTGTCATTGTTTTGTCTCAAGATGCACACCAGGGTTTTTAAGGCACATTTATAAAAGCTACATAAATGTCCTAATTTAACTAAGGCCTAGTCCTGGCTTATTCTAAACTGTCTGTGAAACCATGCCTAAGACTTTCTCCTCTGATTTAAGACCTTAATTTGTGTAAAGATGAATTAAGACTTGAGACCTTTTTAAGACCTGCAGAAACCCTGAAAAAGCAATAAAAAGTGTCTGACAGTAAACAGGCTAATGTGTATTTTTCTTTATAAAACGCAAAAATCTAGTGGTCATTACAATGGAAAGTGTCTGTTTTAGGGCGGTTTGGCAGGGCTGCTGTCTGGTTTGGTGCTGTCACTGTGGGTGTGCATCGGAGCACAGATATACCCTCCACAACCAGAGAGCAGCAGACCATTGCCTCTGACGACACACGGCTGTAACTTCTCTATGGGACCAGGCGGCACTAACTGGACTGCAAACATGGACGACTTCATACTGAAAGAGGAGAATCTACAAAGGTGGGTTGTGAAAATCATTTGAGTCAAAATCTGTTGGCTAAGATGTAACAAGATCCATTTCTCAACAGGCCTTTCCTGGCTAATAATTGGTACTCGCTCTCATACCTGTACTTCGGCCCATTGGGGACTGTGACGGTCATCGCCATAGGGCTTATTATCAGCATACTTTCGGGTACGAGACATTCCGACATGTGAAGCACTCTGCATAATGCTGTCATTGTTAAGAGTAACTGATGTTTTCTAAATGTGTGTCTCCAAGGGGGCAGACAGACGGTTCTGCAGCCTGGGCTCACGCTATCAAAAGAGGACCTCACCTGCTACAAAGCCTACAATGTATTCAAAGAAAAAGCGAGTACACATTTTATTGCATATATAAATTGTATATACAAGTCTATGTACACACACACACATGCATAAATTGACATATACTCACAATGTTCCCATAACTTTTTCCATTTTCAACTATTTGCACTAAAAGATTTCCGGTAGGTCGGGCAAGCTTGACCTGGTGCGGGAGCTGGAGAAATCCTTTGGAAAAACCAACCTCGCTTTCTGTGATGTAGAGTTATCTACTCAAACACTTCCTTAAAGCAGCATTAAACTGAAGGGTCTTTAAATAAACATACATACATACATATTATGAAACATGTCACTTTCATTACAATTAACAGCTCTATTGTAAATGTAACAAAGATGTAGTAATAGTAAAAAAAAAAAAAAACGTTTTTGTCCAAATCTGTTGTAGTGCAACCTATCAGATACAGATATTTGAAAACTTTTGAGACATATATAGTCTGGCACTTGTGACAGAAAACACTGTTGATTAATGCTCTGGATCGTAATAGCGTCTCTTCATTGCTCTGTATTTCCTGAGGAAGTAAAGCGCCTCGAGTTCTTTGATCACAAACTCTCCACGGCCAATCAGCTTTTTGATTTTCTCAGGATCTGTGACATCTTTGTTCTTCATGAAGGCAGTTTTCAGGCGCTCCCTGAAGTATGTAGTGCCTTTTGGATATTCCCGTCCAAGATACAAAAGCTGCAGAAAATAAATAAAATTAGTCATTATTACAATTTTACACATCTTCTTTGTGTATTTTGTGACTCTGCTGCCATGCAGTGTTATGTCTAATAAAGGATGCCATAAAGTACCATTAAACAATATTTCATCTGTTGCAAGAAAGCATAAGGAAACTGTCTGAAGATGATGCTTACATTTTTGTACAATCTGACCACCTCTCCTCTCAGTGGATTAGTCATTTTAGCTTCTCTCTCTAGATCCTGAGATAGAGAATAAACCTAAAAAAGACAAAGAAAAAACAATAATACACTACAATATATTATTTCCAATAGCATACAACACAATTAAACGCAAGAATGTCTAATGAAATTCCCCTTGTTGCATTCTATGCGTTTACATTGTACGGTTATGGTAATACGTTAATGCGGTACTAAATGCAGATATACTGAGGGGAAAATGTAATGTTAAGTTGGGTACGTTTTTCCTGTAAGAAACAGGCTGCTTTATTACAATGTTTGCTCACCTACAAGATCATGACAGATGTGTTTACCAGTACGTGCGGGGGAAAAGCCATGACATGGATGCTCTTCAAAATAAGTCTGGCAGCGCGGTGGCTTCTCAAAATAAAAGCCAAGTTGCATTTTTTTTTTCAAAATAAAAGTCCTTTAACTTGTGAAACTATGTATTTTTAGCGCCGTATATTTTTTTTTATTCCATATTTTTATATCTTCAGCAAGAACTTGAGATAACAGGCAACATTATTTTAAAACATATTTTTATTGAACAATATCCATAAACTCCACAAAATAATCACTACCAAAATAGCGTAATCCCATCCAAAATACTGTCCTATATAAACCACAATCAACATGAAAATATACTGATTTACATTCTTAAACACCTCTCTTCATATGCATACACAAAATGGTCCTATTCCTGGAATATTTCTCTGCATTCAACCATATAGTGTCATGTCATTAAGGAAAACATCAGGACTGCAGTGTCCCCAACGGTTATCCAGATGAATTCCAGCTCTTCTTCCTGTACAGAAGCAAGTAGGCCGTGTTGTCTCTAAAACAGTATACAAAATTATAATCAAAAACTGGAAGATATTGCAAAGTGAATAAAGTAATCATTATTTAACGGGTCTGTGTTTGTATGTTGTTCTCTTTTAAAGTGTCTGTGACAAGATAACCATGGTAGGCTATATAGGTCAAGAATTACCCTTTATATGTGCACTGCACGTCTGCCCATGTGGCCTGAGACAAATGAATAAAAATAATTACTACACCAAATTACATATCAGTCTCAATATGATCTATTTCAGACTCTTCTGTCAGTCTCTTACTGGTTGCACGCAACTGTCATCAGCATAGTACCACGTCTGGTCCTGAGCTGGCCTGACGTAAGCAGTGTAGTGACCAAACATAGGAAATCCTATATGAACTATTACTGCATAGAGACTGTAATGCTCATCAGCCCTGGGAGCATCATTCACAACCTAAAACAAGCATACAACAATTAAAACATACAAAAATTATTATTACTATTGTTATTCTTTACAAAATATATACTACACATGCATTTTCTGATTGTGCTGCAGCAAAAAAACTTGTGTTAAAAGTTTCAGGGAAGGTGACTTTGTTGAAGAGTTTCCTGGTGTAGCCACGTTCGTTTCTGAATCTTTTCAAGTGGACACACATAATTGGAGGCAATGAGACAAGTTTCTGTCCCTACATGACAAAAAAAAAAAAAAAAAAATTAACTCAGAGTCATGCATTGTATCGTTTGCTGAAATCAAGTTAAAATCTGGTAGCACTTTATTTTACAGTCATGTACATACTATATACTTATTATAGTAATTGCAATAACTTGGTAATAACTAGGTACTAACCCTTATCCTACCCCTAAACCTAACCTCAACCCATTGGTTACCTTTCCTAGGTACACGCATGTGCACATACTGTAAAATAAAGTAAATAAATAACCTAAAATCTTACTTGAATTTGCCATATTACCACATAAAAACAGTCACAGTGAAATCTTAATTTCTTATGTTTTTATGGAATATTGCAGCATTTATTGTAAATGATTAATGATCCATGCACATCGTTTTTTTTTTTTATTCATGTGCCCTCATGACGTTTACTGGTGCGAGGGTGGGGTAACCTGTCAATCACATTATATCGACCAATAGCAAAACACAGCCATCTAAACAATTCCCAGTGGACAAAATCAAGTCCCGCCCTATTTTTTTTCTTGCTTCGAGAAGCCATTTCACTTGGATATACACCGATCAGACATAACATTATGACCACCTTCCTAATATTGTGTTGGTCCCCCTTTTGCTGCCAAAACAGCCCTGACCCATTGAAGCATGGAATCCACTAGACCCCTGAAGGTGTGCTGTGGTATCTGGCACCAAGATGTTAGCAGCAGATCCTTTAAGTCCTGTAAGTTGTGAGGTGGGGCCTCCATGGATCGGACTTGTTTGTTCAGCACATCCCACAGATGCTCGATTGGATTGAGATCTGGGGAATTTGGAGGCCAAGTCAACACCTCAAACTCGTAGTTGTGCTCCTCAAACCATTTCTAAACCATTTTTGCTTTGTGGCAGGGCGCATTATCCTGCTGAAAGAGGCCACAGCCACCAGGGAATACCGTTTCCATGAAAGGGTGTACATGGTCTGCAACAATGCTTAGGTAGGTGGTACGTGTCAAAGTAATATCCACATGGACCCAAGGTTTCACAGCAGAACATTGCCCAAAGCATCACACTGGCTCCGCTGGCTTGCCTTCTTCCCATAGTGCATCCTGGTGCCTTGGGTTCCCCAGGTAAGCGACGCACACGCACCCGGCCATCCATGTGATGTAAAAGAAAAAGTGATTCATCAGACCAGGCCACCCTCTTCCATTGCTCCGTGGTCCAGTTCTGATGCTCACGTGCCCACTGTTGGCGCTTTCGGCGGTGGACGGGGTCAGCATCGACTATGCATATGCAACAAACTGCGATGCACTGTGTATTCTGACACCTTTCTATCAGAACCAGAATTAACTTCTTGAGTAATTTGAGCTACAGTAGCTCATCTGTTTGATCGGACCACACGGACCAGCCCCACGTGCATCAGTGACCCTGTCACCGGTTCACCACTGTTCCTTCCTTGGACCACTTTTGATAGATACTGACCACTGCAGATCGGGAACACCCCACAAGAGCAGCCGTTTTGGAGATGCTCTGACCCAGTTGTCTAGCAATCACAATTTGGCCCTAGTCAAACTCGCTCAAATCCTTACGCTTGCCCATTTTCCCTGCTTCTAACACATCAACTTTGAGGACAAAATGTTCACTTGCTGCCTAATATATCCCACCCACTAACAGGTGCCATGATGAAGAGATAATCAGTGTTATTCACTTCACCTGTCATAATGTTATGCCTGATCGGTGTACATCACAATCGAGAAAAAAAAAAGACTACTGCAACTTCCGTTCCCTGCCAACTTAAAACATTTCTAAACTGTCAAAAATGTACATTCTGGAATATTATATTGTTTGATAACGGCAAAAAAAACGTAAAAGCACACACATGAGTGGACGGCTGCTTCTTCTCACACTGGTTACAGTGATTCTCCTCACCATCCACCAGGTTTTGAAGCTGGAAATAAGAGTTAATGCAGCTCTCCTGAAGAACATAAGGAGGAACTATGTGTCATTTGCATTACAATGGTATCAAAACCATTGTATCAATGACTAACAAAACATAACTGATGAATGTTTAACTTGTTTACCAGGGTGTTTCCCCCTTCACGGATCGCCAAAGGAAGGCTAAAAAGAGAGCTTGTGCACCGTTGAATGGATGTGCAATGTGAACATGTCACCTGCGTCTCTACCTTTATCTCATAGAGACTGCGTATTTCCTCAGCCTGAAAGAGTGAAGACATATAGAATTGAATATTCTCATTTATATAGTTCACACTAAACAAAACTGTACACATCTATTTTTAATGCAAACCCACCAAGCAAAGATCAGGCATCTGCTTCTGGGTGAGATTGAGGATAATGTGGAATATTTCATCCGCATCCTGTTGAGTGCGTCCTACAGCACAATGACAGAATACACTCAGATTGACACCATTTTCATAAGTATACAATTTTAGGTTGATATGATGCATACGGCAGATGGCGTGACAGTAGAGGCTTTCCAGAAGGTCTCTGTGCGGAGCAGGATGTGATGAATCCCTCATAGCTAGCAGGGCATTCTTTAACTGCAGTGGGATGTTACTCTGTTTGATCCCAGCAGATGGATTCCATCTTTAAACAACAGGCATTGTTAAATATTATTTAGCACGTCTTAGTATGGCTAGTTTTCAAGTGTGCAGCATATTCAATAGTTAATGGAGCTTTACTTGTTCAGTATGTCCAGTAGTTCAGTGGTGGCAGAAAAGGACTGAAGGAGAGAATTAACACAACAGGACAGACTGTCGTTGAAAAGGCCTCTCACTTCTGAAACATAAAATCATATTTAAGATCATTTTGTTAGTTCCATGATTAGCTTCTGCATATACTTCAAAAAATGGTTCAGGAGACTGAATTACAATAGTTCTCAGAACATGTTGGGCTGTTCACACAGAACGCTTTTTTCCAGTCCACTGCGGATCAAACAGTTGATGGGACCCACTGACTTCCATAGTATGGAAAAAAAATACTATGGAAGTCAATGGGTCCCATCAACTGTTTGGTTTCCAACATTCTTCAAAATATCTTCTTTTGTGTTCAGCAGAAAAAAGACATTCATACAGGTTTGGAACAACTTGAAGGTGAGTAAATGATGACAGAATTTAAAAAAAGTTTTAAAAAAGCGTCTCTAGACTTCGCGTTTGTTGTCGTTCTGACCTGCAAAAACGCGTTCTGTGTGAACTGGTGTTCTGACAACCTGTCCTACGCGCTCATGATGTGCTACCGGTAGTTCAAGCTGTCTTGTTAATCTAATAATATGAGTTTCTTTCTTAGAATAAACTACCACCTTGATAAAGGAAGTAGAAACAGGGGTAGCACATCTTGTCAGTTCTAAACACCAATCAGAATGAACTGTCTGCCCCTTAATAATGAACTACCACCTTAAAAAAGGATATAGAAACGGGTAGCACATCTTGTCAGTTCTAAACACTTAATGAACTGTCTATCCCTTAATAATGAATTGCCACCTTAATAAAGGATGTAGAAACAGGGGTAGCACATCTTGTCAGTTCTAAACACCCATCAGAATGAACTGCCACCTTAAAAAATATACAAGTCTCTGCTGATTTACCATAATTCCTGGGATAGCTCCATGATGTGGAGCGGCTGTATAGTCGATAAGCCATTTTACTCCACAACTCTCCCATTCAGATATAGCCGCAAAAGCTTCTCAGTGCTGCGTCTATGGAAACCTGTTTTTTTATGACACAGTCAGCTTTAAACTATGCATTAGTTTATAGAAACTGAATTAAGCTTACGCAATATATAGCCTACCTTTCTCAATATACTTCAGCTCCCGGTTTTCTCGTAGCATAACAGTCAGTTCAGTTTCAGACATAAACAGAAAAGTCTGATTTTACTTTCAGTTTCAATTCACGCGTCAGTTTCTGTCACAGATACGAAACTAACATGATTAGGTAACATTTTAAAACAACTTTTGGTAACACAGTTTACTATAAGGTCCCATTAGTTAATACAAATGTTATTTCGTGTTAGCTCAGGTCCATTACATAATATTAGGCTAACAGATGCAACTTTAGATTTTTTTTTATATATTAGTAATTAATGGTGAAATTAATATTAACCAAGATTAATAAACGCTTTAGACTTTTTTTTCATTGCTAGTTCATGTTAAAGTTAACTAATGTTAACGAAGTGTTACCCAACTTTTATCATCATCATCATTATTATTAAACAAACATTATTTAATCACTAATACATTTTTAAAATCAATGGAAATATCAAGACATTCTAATACACATTTTAGATATAGGCTATTTGTATTTTAATATACAGTGGGGAGAACAAGTATTTGATACATTGCTGATTTTGCAGGTTTGCCCACTTACAAAGCATGTAGAGGTCTGTAATTTTTATCATAGGTACTCTTCAACTGTGAGTGACGGAATCTAAAACAAAAATCCAGAAAATCACATTGTATGAATTTTAAGTAATTCATTTGCATTTTATTGCATGACATAAGTATGTGATACATCAGAAAAGCAGAACTTAATATTTGGTACAGAAACCTTTGTTTGCAATTACAGAGATCATACGTTTCCTGTAGTTCTTGACCAGGTTTGCACACACTGCAGCAGGGATTTTGGCCCACTCCTCCATACAGACCTTCTCCAGATCTTTCAGGTTTCAGGGCTGTCGCTGGGAAATACGGACTTTCAGCTCCCTCCAAAGATTTTCTGTTGGGTTCAGGTCTGGAGACTGGCTAGGCCACTCCAGGACCTTGAGATGCTTCTTACGGAGCCACTCCTTAGTTGCCCTGGCTGTGTGTTTCGGGTCGTTGTCATGCTGGAAGACCCAGCCACGACCCATCTTCAATGCTCTTACCGCGGGAAGGAGGTTGTTGGCCAAGATCTCGCGATACATGGCCCCATCCATCCTCCCCTCAATACGGTGCAGTCGTCCTGTCCCCTTTGCAGAAAAGCATCCCCAAAGAATGATGTTTCCACCTCCATGCTTCACGGTTGGGATGGTGTTCTTGGGGTTGTACTCATCCTTCTTCTTCCTCCAAACACGGCGAGTGGAGTTTAGACCAAAAAGCTCTATTTTTGTCTCATCAGACCACATGACCTTCTCCCATTCCTCCTCTGGATCATCCAGATGGTCATTGGCAAACTTCAGACGGGCCTGGACATGCGCTGGCTTGAGCAGGGGGACCTTGCGTGCGCTGCAGGATTTTAATCCATGATGGTGTAGTGTGTTACTAATGGTTTTCTTTGAGACTGTGATCCCAGCTCTCTTCAGGTCATTGACCAGGTCCTGCCGTGTAGTTCTGGGCTGATCCCTCACCTTCCTCATGATCATTGATGCCCCACAAGGTGAGATCTTGCATGGTGCCCCAGACCAAGGGAGATTGACCGTCATCTTGAACTTCTTCCATTTTCTAATAATTGCACCAAGAGTTGTTGCCTTCTCACCAAGCTGCTTGCCTATTGTCCTGTAGCCCATCCCAGCCTTGTGCAGGTCTACAATTTTATCCCTGATGTCCTTACACAGCTCTCTGGTCTTGGCTATTGTGGAGAGGTTGGAGTCTGTTTGATTGAGTGTGTGGACAGGTGTCTTTTATACAGGTAACGGGTTCAAACAGGTGCAGTTAATACAGGTAATGAGTGGAGAACAGGAGGGCTTCTTAAAGAAAAACTAACAGGTCTGTGAGAGACGGAATTCTTACTGGTTGGTAGGTGATCAAATACTTATGTCATGCAATAAAATGCAAATTAATTATTTAAAAATCATACAATGTGATTTTCTGGATTTTTGTTTTAGATTCCGTCTCTCACAGTTGAAGTGTACCTATGATAAAAATTACAGACCTCTACATGCTTTGTAAGTAGGGAAACCTGCAAAATCGGCAGTGTATCAAATACTTGTTCTCCCCACTGTACATAAACCTCTGATTCTTAATTTAATAAAACATTTTAAAAGTATATAATAAAATATTAATATTAATTTAAAGTGGCATGATGTATCTACAGCACAAGTACAGATGCACAGGAACTCATACATTCACATATACATTTTAATATTATATAATAAAATCACATGTGATCCACATTAAATATTTCTCTACAGGATCCCATCCATTTCAAACAGGCTATCAGTACTATCTTAGATATAATTCATTAATTTATCTATAATATAACTATATTCACGAACACTTGATGTCCATAGCAAACACAGGATCTATACAATTTTGGATGGCACCATTTTCTCACAGTGCAACTCCAGTAAAACTCTAACTTCTGTTGTTGGCCTTGTAATAAGGTCCAAACATGGTGTTCCACGTCTGCTGAAGGAGTCCATGCAGGCGGAGCACCCATGGGAAAGCTGAGGGAAGAGCTGAGAGCGGAGAATTATTTCAGAACAGGCTACAGTCCATCATTGTCAGAATAATTATTAAGAATTCACTGCATAAAGAGGGGTCTCTTACCTGGGTCTATACGGACAAGAAGAAGATACAGCAACATTAAAGCCAGAAAAACTCTGCGCAGAGAGATGGATCTAATTCTCACACTGGCTACTGAGAAACCTCTGTATAACAGCCTCATTATAGAATTCAGCCGCTGGGTCGCTTTATCTGTCAATAACACATTGTTGAATCCATTATTTGCTGGAATATTCTAAAATAAAAATGAATTATATAGTTCTATATATACTGCACAGAATGTGTTAAATATAGAGCATTTTGACTCCAAACAAATAAATACAAGAAAGTCACCTTGTTTTGAAGCACTAGTTGTTGCCACAGATTCAGGATTTGAATTGGACGATGCTGCATTTGTCTCATTTTGAATGTCTACTAAACTACAGGCTGCTTGTCTCTGTTCATCACTGAATGCCACCCGACCCACATCGCTCTCCAGCATTTCCAGAGCTTCAGTCGTGTGACCTGTTGGCACCAGTATGTGGAGAAAATACAGCTCAGCCACAGTGCTGAACCCTGATTGGCTCATGTTACCAGAGCAGTGCAGCCAATCACAGACCGCATCCTTCATCACAGCCCGTTCGCCCACTTTCACATAGAGTAGAATGCTGTGAAACACAGTTCATCTACATTAGGTGTGATCTAGTGGTACTTCACCCACATTCAAACTGCTATTTAATGTTATCTGTGAGATTAAATGGCAGATTCTTCTCACCACATTTGAATAATCTTGGCAGGAATTTTTTCTGTTTCTCCATACTGCTGCAAAACCCATGACAGGACTCCACGCCACTGATTGAGCTCAGCCAGCGCCTGAATCCCCACTATAGTCAAAGCTGCTTTCAGTTCTGCATACTTGAAGCTGTGGGGACAAAGATTTAGTGTGAGATTTAAGATGGTAAATGTTTAAATCATCATGTTAACAGTCAGTTTAACTCACCAGCAGTGCTGGGTAGTAACTGATTACATATAATCAGATTCCAAAAATTAAGTACTTGTAATTAGATTACAATACGTTTTAAAATACTCGTAATCAGACCACAGTTAAATTATTATTAATTACATAATTACATGTTACTCTCACAATGGCACAATTACCGTATTCATAATTCATTGATTCTCCCTACTACTTCTCTTTTATCTTTTAAAATTTCCTTTCTATAAAAGCCAAGAAAGGCACATTTCAGGTTTGCAGAATTACACACACAGATCAAACCAGCCACTAGTCATGTGCCGATCACTGAAAAGTGAGACCAACACAGCATTTGATCACTGGATTTACAGAAATCATTTCTCAACATTGCATATCTAATCAACTCCTGACAAACCACAATAATTATTTGAATTATCACTCAGTGAGTCATTTAACCATGTATCTTTTGTCTTTCAAACACATTAAAATGTACAAATTCAGATTTCATATTTACATTAAACGCAGGGATTCCCCAACTTTTTTGTCAGCTGAACCCTTATACAGCTAACCTAATATATTTACATGAATTACCCACTGATATTTTAAATTAATAAGTTAGGTCAATAAGGATAAATAACAAAATATAGTTCATTGATATCGGTTAATGGTCTCATGACATGCAGGTAAACCAATAAAATGTTTTTTCATCTTTTTTTGGGTTTTATTTTGCCTCCTGCAGTTCCATCAAGAACCCCAGTCTGGGAAACCCTTAAGTAATGTAATATTTAATGCACTTCATTTTGCTGATAATGATAACAAACAATGTAATATGTTTTCTTTCTCTTTGCACTGCTCACCAGTTTTCCTCTTGTTCTACAGAAGAGCCCAAACTCTCAAGCCCTTTCTCGCACGTGTCCAGAGCAGCCTCAAAGTCTTTCTTTACCATTAAATATTCAACGGCAGCGTCTACCTGAGCTGCAAACGGACACGCGGGTGGGCTGATCAGCCGAACCGAGGCCGGACCACGACCGCCCGCCAGAGACACGGACGAACTGCTCCTCATAACGGACTGCTATTGAGCTTTTAGTGCATTACAGACTTAATCGAAATAAGAAATGATTTGGAATAATTCAATCGAAATTCTCAATGTCATTAATTCATTTAAACACTACACGTGGATCATATCCATCCTGTAAACAAAAACAGTTTCTCAGTGCCACTTCCGGATTGGACGGCTATAGGAAAATGCCCGTCAAGTTAAAAGTTCATTACTGAAAAGTTAAAAGTCGACAAAAAACAAATAATAAATGATTAAAAACACAAACAAACAAACAAACAAAAAAACATAAAATATATCTATCTTTTATTTAAAGGGGTCATGCCATTGATTTTTTTATTATTATTTTAACATTTTTTTTAAGGGACGGCACCTTTAAAGGGATAGTTCATCCAAAAATGAAAATTACCCCATGATTTACTCACCCTCAAGCCATACTAGGTGTATATGACGTTCTTCTTTCAGACGAATACAATTTGATTCATATTAAAATATGTCCTGGCTCTTCCAAGCATTATAATGGCAGTGAATGGAAGCACAAAATTTGAAGCCCAAAAAGTGCATCCATCCATTATAAAAGTAATCCACACATCTCCGGTGGGTTAATAAAGGCATTCTGAAGCAAATCAATGGGTTTTTGTAAGAAAAATATCCAGAGCCAGGACATTTTTTAATATCCGATATAACTCCGATTGTATTCGTCTGAAAGTAGAATGTCATATACACCTAAGATGGCTTGAGGGTGAGTAAATTATGGGATAATTTTCATGTTTGGGTGAACTATCCCTTTAAGGCTTGTCACTAAACAGCCACTGTTATGAATGGCTAATGTCATTGCATAGGAAACAGTATCAACAGCCACTCGCTACTGCATGCTAGTGTTTTTAAAATGTTCTTACATTCTTCCATTTGTCCTATTGTCAACAGACTCAAGTGCGTGGACAATGTTAGAAACTGAACGCGCATCTGTATACTTTATCCAATGCAGACAGCATCAATGATTATAATGGGTTCTATTTGATTTTTATGGGACATGATGCTCACATCCAGTGTAGAACAAATGTCATGCGTTAAGTGACTGAATGCCAGTGGGCGGGGCCTATGGTACAATGATGTATAACTATTTGTCAATGTCTTGCTCTGGAGGCAGTCATATGCAAATGTATTTGACATCATAGATCCTGCAATATCAAAACGAGCTGTTTTTGGAGCTTGACTAAATAAATGCTTTGTTTATAATGAGGACGACGTTTTAGGCTATCAAAGGCTATTTTAGGCTAATGGTTCAAAGACTTCTTATTTGTTAAAGGTAAATTTCATTTCTCATGTCATGACCCCTTTAAATGTCAAAACTGTGAAATGTCACAAATGGAAGTATGGGAATTATGTAGTGACCAATTAAAAAAAAAAAAAAAAAATATATATATATATATATATATATATAAAGTATATTTTCATGTTTTATCTGATATTTTACATATTTGTTATACATTTAATAAATGCATTTTAGACTTTCTCTTTTAACAAAAATATTGATAATATAAAAATAAACATTTTTCTTGCAAACACAAAATATATACAAATGCCATTTGGAAAATAAGTTTAAGTACATAATTCACTGATGTCCAACAGAATACAAAGGTGCTTCCATTAAATAAGGCTGGGGACGTCAAAATTACAATCTAAAGTGCTCATATATTAAATTATCTTAATTGTAAGTCACAATTTCCCAAATCTTAACTCTTCAAATTCAAATCAAATTTTTGACAGTTTCGGTTAACTTGAGTCATGGTCTATGTCCACACATTGGCAACTTCTGCATCGGTCAGAAAAAGCTGACCTTTGTCAATCAATAATTTCATCAGTCCTTTCCTTCGTCTCCATGTTACCCTCAGCCCATAGTCTTTCTCAGGCGTGTCCTTCACCAGGATGCTTGTGTTCTCGGTTCGTGGAGGAGTTTTTGCTTGGTTTGGGGAGAAAAGCAGATGTTGAACGTTGGTTGGTGAAGTGCTGGAACAATGTGGCATTTCTGGTGTCTCTACATTTGGTGGTTCTGGAACTGTGCTCGTGTTGGGTGTGTGAATGAAATCTTTATTCATTCCATTTCCATTTTTGCGGAATGGCGTGTTCTTTGAAACATCTGTACGCCTGGAGGTAGCAGATGTCACACGTGTGGCCATCCTCCTCTCCACCACTTTTCGAGTTCTTCTTGAGGTTTCTTGAAGCTCCTTGCGATGACTGTCTGAAGAAACGAGCCTATCATTCTTCGTCCGTGAACTACAAAGGTTTTCACACAGGTTTTCACGGCCTGTGGTTGCCTCAAAGGACAAAGGAGTATATTTGCAAACCCTTGTTTTTCTAGTCTGAGGTAAACCCAAAACTGACACCTTGTTTGAGATTTTTGTAGCTGCCTGGTTAGCTCTCTTCCCTCGACTAACCGTCGTGGTCTCAAGTAAATTAAACTGTGGAGACACCTATAAAACAAAGAATATGCATCAGTTTATAAAGTCTTCACTCATAACATAAAAGTAAGGGTTGCAAAGCATGCACATACCCACGAGGTACATGGTGCACCACTTTGTCGTTGTTTTTCTGATATAAATGACCTGGGATGAATGGCACTCCGTAGTTGTGGTCCATATTCGTGTTTTGGTCCACTGATGGGCGCCTCTACAAACAGCAGCTGAGACTTGTGTGGATTCAACAGCCTCTTCTTATGTGAAGTGCGTGGCATTAGAAGACATGATATGCTGCATGAAATGAAAACAAGATCACATCGACTCCAACTCCTGCAAGGACTTCAGATGACACAGCTCTGAATCAACATACACTAATGCTAAATTTCTTTTTCTATATATCCTAATCATTTGTTAACAACATGTATTCTTTACTTCAATGAGCTCAATGTTTCTGCCTTAAATTAATACATTGTTTGCTAACTGTGTGATATGATATGTACATTTCTGAAATCTATAACTTGGACACTCTGATAAAAAAAAAACACTCTAAATTGTAATGTAAATACATGCATTTTATGTAAAGCTGCTTTGAAACGATATGCATTGTGAAACGCGTTATAAAAATAAATGGGAATTGAACTGAAAAGCCTTAATACTCATGTAAAACTTCTTACCGAATCTCATTAGCATTTTATCATATGTTTTATGCACTGTCCCTCGACATTCATTTAACGATGGTGGTTGCAGTACTATGAACTACGGAGAAAGTCCGCACGTGGATAAAATACATGGCATGCAATAAAACATTAGCCTATACTTACGTATCGCTTTGTATTTCTTCTCATTCGCATTGTATTTTTTCTTTGGACCATGTAAATTTAACAAAGAGATTGACAAACCGTCTGCGTGAGAGGTTTGTGGGAAAGTTCATCCCCCATTCACACAGCCCTGTCCCTCCAACAGAACTAGAAACGGCTTGAATTTGGTTAGCCTAAAATTGAATTACCACAAGAGGCGGAGCTTAGTGGCCCGGATGTTGTTTTGATTGGTCAAGTAGGAGTCCAAATAGTATTTATTATTTTTTAATTATTCATTGTGGGGTTTTTTTTTTAAATAATAATTTCCATTATTGTTTATCAGTGTGTAAAATATTGACCAGATATCGACCAAAAATAGATCAGACTACAGCGCATATCTCAACGGACCAATCACATTATTTTGTAATTAGGCAAATTAGGCTTTTTAGAATTGCTGTAGAATGCTTCCCTCCTAGAAATGTTTTAGAAATTCATAGAAATGTTGAATGTTTCCATAGAAGAAAATGGGAGAATGTGTCTTTTTGAGCCGCCGATCGCCCCCTAAAGAAATATAACTTACTGCACCGTAGAAAACAGCAACACTCGACACTCGACGGCTCCGCCTATGTGTATTCTCCATTGGGCACAGCGTGATCACGTGACAGCGCTGTACCGCTCTGCGCCAAAATTCAAAATCTCACCAAATGCGCACAAAAGTCTTTCCGGAGTCTTTCATTTACCCCAATCAAAATACATTTACCTCTCAGCACTGCCAGATTAAGTCGAATAAACCACCGTCTGCACGGCTGACATGATATGAAGGTTTGATCCGCTTCGTATTATTTGTTATGTGTCTTATTTTTAATGAATTAAACAGTAGCTGTACAGTAACGTTAGGTTAGTTGGTTAGATTAATCACTAGGCCGCATGTCAGATAATAAAGGAAGATCGATTATAATTTAATAATTAAGTGTATTAATTATATTATATATATATATATATATCTTTTAAGACATTAGCAATCTTTAAAGTGTTCATAACGATCAAAGCGAATAGAGATAGAGAAATAGAAATTAAAGCAAATTATTTTACAGGCCATTGAACAAAACTTGTTTCTGAATGATCTGTCATCGTAATAATAATGGCAACAACAATAATACAACAAATTGAAAGTAATCAATTTGTAACGGTATTTTATATTCTAGAACTAGATTCGTCATTTAAGAGTCGTTGGGGGAAAAAGTCGTTTTATCAACAGACTTTATTTTCGGTACATTTGGACATGATCTGCAAATATATGATATTTATATATATATATATATTATGTATATTTTATATGCACAGATTTGTTTTGACAATCTGCTTTTGATTCAAGATAGATTATTATTTTTTTGTTTGTATGATTCATCTTCGCGCAACTGTTGCAAAGCTTCCCGTTTTTGTAGGCGAGTAGTTCTTATATACACTGTGTTTAGAATAAAAAACTTATTACATATTATGGTTTTATGTTGTTAGACAGGCATCAGACAGATCCACTTGCTGTGAGCAAACAATGAGAGAGAGCCCAAGGAGACCCATCATCCTGAAGAGGAGGAAGCTGCCATTTAAGAAGAGTGAATCTGATGTAGGGTGTGATGAGGCAGATGGGCCGTGCTCCCAGACCACCCTGACCCCAAACCCATCCACCGCCCGCTGCTTTCCCGATGGCATCCGCATCATGGACCACCCCACCATGCCAGACACACAGGTGGTGGTGATACCAAAAGCAGCCGATCTGAAAAGTGTCATCAGCGCCCTGACGGCCAAAGGGAAGGAGTGCGGCCCTCAGGGCCGAAACAAGTTCATCCTGCTCAGTGGCAGCACCAGTTTAGAGGAGAGCAAAACCCTTGGGTGTTTTTCTACAGAACCTGGGGCTGATCTTGGGAAAGGTGAAGCTTAAGAGCATGTTTGCAGGTTATTGATGTTGTGAGTAATGTAAGATTTTTCTAAAATGTTGTTTACCCATGACTAGTGAAAAAGGAGACCGAGTGCTACCCGCTTGATGACAGTCTGACGAACATCCAGTGGCTGGGAAAAATGACCTCCGATGGACTCGGACCGGAGTCGAACCAAAAATGCCCCAGCAAGGACAATCCAAGTGACTGTCTTCAGGTACACAACATTAAAGTCGGCATGAAATAAAAAATCTATTTTTCCAAAAATGAAAATACTTACTCGCCTCATGTCGTTCCAAACCCGTAAGACTTTCATTCATCTTCGGAATACAAATGAATATCTTTTTGATGAAATGAGAGCTTTCTGTCCCTCCATAGACAGCTACACAACTACCACTTTGACGCTTCAAAAAGTTCATAAAGAGATCATAAAACTAATCCCAATGAATTAAACAGTTTAGTCCAAATTTTCTGGAGACACGATCACTTTATATGATGAACAGATTTAATAGGCTTTTATTCACATTTAAACATTGATCAGTGAACATAAACAGAAGCTCAAACGTGCTGTGTAACACACGAGAATGAACCTCATTGGCTCTCACACGTCAAGCAAACATGCTTGAGCTTCCGTTTTATCACAATGTGTGAGTGGATGAATGTTTATATGTGAATAAAAGCCTAAATTCAGTCTGTTCATCATGTGTCAAAGTGGTAGTTGCATAGCTGTCAATGGAGGGACAGAAATGTCTCAGATTTCGTCAAAAAGATCTTCATTTGTGTTGCGAAGATGAATGAAAGTCTTACTTGTTTGGATCGACATGAGGGTAAGTAATTAATGAAAGAATTTTTATTTTTGGTTGAACTATCTCTTTAAATGTTTACAATATGTGTTAGAAGAAAAAAGTACCATTTTAACTCTATTTTGGCTTTATTTGAAGTATTATGAGATTAGTGTTGTGTATCAAACGAATCATGATATCAGCATATTGTTATACCCCTAATATTTAGCTTTTTTAAAATTACATTTTATAAAATTGCTTGATTCTTTCCTCTTCAGCTGCCCAAATGTCCAGAAAAGGAGAAGGACCCCCTGTCTGAGAGACCCCCGTATTCCTACATGGCAATGATCCAGTTTGCTATCAACAGTAAGAATAACAGACACATGACCCTGAAGGAAATTTACAATTGGATCGAAGACCATTTTCCGTACTTCAGAAATGTTGCAAAACCCGGATGGAAGGTAGTGTGTAAAGTGAATACATTTTCAGTTTACACAAATCTCTAATGTATGATTACACAAATTTCTCTAATTTCTAATGTGTGATTTGTTTCAATTTTCTATTAGAATTCCATACGTCATAATCTCTCACTGCATGACATGTTTGTCCGTGAGACGTCTCCTGATGGCAAGATCTCCTATTGGACGATTCGACCGGAAGCAAACCGCTGTCTCACTTTGGACCAGGTCTACAAGGTGTGTCTTAATACAAATTACACACTCTAGCTTCATTAAATCCCAGTCACTTACAGTGCTGCTTTGTCCATATGCGATTTCATGCTTCAAATGTGGTCATCTCTCATTTCCTGGCTCATCCCACAGCCTTTGGTTGACCCAGTGACCCCCACTTGCCCTCAGATCACACAAGTTGGTTACCATCAAGTAAGATCCCCTTTCCTACTTTAATTCATCCTCTCACGGGCAGATCGACAGGGACCAGCCTTTCTACTTCTACAGGAATCAGTTATTTTGTTTCAGGGAGATTCAGACAGACAGAAGGAAGCACGTTCAGCTCGAGATCATCGCTTGTTTTTTTTCCTTTAATCATCTATGAGTCCTCAGAAAGGCAGATAGCATTGACGCCGTAGTTATTTTTTATGTCACACTTTGTACAAATGTAAACAAAGCCTCTTTGTTCCCGTAGCAACAGAAGAGAGTTCCTCCGGAGGTGAAGAAAGTGATACCCGTCGCAGGCACAGGTGAGTGTTGAGCTGGATGAGAGAGATAAATGTCTCAGAGCACATGAGTCTGTTTCCTGATGGTCATTTATCTCTGCTCGCCCTCAGAGAGGAAGATGAAGCCTCTTCTGCCTCGGACTGACTCGTACCTGGTTCCCATCCAGCTTCCTCTGGGTCAGTCACTCTTCCTGCCCTCCTCCAGTCCCGTGTCTCTCGCCACTCCTCCACACACTCAAAGCTCTTCCACTCCCTGCTCTAGCAGTGCGAGCAAGAGGGTCCGGATTGCTCCTAAGGTAAAACCTAAATGTTTATTTATGTGTGTGTGTGTGTGTGTGTGTGTGTGAGAGAGAGAGAGAGAGAGAGACATTTTTCTAGTAAATTTCACAAAGAAACGGCAAGAAACACATTGAATTAAATGTGAAATTTTGAAATAAACATGAGACTAACTAATAGTATTCTCGTGTAAAACATTTAAAAAAATCTTTGTTTTATTTGTTTCATTTATACTATATAACTGAAAGAAGCTAGTCTAAAGCCCAAGGTATACTTCAGCAGTCCATGTGATGTAATTTTCGATGGAGGAGGATTTGGTGCACAACAGATCCTGAGAATGATTGACAAATATCTTATCTTGTAAAATGTGCGGTCAGTACCGCCACTCCCTGTACACAGACTAGTATGCGTGATTACGAAAGTGAAAAGCGAGTGCGCACTCAAAAGCGATTTCAATACCCCACATATTAATAGCGGCTCCCTAATCCCTGCAAATTATAGGCCTAAACACAGAGTATGCGTGATCGCAAATTCAAAAGCGAAAGTGAAAATCGAGCACTCATTCAAAATCCCCTGGAATTATCGGTAATACCGGTGTTAAGTTTATTTAGGTGTGAAAATTTCTTCACCATGACATCCCTACTGTGGAGTAGTCAAAGAAGTGTGTAAAGAGCAATACAAAACCATAAACAAAGCAACATATCCTTCTCTATCCTTTTTGTTTTGGTTCTTATTCTAAACTTTGCATGCAATGGTGGATATGGTACTTTTCTTCTATCCTTCCGAGCGAATGTTCTGTAAATGATACGACTCAGTGTTGCCCTCTGATGTCTGGTAGAGTACAAAAAGCAATTGTACTGCATGTTTCAAACGTGTCCACCCGCGCTTATCTGCGGTTGATTATACTTTGAAAGCTGTGCGGACACAACTCTACTTAAGTTGCAGAAAATGAAGTACAGTGCCTTGCAAAAGTATTCATACCCACCGAACTTTTCCACATTTTGACACGTTACAACAGCAAACAAAAATTTATTTTATGTGATAGACCAACACAAAGTGGCACCTAATTGTGAATTGGAAGGAAATTCATAAATGGTGTCAAATTTTTTTTTTTTTTTTTTTTTTTTTATACAAATAAATATCAAAAAAATGTGGCGTGCATTTGTATTCAGCCCCCTTTACTCTGATACCCCTAACTAAAATACAGTGGAACTAATTGCCTTCAGAAGTCACCTAATTAGTAAATAGCGTCCACCTGTGTGTAATTTAATCTCAGTATAAATACAGCTGTTCTGTGAAGCCCTCACAGGTTTGTTAGAGAACATTAGTGAACAAACAGCATCATGAAGACCAAAGAACACACCAGACAGGTCAGGGATAAAGTTGTGGAGAAGTTTAAAGCAGAGTTAGGTTATAAATCAATATCCCAAGCCTTGAACATCTCACGGAGCACTGTACAATTCATCATCCGAAAATGGAAAGAGTATGGCACAACTGCAAACCTACCAAGACATGTCCACATAAACTGACAGGCCGGGCCAGGAGAGCATTAATCAGAGAAGCAGTCAAGAGGCCCATGGTAACTCTGGGGGAGCTGCAGAGATCCACAGCTCAGGTGGGACAACTATTAGTCGTGCACTCCACAAATCTGGCCTTTATGGAAGAGTGGCAAGAAGAAAGCCGTTGTTGAAAGCAAGCCATAAGAAGTCCCGTTTGCAGTTTGCGACAAGCCATGTGGGGGACACAGCAAACGTGGAAGAAGGTGCTCTGGTCAAATGAGACCAAAATTTGACTTTTTGGCCTAAATGCAAAACGCTATGTGTGGAGGAAACCTAACACTGCACATCACCCTGAACACACCATCCCCACGTGAAACATGGTGGTGGCAGCATGATGTTGTGGGGATGCTTTTCTTCAGCAGGGACAAGGAAGCTGGTCAGAGTTGATGGGAAGATGGATGGAGCCAAATACAGGACAATCTTAGATGAAAACCTGTTAGAGTCTGCAAAAGACTTGAGACTGGGGCGGAGGTTCACCTTCCAGCAGGACAACGACCCTAAACATACAGCCAGAGCTACAATGGAATGGTTTAGATCAAAGCATATTCATGTGTTAGAATGGCCCAGTCAAAGTCCAGACCTAAATCTAATTGAGAATCTGTGGCGAGACTTGCTGTTCACAGACACTCTACATCCAATCTGACTGAGCTTGAGCTATTTTGCAAAGAAGAATGGGCAAAAATTTCACTCTCTAGATGTGCAAAGCTGATAGAGACATACCCCAAAAGACTTGCAGCTGTAATTGCAGCAAAAGGTGGTTCTACAAAGTATTGATTTAGGGGGGCTGAATACAAATGCACACCACACTTTTCAGATATTTATTTGTAAAAAAAAAAAAATTGGACACCATTTATCATTTTCCTTCCACTTCACAATTATGTGCCACTTTGTGTTGGTCTATCACATAAAATCCCAATAAAATACATTTTTGTTTGTGGTTGTAACGTGTCAAAATGTGGAAAAGTTCAGTGGGTATGAATACTTTTGCAAGGCACTGTATACCTGGGCTTTAAAGGGTTAGTTCACCCAAAAATGAAAATTCTGTCATTAATTACTCACCCTCATGTCGTTCCAAACCCGTAAGACCTTTGTTCATCATTTGTTCATAATTTTGATAAAATCCGAGAGGTTTCTGAACCATCCATAGGCATCAACATCATTGCAACTTTCAAGGCCCAGAAAGGTAGTAAAGACATCGTTAAAATAGTCCATGTGACTCCAGTGGTTCAACCTTAATGTTGTGAAGCGACGAGAATACTTTTGGAGTGCAAAAAACTCAAAAAGAACCACTTTATTCAACAATTTCTTCTCTTCAACAGCATTCTCCTACACTATTAACGTAGTGAAGACCCAGGTCCAGGTTCCAGGTCTACGTCAGAATGCCGGCTCATTACTGGCCAGCGACCTGTGTCAGCATCATGCTCACTGCGTTGTGGTGCTCACTTGAACAGCGTCAGCCAATAGCGAGCTGCTGTTCTGACATAGAACCTGGAAGTCTTTACTACGTGAACAGCGTAGGAGACTGGCACAGACGAGAAGAAATTGTTGAATAAAGTGGTTATTTTTGGGGGGTTTTGCGCACAAAAAGTATTCTTGTCGCTTCATAACATTAAGGTTGAACCACTGGAGTCACATGGACTATTTTAACGATGTATTTGCAACTTTCAAGGCCCAGAAAGGTAGTAATGACGTTGCTGCCTATGGAAGGTTCAGAAACCTCTCGAATTTCATCAAAAATATCTTCATTTGTGTTCCGAAGACTTACGGGTTTGGAACGACATGAGGGTGAGTAATTAGTGACAGAATTCTTGGATGAACTAACCCTTTAATTGGTTGTTGGTAGTTCAGAATTCAACTTTATGGTCTTTTCCAGCAGAGAATTGATTTCTTGAGGAAAGCATTTTGCAGAAGTGTTTAACGCTTGTGTGTCATGAAAGGTCTCGCAGAGTGACGTGAGCTCGGTGATGCTGTGTAATCCCACCTCTCAGGAGATAAAGGAGGAGCCTGTGTCTATGTCTCTGACTCCTGAGGTGTCCGAAGCTCCGGCCTCCAAAACCAGACCGCAAGAAAACAGCAGCTCCCGCCGCAAACAACGTCTGGTCCGGCCAGCCACTGAGGAACCCGTCCTGCTTTACCCCGACAGCACTCTCTTCGACTCAGGCGTGGTCTCCGACATCTTCACCTTCCAAGACACTCGGGAGGCGGAGCCTGATGCGGAGCCTGATCCGGAGCCCTTGCCCACCTGTAAACCTGACTTTGACAGCCCAAACAGAGAATACACTTTTAAAACGCCCATAAAGGGCAGCCACCCTTCCTCATCCACTCCCAGCAAGCCACCCACAGTGCTGGAGCCCTGGAGGATCACTCCCGTCGGGAAGGGAGGTGTGCTGGACTTCAGCCCCATCCGAACACCCAGTGGGCCACAGCTCACCCCACAGCGGCACGAACACACACCCTTCAGTTTCAACAGCACACCCTTCAAGGAGCTGCCACTTTTCAACTCCCCTCGAGAGCTGCTCACCTGTGCCCGACCCTCCCCAAGACGCTCCACTCCAGCCTGCTCCAGAGAGCTGCTGCAGGTGGGCATCGCCAACCATTCTCTCACCGAAGGGCTCGTCCTGGACACCATGAACGACAGCTTGAGTAAAATTCTAGTGGACATCAGCTTCACCGGCCTGGAGGATGATGATCTCAGCATGGCAAACATCAGCTGGCCCCAGTTGATTCCGGAGCTGAAGTGACTCCTGACTCCCTTTATCTGAGCTGCTCAACTTCCTTCACTGCCTTTGACTCTTATTTACTTGCTATTGATCTCTGCTAATTTCTCTGCTAACAAGTGTTGCTATTTCACTGCCTTTTACTGTACGTGTTTGTGTTTTGAATGTGTAGGCCTTTATTTGCTTTATTCGTGAGCAGAACTGTTAGTGACGAATGTACTTAGATATAATTAATTTGCACAAGTTGTAATATATAAATGTGAGTGTGAGAGAGAGTGTATTATAAGTAAGTGGACATACAGATTTAACAGATTCATTCATTTACACTACCCAACTTTACAATATTTCTTTGTTTTGGAATGATTTTGAACACCTTGATTTAGCCAGATAGATTGACGGTAAAAATGACTCGCAAAAAGAGATTTTAAGAGAATTTGGGGATAATAAAACTGAACACAACAAAACACATTTGTTCTCTTAGAATTAAGGGTTGTTAGTTAATTGCAGGTGGTCGTATAAGTGTTGCACTTTTTTACTGTTGTAGAATTTACCAGTCGTTCAGATGGAGCATCAAGCTGTTTATAACATCCCATAATGTATGCTTTCATGGTTACAAGCATGTCGGAATAGTGACTCGTCTCTGCTGCTGCTGCTTTTCTGCATTCATGTATTTTTGCTATTAAGAACAATTTAAGACACTTGTGTTCTGGATGTTGGATATGACCAAGATGAGCATTCTAGGAGATTTGTGGTGCATTCCAAAGCTTTTAATGTTCATTTCCATGTATAGAGTGATTAGTGAGCATGCAGAGTTCATATGCTTAGAAGACTACCATCAAATGTAGCTGTGTTAATTCATGTCACATTATATTGTATTCTTCCAATGTAAAAAACAAACAAAACAACAACAAAAATGCAAGATGTCAAAAAATATACAAAACTACACAGTTGACATTTATGGTGTTAAAATATCTGAACACATATGAGCATTAGAAATTAAATACAATATCCTAAAATGTAATAGTACATTCATTCACAGACATTACCAAGTGTCTTGATACTTGGTTTCTGTAAGATTTCGAAGTGTAACTTCTGGTAACAAAAAAGATGTTCTGTTAAGACCCTGTGCCACTGAAAAAACACATAATAGGACGTATTTTGTGATTCTTCTAAAGACCATATTGAAATAATAAACTTATCTACCTGGCATTTCACTGAGCTATGAAAACATAATTTGACCGGAAACTACAAGCGTCATTTCCAACAAAGCATACAATTTGGTTCCTCTTCCTATTGTACTTATTTTGTCAGAATAAAGGGATACTTTGAAAATGCTTTTAAATGGGAATTAGAAACATCCAGGGCATTTTTAATCCCTGTCTTTGAATCTTTGATTTGAATAAAAACTAGAATTTATACTGATGAAAATGTGAATGGTGATTGATTTGGTGCCAGGATGTTGCTATGCAGTTGCTACACTAAAAAAAAAAAGGTTCTTTATTGGCATCAATGGTTTTGTCACACAAAAGGTTCTTTTGATTATTAAAATCTTCACACTAAGAAAATAATGGTTCTTTTAAAGGGATAGTTCACCAAAAAATGAAAATTATGTCATTTACTCACCCTCAAGTTGTTCCAAACCTGTATGAATTTCTTTCTTTCCACACAACTACCAATTTGACGCTTCAAAAAGTTCATAAAGAGATTGTAAAACTAATCCATATGAATCGAACGGTTTAGTCCAAATTTTCTGAAGAGACACGATCGCTTTATGTGATGCACAGATTGAATTTAGGCTTTTATTCACATAAACATTCATTAACGCACACATCAGATATGGTAAACGGAAGCTCAAGCATGTTCGCTTGATGTGCGAGAACCAATAAGGTTCATTCTCGTGTTATGCATCACATTTGAGCTTCCGCAAGAACCAATGAGGTTTGTTCTTTCACATCAAGCAAATACAGTTGACCTTCTGTTTATGTTTGCTGATCAATTTTTATATGTGATTTAAAGCCTAATAAAGCGATTGAGTCTTTCATATTCAAAGCTTTTGACTGGTTGTGTGTATACTTTGACTTTTAGCTCCCCCATGCTGGAAAATCCAGTTCTAACCAGTTTTGAAATATTGCATGTTCTCGCAGGTGATTAGTTGATTAGTTGTGGGTGAACTAACCCTTTAAGAACTGATCACTGTAAGGTTCATTAGGGAAACAAAAATGGTTCTTCTATGGCATCACTGCGGAAGCCCCCTATTAAAACCTTTGTTTTTAACAATAGGGTGGTTTGTTCAAATGAGCAATAGTAATAGCAAGCGACACTAAAATGTAAAACTTTTTATGCCAATCATAATGTTCTGTTAACATGAGTTTAGCTGGTGTTTGGTGATGCTCCATCAGTAGGTCTGAACTTCCTGCTGAGCCACTTCCAGAAGAATTTGCAGCTGTTGACTGAAATAATCTGCACACAATGAAGTTCTGGTCAGTGACTGATCCCAGGAATAATTGTACTGAAGAATCATTTCTACCTCATATTTATCTTATGGATTCAATACATAAAAGTGCTTTGCAGTACTTACTGAGGGCTTTTTTCCAGCGTTCAGGTATATATGACTTCTTGACTGTCAGGTAATACACAGGTATTCCTGAGATCGTGAGGGCACAGCTGCCTCCCGTGTTCCAAGGGTCCGAATACAAGGACAGGCCCACAATGAAGAAACACACTATGGTAAAGACCACCGCAACTGCTAGAGGAACCTGAACACAGTTACAGCAATGTTCAGTGACAAATTCCTACTAATATATCAATTAATAAGTCATATAAATGGACCTTGAACGGTCTGGGATGTTCTGGAAATCTGTAGCGGTGGATGATCATTCCCAAGGTCGCCAAGGCAATGAAGAGCCAACGGGAGAATGATGCAAAGTTGATCAGTTGAAATATCTCTCCTCTTCCCAACATGATGATGGCCAGAGGGTACTGTAAACATCAGGAGAAACATGAGCGGACATGATGATCACGGAGGAACCAGATATGGCTAGAGGGAGGATGAATGGGAAGTAATTGATTGCATGTAATCTGGATTACATAATCAGGTCTACTTGTAATTAGATTATATTGCATTTTCAAATACTTGTAATCAGAGTACAGCTACTCTTTTACATATTACATACAATGGCAGTAGGCTAAATTATTCAAAATGTATTGATTCTTCTTATTTTCCTCTTTTAAATTTACCTACATCTTATACCTTCACAATTTTACTTTAAAGATTTTAAATTAAAATTCCAACACATTCACAAGTTCACGGTTCTCTGATGTTGGTTAATGGTCACCTGACATGCAGGTAAACAAATGAAATATTTCATCTTTTTTTAGTGTTCAAGTTATGTTTTTATTATAAAAGCAGTTCCTTCACAAACCCCAGTTTCTGAAACATTGACATAATATGTAATGTTTAATGCACTTCATGTTGTTGAAAACAAAGAATGGGATATATTTTCTTTATCTTTGTATTTTTATGTCAATATGGTATAAATTAATCATGTTCAAATCTATGTGATAAATTATGTGTGTTAGGTCAAAAGTAATCAAAAAGTGGTGTAATCTAATAGATTATGTTACTAACTACATTTTCATCATGTCATTTGTAATCAGTAATGGACTACAATTTGTAAGTAATCAACACATATTTAAAAATAAAGGTTCTTTATTGGCATTGATGGTTCCATGAAGAACCTTTAATATCCAAGGTTCTTTATAGTGGAAAAAGTAATTTAGATCTTTAAAATATAAAAAAATGGTTCTTTTAAGAATTGTTCACTGACATGTTTGGGGAACCAAAAAGGGTTCTTCTATGACATTGCTGCACTGTAAAAATAACATAATATTTTGAGTTTCTATTGATTAAACCAACCTCTTTCATTGAATTAACTCAAATTTCTAATTTCAATGAACTCAAAGTTTTAAGGCAACCAGGTTACTTACTTTAAGTTAAACCAACAATCATTTATTTACAGTGTGTGAAAACCTTTTGGAACATTTATTTTTGAAAGTGTACTCAGCACTGGATGTGGCTGTACCAGAAAAAGCACGGCTGGCAGTGGTGTTTGTCTGCGAATATGGATCATGGAGAAGATCACCGGAAAGTGACCCTCTCTGGCTCCCACGAACAACATCCTGCAGAAACAGAGTTGCAAAATCTTAACTTTTAACCTGTCAAAGCTATCACAAATACAAAACATAAATCTAGATGCAAAACTTATTTTGCCTTTACATTTCTGAGATCCTTACCTGGGTGAACCAAAAAAGCCTCCATTTAGAGCTCCAAGGCAGGAAAGAGCGACTAATATTGGTATTGCTGGAGCTATACCCTGCAGAGATCGACCTGCAAACGTCTGCAATGCATTTAGGACAGCACAGTCATGACATTTACTCTCCAATTACTTTCCTGTAATACTCATCTCCAAATCTGTGGTCCACTAACCACTGCCACGGCATCTGATATCAGTAACTCATCTGCAGTCATCACTGTGTAGTAAGCCACATTGACCAACACGTAACACACGGTAACGGTCACCATAGAGAAAATGATGGCCAATGGAATGGTTCTAACAAGAACATATGAGAAAGGAATCTTAGGTGTCTTTATGTATTTATGTCAAGTTAACAATTTGGCAATGGAAGAAGTTCTGTATACCTGTTGGGGTTAATTACCTCTTCGGTTATGAAATTTAAATAAAACCTGTTAAAAAAACAAACGACTTCACATTATTTTTTAAATCCCTTCCTTTAGATTTTTAGATATTTTGCAATGACAATACCCACCATCCGCCATATGCATAAAGACCTGAATAAAATGCCAAAGGAAGTTTGGTCAGAGATAAATAATCAGAGTCAAATGCATTCTGGAAATTTTCAGTTTTCCCTGAAACAGAAAAGAAAAGATAAAAATATTAAGTCACATTCCTTCTCATAACACATTTGTGTCTTTTTTGACACAGAAGCAATACATAAAATAATTCTTTAAAAAAATATGTTTGTTGTATGGGAACCAAACTTTGGAAATGTGTCAGTTAAGACTATCAAAATACCAGGGTTATTATTATAACTGAAACTAAAACCATAACATCAACAACTGAAATAAAATATTTAAAAAAGTAAAAATGTTATTTCAGCTTGTTGCCAGTTTGATTTAATGCACTAAAAAAACTAAAACTGAAATAAAAAAAACTTTTTCATTTAAAAAAAAACATTTAGAATTTTCAAAAGTTTTTTTTTTTTTTTGAAGTGTCTTTTTTTTTGTGTGTGTGTGTGTGTGTTCTGGTCCATTTTGACCTGGATAACTTTTTTGATCTATAAGTTAGATTCATCTTAAAATTATTTTTTGAAAATATACTTTCCCATATCTCACACACACTTTTGACTGAATTTAGCTAATCAACGTGATATGCATATTTTGAAAACATTTTTTCATCTGAAAGTGAAAGTTTATGCAAGTAAAATTAATAGATTTTATTTGAAAAGATTCTAAAGTAATCTTAAATGAATACTGTATGTAATGCATTGCTGTAGACAGTACCGTCGCAAGGGCTGTGCCAAGTGTGCTACCGCACAGGGCCTCGCGCTTCCCCAGGGCCTCGCGCAAAGTAAAGTGACAGCTGACTTGATGCAAAAGCCAGTAGTTAAAGTTTATGTTTTTGTCCTTCAAAATACTATAATAGCTAAAAATGTGTATCGTGATGCTGTATTATTCTGCTTGTTAAAAATGTATTATGCAGTAACTTACAATATTTCTCATTGCGTGAGACTGTGCGTGTGACAGTGATTCATGCGCATACGTGTCAGTCAGCGCGGCATCGCACGTCAAGTTCGTAGAGAGCTTTATTCAATCCATTCAAATTCTGATTTTGGCTACCTCTGAAATGGGTTAAACCATAGATATTAGGCTACCTAAGAAGTTCAAGTAAATAGGCTACACTAGAAATCTGTGCTCATTGAAGGATGTGCATTTATTGCATGGACGGAGAAAGCATTTCATCTGACGGTACGCACCAAAAGGTTTTTTATTTAACACAATAAAGTTAAATAACCATATAGCCTAACTATTACGCACCTTTCGGAGCATCAGTGCCGCAGAACGAGTAAAGCCTATCTCTAGACGTTTTAAACGTTTTTAAATATGAAAACTGCAAAAAAGCAACGAAATTGTAAGACATCCATTTAGCGCAGTTCAGGAAAATGACTACAAACAGCGCTGGTTCTCAATACAGTCTGTTTATTTAACTGACTGAGAAATCGTGTCAGATGATTCAGTGAGAGAGAGCAGTCCAAACTAATTCAAGTGGATTCAGGCCGTTTTGAAAACGCGTTTGAACCATTCATAATTTAGAACATAATTTAAGCGTCAAAATGTGCGCACTGCGCAGTTCAATTAAAGTTTAACTTCGTGAACCTAATGCTGTTAAACTGAATATACGATTTTCTTTTCTTAAATATCCACATAAACAACAAATTGTTCGTCACTATAGCAACAGTAGACCCCAGTTAATATACCCCTGGGCCTCGCACATCACGTTCGCACAGGGCCTCGCACCCCCCTTGCGACGGGCCTGGCTGTAGATACAACAACTTACCATTGGCAAGAGCCATGATGCCCGGGATGATGATCAGAATCAGAGAAAACATCTTGATGAAGGTCAGCGAGACTTGCGTACGAGCTGCCATTGACACGCTCCAGCAGTTCACTGCCACCACAAACGCTATAGGTAGAATAGTTTACAGTTTTACTTTTTTTTGTGACAGATTTAGTTTGCTGTACAAACTAAACGTTAAGTAATCCACTGCCGATGGTAAATGAACGCCACTCACTGACTCCCAGGACGCTGACGAGTTTGACCAGAGCTGTCGGAGCGGCACATGGGAAGAAAAACGGCTCCACTACATAACGGCCAAAAGCCAGAGACACATAGGAGGCCACTGCAGGTCTGAAATGACATTTTGACTTAACTAACTCAACTGAATTGAACAATTCACTGATCACGATGAAACACAAACACTGCATGCACACACACACCTGATGAATATGAACTCAGTCCACAGGCGCAGGAAGGCAGGCAGGGGCCCCAGAGTCTCCAACAGGTAGGTGTAATGGCCACCTGATTTGGTAAAGGTTGTGCCAAGCTCAGCATAGCACAGAGCACCTGCGAGAACATGCAATATTTCAAAACTGGTTAGAACTGTATTTTCCAGCATGGGGGAGCTAAAAGTCAAAGTATACACACAACCAGTAAAAAGCTTTGAATAATGAAGATTTTTAAATGTTTTTGAAAGAAGCTGCATTTATTTGATGAAAAATCCAGTAAAATTAGGAATATTGTGAAATATTATTACCATTTAAAATAACTCTTTTCTATGTTAATATATTTTAAAATGCAATTTATTTCTATGATGGCAAAGCTGAATTTTCAGCATCATTACTCTAGTCTTCAGTGTCACATGATCCTTCAGAAATCATTGTAATATGCTGATTTGCTGCTTATCAGTTATTATTGGTATGCTACTCAATTATTAATAATGGTTCTTAGTATCATCAATGTTGGAAATGTTTTTGCTGCTTACTATTTTTGTGTAATCTGTTTTTATTGTGATACTTTTTAGCAGGATTCTTTAACTAAAAAAAGTTCAAAAGACAATTTGTTTTAAATAAAAATATTTTGTCACATTATAAAAAAAAGTCTTTAAAAATGTCTTTGTCACTTTTGATAAATTGAATGCATCCTTGCTGCATAAAAGTATTTATTATTATTTTGTAAATCTTATACCCCAAACTTTTGAATGGTAGTGTAAAATATTAAGCAGCTGTTAAGCTGTTAAACTGTTTTTTTTTAAAATAATGTTACTGAAATAATGGATGCTGTATTTTAAACTGTAATATTTCACAATATTACTGTTTTTACTGTATTCTTACTGATCCGATAAATGTAGCCTTGGTAAGCAGAAGAGACTTCTATCAACAAAGAAAAAAAAGTTGATTAGATGATTAGACTATTATCTCTGCATCATTGAAATGGAATGATAAACTAAGTGGCATTATTTAAAAAGCCCATCATAGGTCCTTCTTCTTAAGACAGCATAAAAGTGTGGTGTCTATATACAGCAGTGATAGAAAGCGTGTCATCTTTCTCAATCACAGTGTGGTTTGGCAACTCCACAGCTCAGCAGACGAGTCAGATTAGTGGCATAGTACGATCTGCCTCAGATCCTTCTGTGCGTATTTGTGTTTGCGCTCTGGAGAACACCTAATGTTTCCTTTTACAATGTGTTTCTGCAGCGGTGAGCAACGTAGCCAATCACAGACATGTTTGTTGATCTCTTGAATGCAATGGCCAATCAGAGGTGTTTAGTCAGAATCCACCCAGAAGTTTTTGGTCTGTGCTGACTCTGAGTTCTGCAAGTTAACAAAAAGTGTAGACACAATGTTAGTAAGAGATTCATTGTGCAGTCCAGGGAACGTGTTGTTTTATTGTATGTTATTGTTGATGCTGCTGAACTCAGACTTCCAAATTCCAATCGCCGCCTACAAAATGGTATAGAATATAAGCACCAAAGATGTTTCTCACCAAAAGTGGAGAGGACGCCACACAGAGCCCAGACCAGCAGGGACAATCCCACACTGCCCGAATTCATCAACACTCCTTTGGGGGCGATGAAGATGCCACTGCCCACCACAGTGCCAATGATGAAGGAAATAGATGGCAGCAGGCCTATAGTCCTCCTCAGATGAACTGGATCATCTTTCATGGTTTTTTTGTTACCTTCATCGGACACATTATCAGTGGCGGGCGCTCTTTTAGAGACCCCCATCTCTCAGTGGCTGATTCAGATCTTCACAAAGAGGGTACACACATAATTTGCACAAATCCCAAAAGTGAAGCTTTAAATCACAGTAAACAATCAACAAGGGTTACACTTTATTTCAATGGTCCACTTTAGACATTCTACTAACTAGTAACTTTGCAACTATAAGTCAACTAACTAATTAGAGTATTACTAGTAGACTGTTAGGTTAGTGTTAGGGTTTGGGTTAGTAGAATAAGTTGACACAAACTTTATAAAGCTACTTATAATCAGTATGTATGTTGGGGGACCATCACAATAAAGTGTTAGCTGATATTAAGCAGACAGTCTACTAATACTCTATTGACTGCTAGTTGACATGTAGTTGTAAATTTACTAATAGTTGGTAGAATGTCTAAAGTTGACCACTGAAGTGTTAACACAACAAAGAAACATGCAGATTTTCAAAGTGATACCAATCTGCTAAAGACATTGGTAAATATTTCAAATGCAAATCTTCATTTAGGTAAAATGTTTTCTACTCACCAGTCAGACTCAGAGGTAATGAATAGCTAAGAAGTAAGACCAGTATACTTGTTTTCATTTGCTCCTTATCCTGCTTGTTTTGCACCTCCTTTCATGCAGAGTAACCTTGGAAACTGACCATCTAGTTCAGAGCTCAGGCAAGAAACAAAGCCAGCAGTCTTCCCCAGATTCATCAACACGAGCAGTTAAAGTCTTTTAGACAGGAAAAGCCATGTGCCATTGTGCTCTGTATGTATTGTGCAAGTGTGCATAGCGGGATGCAGGAATCTACCCTGAGGACCTCTACTTGTTGAGGCAGCTGCAATGTTCACATTTCTTGGCAACATCAACATAAAAAATAAACAAAAATTGATTTCAGAGAATGCACATAGTATCCAAGAGCTGATTTTGTTAAGTCTACCAAAGAGATTACTAAAAGTCCTTTCAGAGCATGCTATAGAGTGTTAGTTTGTGTGTGTCAAGGGTCAGTCCTCACTGAGGGGGAGCTTAACAGTAAACTGTTATTTGGCCAGGGGCCACCGACTTTCTCTCTCCTGGTTCTGTGTCTGGCTGTCTTCTTCATTCCGTCAGACATCAGACATGTGTGTTAAAGTCTCTTTCAAACCATAAAGGGCCCCTCTTATTTTTATTTTTTTTAATGTTCTTTTGTACGTGGCAACAGTCATCATCTTATAACAAGAGACAAACATAAACAATGCAGAGGCATTTAAAAAGCATAATACCAATACTGAAATAGAAACATGCATGCAGCAGCATGTTTTCTGAACTTGTTTACACTGCTAATGAACTCAAAAACATCTAATGGGCTCCATCACTATAAGCCATAGAAAACATTGTTCAAATGAAGTTATATTAATTATATTATATTATTAATATATATATATATATATATATATATATATATATATATATATATACAGTTGCAAGAAAAAGTATGTGAACCACTTGTAGAATCTGTGAAAATGTGAATAATTTTAACTAAATAAGAGAGATCATACAAAATGCATGTTATTTTTTATTTAGTACTGTCCTAAATAAGATATTTTACATAAAAGATATTTACATGTAGTCCACAAGACAAAAAATAGCTGAATTTATTAAAATGACCCCGTTCAAAAGTCTATGAACCATTGATTCTTAATACTGTGTGTCGTTCCCTGGATGATCCACGGCTGTTTTTTGTTTTGTGATGGTTGTTCATGAGTCCCTTGTTTGTCCTGAGCAGTTAAACTGCCCAATGTTCTTCAGAAAAATCCTCCAGGTCCTGCAAATTCTTCAGTTTTCCAGCATATTTTGCATATTTGAACCCTTTCCAGCAGTGACTGTATGATTTTGAGGTCCATCTTTTCACACTGAGGACAATTAAGGGACTCAAACACAACTATTAAAAAAGGTTCAAACATTCACTGATGCTCCAGAAGGAAACACGATGCATTAAGAGCGGGGGGGAATTTGAAACTTATTGAATTTGAAGATCAAGGCAAATTGTACTTAATTTGTCTACCGGGAAACATGTAAGTATCTTCTGTTGCTTCTGAAGGGCAGTACTAAATGAAAAAAATTGATATTTAAACAATATAAGAAAAATTTGGACATCTTCATCCTGTTCAAAAGTTTTCACACCCCCCCCCTGCGAAACCAAACAAGTCCGATCCATGGAGGCCCCACCTCACAACTTACAGGACTTAAAGGATCTGGTGCTAACATCTTGGTGCCAGATCTCACAGCACACCTTCAGGGGTCTAGTGGAGTCCATGCCTTGACGGGTCAGGGCTGTTTTGGCAGCAAAAGGGGGACTAACCCAATATTAGGTCAATATATTGTGTGTGTATATATATATATATATACACTCACCTAAAGGATTATTAGGAACACCATACTAATACTGTGTTTGACCCCCTTTCGCCTTCAGAACTGCCTTAATTCTACGTGGCATTGATTCAACAAGGTGCTGAAAGCATTCTTTAGAAATGTTGGCCCATATTGATAGGATAGCATCTTGCAGTTGATGGAGATTTGTGGGATGCACATCCAGGGCACGAAGCTCCCGTTCCACCACATCCCAAAGATGCTCTATTGGGTTGAGATCTGGTGACTGTGGGGGCCATTTTAGTACAGTGAACTCATTGTCATGTTCAAGAAACCAATTTGAAATGATTCGAGCTTTGTGACATGGTGCATTATCCTGCTGGAAGTAGCCATCAGAGGATGGGTACATGGTGGTCATAAAGGGATGGACATGGTCAGAAACAATGCTCAGGTAGGCCGTGGCATTTAAACGATGCCCAATTGGCACTAAGGGGCCTAAAGTGTGCCAAGAAAACATCCCCCACACCATTACACCACCACCACCAGCCTGCACAGTGGTAACAAGGCATGATGGATCCATGTTCTCATTCTGTTTACGCCAGATTCTGACTCTACCATCTGAATGTCTCAACAGAAATCGAGACTCATCAGACCAGGCAACATTTTTCCAGTCTTCAACTGTCCAATTTTGGTGAGCTCGTGCAAATTGTAGCCTCTTTTTCCTATTTGTAGTGGAGATGAGTGGTACCCGGTGGGGTCTTCTGCTGTTGTAGCCCATCCGCCTCAAGGTTGTGCGTGTTGTGGCTTCACAAATGCTTTGCTGCATACCTCGGTTGTAACGAGTGGTTATTTCAGTCAAAGTTGCTCTTCTATCAGCTTGAATCAGTCGGCCCATTCTCCTCTGACCTCTAGCATCAACAAGGCATTTTCGCCCACAGGACTGCCGCATACTGGATGTTTTTCCCTTTTCACACCATTCTTTGTAAACTCTAGAAATGGTTGTGCGTGAAAATCCCAGTAACTGAGCAGATTGTGAAATACTCAGACCGGCCCGTCTGGCACCAACAACCATGCCACGCTCAAAATTGCTTAAATCACCTTTCTTTCCCATTCTGACATTCAGTTTGGAGTTCAGGAGATTGTCTTGACCAGGACGACACCCCTAAATGCATTGAAGCAACTGCCATGTGATTGGTTGATTAGATAATTGCATTAATGAGAAATTGAACAGGTGTTCCTAATAATCCTTTAGGTGAGTGTATATATATATATATATATATATATACACACCTTCAGGGGTCTGAAGGTGTGTGTGTGTGTGTGTGTATATATATATATACACACACACACCGATCAGGCATAACATTATGACCTAATGTTGTGTCCTAATATTGTGTTGGTCCCCGTTTTGCTGCCCAAACAGCCCTGACCCGTCGAGGCATGGACTCCACTAGACCCTTGAAGGTGTGCTGTGGTATCTTGCACCAAGATGTTAGCAGTAGATCCTTTAAGTCCTGAGAGGTGGGGCCTCCAAGGATCGGACTTGTTTGTTCAGCACATCCCACAGATGCTCGATTGGATTGAGATCTGGGGAATTCAGAGTTCAAGTCAACACCTCAAACTCGTTGTTGCTCCTCAAACCATTGCTGTTTCCATGAAAGGGTGTAGACCTACAATGTCTGCAACAATGCTTAGGTAGGTGGTACGTGTCAAAGTAACATCCACATGGATGGCAGGACCCAAGGTTTCCCAGCAGAACATTGCCCAAAGCATCACACTGCCTCCGCCGGCTTGCCTTCTTCCCATAGTGCATCCTGGTGCCATGTGTTCCCCAGGTAAGCGACGCACACGCACCTGGCCATCCACATGATGTAAAAGAAAACGTGATTCATCAGACCAGGCTACCTTCTTCCATTGCTCCGTGGTCCAGTCCTGATGCTCACGTGCCCACTGTTGATGCGTTCGGCGGTGGACAGGGGTCAGCATGGGCACCCTGACTGGTCTGCGGCTATGCAGCCCCATTCGCAACAAACTGCGATGCACTGTGTATTCTGACACCTTTCTATCAGAACCAGCATTAACTTCTTGAGCAATTTGAGCTACAGTAGCTCGTCTGTTTGATCAGACCACACGGTCCAGCCTTCGCTCCCCACGTGCAATGACCCTGTCGTCGGTTCACCACTGTTCCTTCCTTGGACCACTTTTGATAGATACTGACCACTGCAGACCGGGAACACTCCACAAGAGCTGCAGTTTTGGCCGTCGTCTAGCCATCACAATTTGGCCCTTGTCAAACTTGCTCAAATCCTTACGCTTGCCCATTTTTCCTGCTTCTATCAACTTTGAGGACAAAATGTTCACCTGCTGCCTAATATAACCCACCCACTAACAGGTGCCTTGATAAAGAGATAATCAGTGTTATTCACTTCACCTGTCAGTGGTCATAATGTTATGCCTGATTGGTGTATATATATATATATATATAGTATGTGTGTGTGTGTGTGTGTAATAATACATAATAAAAATATTTACATAATATTAAAAATAATATAATATAATAATGTTTTATTTAATATGTATTATATCTGTGATTGGAAATCTTGAATCCTCAGTTAGCACATGCTGCAAGCATTTAATATAATTAGACTTTGATCTGTGGGTTAAATCAGAGCCTTAACTAAACTGATTTAGCTAAAAATGTGCAAAATGTTCCTGTGTACGTCAGTAGAGGGGGCGTGGCGATGCACGTCACTGTAGCCACGTAATCAGGGAAGTAGGAAGCGCTGCGCACGCCCTTCAGCCGCAGAAACAGCAGAGTGAGTGTAAACTTCATCAACTTTCATCATATTAAACTGATTTAATGGTAAATAACAACATCTCTTATAATTAGTTAGCTTGTCTTGTTTTCGTTTGCAAGCCCGGATAATGTGTTGCAGTTGTGTGATTAGAAGATTCATTCATTCATTTCAGATTGAATTAAGATATTTTTATTATTTTAACAACTGTAATAATGCCATTATGATTATGCATTTTTCATGTTTATAGTTCAAACTCAGCAATGGTTTAATGTCATAGTGTGTGATCCTGTTGTAAATGTGAAAGCAGAATATAATTTAATTGAAATAAAACTAAAGTGATTTAAGTTACATTGAGTTGTTTTTGTCTTTGTTTTCAGAGATGGCTCAGTTTGAGGAGGTATCTCAAAAGTCCAAGCTGCATCCGAAGCCGGAGGGGCTGACGTTGCAATATGGCACAGCTGGATTCCGCACTCACGCCAAACATCTGGACCACATCATGTTCCGCATGGGGCTATTGGCAACTCTGAGGTCCAAAAAGACTAAATCCACCATTGGAGTCATGGTGACTGCCTCCCATAACCCAGAGGTAAGAAATACACCCATTTGTGTCCACGTTTAATGTGCGATTTCACTTTCCGAGGATGTTGCTGCAATGTTATCATCTTTCCAGGAAGACAATGGGGTGAAGCTAATTGACCCCATGGGGGAGATGGTGACAGCGGTGTGGGAGGGATACGCCACACAGCTAGCTAACGCCGAGCAGGACTCTCTCCTCAAAGCACTGAAAGATGTTATTGAGAAAGAAGACATCAGCATGAGTGAACCAGCGAGTGTCTACGTTGGCAAAGACACCAGGTAAGCCTGGCTTCTGTTTACACAGCACGCAGGTTAACAACTGTCACAATTGAAAGCTTAAGAACAAGAGAAGCTACCAAACCTGAAGACTTCATAGTGGTCAAGCCAGTAGATCAAGTCAAAAAAAGACTTTCACAGTCTGAAAATGTGATTAAATAGCTTTTGTAGCTGAAAGTAATCATGCTTCTTGTCATCATCATTATCATCATCAGGATTTATTTTGATCCTCATACACATTTAGCTATACATTATTAACTGAAAAAGGTATAAGCTGAAGCCTTAGCTTATTATACGTACACTTTCTTTCTTTATCACTACAAGGTTTAATCTATACAAAAACAAGTTACTTAAACCAACATTTCCCAAAACCTTCATACATAACTAAAGGTTACACGTTTCATACATTAATATGGTTGTTTAAAGGATTACATAAACAGACATATAACTTAAAAAATTAATAATTTGTATATCACGTTTTTTGCTTGTAAATTTGCAAAGTGAACTGCACATTCCTTGTCACAATTATTTCACCACTTTCACAGGTATACATCTATTCTTTATATTTGTCCTCGCCCATATTTATTTTATTTATTTTATTACATTTTTTAAACATTTTTAAACAAGTTCAGCTCGCTCTCATTTTAAACTGCCTTTGAACACATTTGGGAAGTAAATTATGTGCATAATACATTATATAGCAGTTTTGAGATCAACCAGATCACCAAATTTTAAATAATGCAATTTGATAAATAATATTGTAGTTAGTTTATAATCATCGGCTCAATTTACTTTCCTTATTGCTCTGATGTGTAGCATGTAAATTGGTGGAATGTAATGTATAAAATATATAATTTAAGTGTAGCGTTTTATTTGTTTACACTTTATTGCAATGGACCACTTTAGACATTCTAATATCTATAAGTAACATTGGAACAAAATTTCAACTAACTCTCATTAGAGTATTAGTAGACTGTTAGGGTTCGGGTTAGTAGAATAAGTTCACGTACTTGCAAAGTTACTTATAGTCAGTAAGTAGAATATCTGTTGGGGAGCATCAAAATAAAGTGTAGAGTAAATACTCTAATGACTGCTAGTTGACATTTAGTTGCAAAGTTACTTATAGTTAGTAGAATGTCTAAAGAGGACTATCAAAGTAAAGTGTTACTTTTTATTTATCTTTATTTGTTTTATTTAGACCAAGCAGTGTCAGTCTCTCTCAGGCTGTATTGGATGGCGTTTCCAGTTTGGGAGGCAAAACTCATGGTGTGTTCATGAGTTCTTTACAATACAAAACTTATTGACATGAATTACTTTGCTTGAAGCTCATTTCAGAGATTTAAACTAGTCTTGCCTTTGCATAATTTTTTTTAGTGTAAGTACAGTTGGTTTACCCAGAGATATGACAGTACAAAGGTTGATGAATTGCTCTGTTGGTTATTCTGTGTTGATCATGGGTGTGTGTTTCTTTTTAAGACTATGGTCTTGTCACCACTCCCCAGCTGCATTATATGGTGTGCTGTTGCAACACAAACGGCTGCTATGGCAGTCCCACTGTTGAGGGCTACTACCAGAAACTCTCCCAGGCTTTCCTTCAGCTCACCCAGAACGTAAGATTGACATACAAGCTTCTGCGTCATCTTCAAACACTATAATGCCCCTATTATGCTATTTTAAAGGTTCCTCATTTTGTTTTGGAGGTCTGCTACAATAGGTTTACATGCACCTTTTTCTCATAATTTTCTCATAATATACATGGCAGCATCACCTATTTTCTCACAGTGTCTCTCTAAACCCCTCCTTTCCGAGAGCCTACTCTGCTCTGATTGGTCAGAAGGCCCAGTCTTTTATGATTGGTCTACCGCTTTATCAGAAACATCTGAATTTCAGCTCCTCAGCACTTGATACACAGTGATACGAACAGTAACAATGTCGTTGGTTTTACTGTACCAATTCGGCAAAAAGAACCAAACTCTTCCAGGATTTCCAGGGCTACAACTGCAGTGTTTGAGGGTGGGTCAAAGTAGACATTGTTTGCTGGCAGCCAGTGAAGATCATAGGCTGGCGTTATGCAAATTTGTTACAAATCTACATAGTTTTGTGCAGGAAGTAAGTCTGGAATTACTGACGATTCGTTTCAGGCAGTTCAAAATCTGTTCTTTCTTATGAGACACAATAACTCGATTTATCATACACTTTGATCTTTGCAGACCTTTTACATTCACAAACAGCTATATTGCACACTACATGAAAGGTAATATCCGAAAAAGCATAATAAAGCATATTATGCACAATAGGGTATATGCATAATAAAAGCATAATAGGGACATTTTAACGATCCTGTTTATTTCTAACATTAAGTGTTTCCCTACTTGTATTCCAAAGGTCCCAAATCGCACCGATGATCAGAAGAAGATTCTAGTGGATGGAGCCAATGGCATCGGTGCATTGAAGATGAGAGAAATGGAGCCGTTTCTACGCTCCGAATTGCAGGTCGTGCTTTCAAATGATGGCAGCAGCGGGAAACTCAACCACTTGTGTGGAGCAGATTACGTCAAAGTCCAGCAGAAGGCTCCTCAAGGTCTGTCAGAACTTTTTGAGGGGTGAAAATACATAAATGTGAGAATACATAATTAATTAATACATAAATCCATGAGAAAAAAGCACCTCTGATCCCAGCTGGGAAAAAACTTTAGTATGAGATTAAATATTTGTGTTTGTATAAACCGTGACAGTTCATAGAGTTTATTTGACAATATATTGAGAGAAGCCTTGAAAACACTCAATTATCTGTTCATACAGAATTAACTGAGAAATCTCACTTTTTTCTCTCCAGGAGTGTGTATGGCTGCAGGCGAGCGCTGCTGCTCGTTCGATGGTGATGCCGATCGCATTGTTTACTATTACTCCGACTCTAAGGGCCGCTTCCATCTCCTGGACGGAGACAAGATCGCTACTCTCATCAGCACATATCTCAAAGAGCTGCTCACACAGGTTCTACACACACGAATAAGGTCTAGAATGAAATGACCACGTCCAAATTTAAATTTGGACATTAATTTTGTCTGCGTGTGTGTGTGTTCAGGCTGGGTTGAATTTACAGATTGCTGTTGTTCAGACAGCATATGCTAATGGGAGCTCAACTCGCTACCTGGAGGACATCATGAAGGTGATGTTAGAAATATGTCTTGTTACTATAGTTCTGCCCAATTCATGGAGAGTGTTTAGATATGTTAAGGTGACCTTTGACCTCTCCACAGGTCACAGTATGCTGTACGAAAACAGGAGTGAAGCACCTACATCATGCGGCACAGGAATATGATATTGGAGTGTATTTTGAGGCCAATGGACATGGAACTGTGAGTTCACTGCAAAAAAATGCCATTTCATGAAAGCAGAATCATGCTTGAATATTAGCTAAAAGTATAAAAGTTGGTTGAGGGGTTTTGATTTCTAAGTTCAAAAATGGTAGAAACACTCTATTGTAAATTGTAAAATGTAAATTGTACATTTTAGATTTTAGATTATGAATTTTAGTTTTTAAATCATTTTGACCCTGCAAAGAATATGAGCAACAGGATATGATGTCATGCTTAAGGGCTTGTGTTGTAAATAAATAATGAATTAGGTTATATTTTCTAAATGTTGAACATTACCATCTACTTCAGTCTTCCATGATGATGCAAACCACACAGTTTCTCATTTTAATTTCAGTTTGGATGCTTGTATTTAAACTTGTATGGATGTGAAACTGCCCACTTGAGCATTTGCTCCATGTTTGATTTAGTTCCTCTGACAGTCAAGTGTCTTTTCACTGTGAAAATTAGCTGGTCTGAGTTCATTCAGCAAACTTCAGTCCATCAAGACATCAATTCTACACATGTACTTATGCGATTGGTCCATTCAAACTGACTTTTGATCCAGCTTTATAGAGGACCTATTATGCTTTTTTACATTTTCAGCTTTCTTCAGTGTGTAATGTTGCTGTTTGAGCATGAAAAAAGCACAAAGTCACACCAAAGTGAGTTATTCTCTATATCAGTAAGAACTAAGCAGTTTCTGAACTACCTGAAATGTCACAGTGTTCCTCATTTAAATAATTCACACCCAAGGAATACACAAAATAAAGGGAGTGAGGCCTGGATGAGTTCCGTTAGTAGTTTGTTGAAACTTGCAGTTATGGTAAGGGGCGTTACATTTCCCAAACACGCTCAAAGCGGTTGACCAATCACAACACACTGGTCCAGCCGACCAATCAGAGCACATTGCGCTACAACAACAAGGGCTTTTTTGGAAAAACACTTGTAAAAGGGCATAATAGGCCCTCTTTAAAGCTGGTGATTATTAGGTGTATGTTTTGTTGGCTTTTACTAGTGTTTTTTTGCTGATATGTTTCAGGTTTTGTTCAGCAAAGCAGCACAAAAACAGATTTTGGAGCTGATAAAAGACCCGAACAGCAACGATGAGAGAAAACGTGTGGTAAAAATCCTGGAGAACACAGTCAATCTGATCAACCAGGTATAAAGACATACACCATCAAACTATATCATCAGATGCCTTATAGATATAATAAAATTAGGTGAAATTTTCTATACTTGACTCCCTCGCTCTCTTCCGCAGACGGTTGGAGACGCTATCTCAGATATGCTGGTGATTGAAGCTGTGTTGGCCATCAGAGGGATGTCTGTGCAAGACTGGGATGCAATTTACACAGACCTGCCCAACCGCCAACTTAAAGTCACGGTGTGTACTTGTGTGTGCTTTGTGAGGTTTGAGTGTAGATGTGTGTGTGTGTTTTAACTGCTGTACTCTGCAGGTGTCAGACCGGCGTGTCATAAATACGACAGATGCAGAGAGGAGGGCCGTGACTCCAGAGGGTCTGCAGGAGGCCATCGACTCACTTGTCAAGAAGTACAAAAACGCTCGGTCCTTCGTTAGACCATCTGGAACTGAAGATGTGGTCAGGGTCTATGCTGAGGCTGACACACAGGTACGCACACACACACACACTACTGGTGTCATTATGCGCACTTTCTTTGCATATCACTAGGGGGCTGCCTAATAGTTGACCAAACGTTAGTTGATGAGAAGAGGCTTGGTCGCCAAAAACAAAAAAACTCATGCAGTCTGTGACTGACAGATCAGTCAGGTGGTGCAACGGTCAGGTGGTAAAGCTGGAGCTCTCAGGAAATTAATTACGAGCTCTACGAGGACTAAAAAAATCTTTGGTCTGGGGCAGCCCTAAATATCACAGTATATTTGATTGTAATTGCAATTTTGATGTGTTTATTTGCAGGAAAGTGCTGATAATCTGGCTCATGAGGTCAGCTTGGCTGTGTATCGTCTCGCTGGAGGAGTCGGAGACGAGCCTAAACCTTTACACTAATCACACACACACACACATTCATGCATAATGTCAATGACAATCCATCCATGATCAAATCATGTCAATATTATAAATACTGTAAACTATATTTTTTGTGGCACTAACACGTTTTTAACGATGACAAATGTTAATAGTTTACTCTTGTTCTGTATGAATGACCAACAGTCTTTATAAATGAATGTGTATGTGGGAATGTTAAACCATGTGAATATTTCTTCACACTCATTTCATCAGGCAAAAACTGTATAAAATGCATTTTTAAATTTCCTGCCATCTTGATAAAAGAGGAAGAAATGACAATTGCACTACTGTCTGTTTGCAAAGTGTCGGTGAGTTTTTTTTTTTTTGAAAGAAGTCTCACCAAGGCTGAATTTACTGGATAAAAACTACAATAATACTGCAAAGTATTATTAAAAATGATAATAACTATTTTCTATTTGAATATATTTAAAAAAAATAATTTCTTCTTGTGATGATAAAGCTGAATATTCAGCATCATTACTCCAGTCAGTCACATGATCCTTCAGAAATCATTCTAATAGGCTGATTTGCTGCTCAAGGAATATTTCTTATCAATGTTGAAAACAGCTGTGCTGCTTTTTTTGTGGGAACTGCTACATTTTTTGATGAATGGAAAATTTGAAAGAATGATGTTTGTTTGTAATAGAAATCTTTTGTTAATGTAAAAGTCTTTCTGGTACTTTTGATCAATTGAATGCATCCTTGCTGAATAAAAACAAATATTTCTTTAAAAAAATCATACTAACCCTAAACTTTTGAATGGTAGTGTATGCAAACAACATGAGGCAGCTCTCCAATAAAAGCCTTATTTACTAAATAAAATACAGTTCAGGTTAATTAGATCTAAAATGTAAGGCATACTGGACTGTATATAGCATCGTGCGATTTTAAACTTATGTTTTTTAGCTATAATTCTTAGAAAAATAAATATATTAGCGCCATCATTTTGGTGGTTTGCTGTAAAAAGTCTCCACTTTTGTTTCCATACAAAAGCATTGATTCTCTTTGTGTGCCATATAAGCACTTCGGACACAACAACTACTAAAACATTTGGAAAAACACAAATGCTGTGCAATCAAGCTTTATTTGAATTGATGAATCAGATGACCCACAGTTAAACGCTTAATACATGCAGATACATGCAGTTATAGCAGATTAGTCAAAGCACAAAGGAGGTAGCAAAGGATAAGAGATTCTTTGTCTCTGGTTGCTTTTCTAAGTAATGAACTTTGGAGGTTTGGGACGAGGACTCTAATGCAAGGGTCTAATTCAATCGTTCTCATCTGCGGCGCCAGAGATGGTGATGGTGCGTTCTTGTGTGTCCCTTTGAATCGTGTCCTCATCTGTCTTAACTGTTCTGCAACCAAAGAGAAATGGGCATTAGCTTCTGGAACATCAAGAAACATTCACTTGTATTTTAATTGCCTAATAACCTGCAACAAGGATTTTTTGTAATATTATAGTAGAGCGGTTTACTTGTACCTAATGAGGACCGTCTTCCTCTCCGTCATCTCCACAGCCTGTTCATGGTTGAACTCCTCCACAGACTCGTGATGGTTGTGGTTGACTATTGAGCTGCTGGAGACCATCTTCTCTGAGGCGGCTGAGCTCACCGCTCCACTGACCCCAGAAAGGCTGCTGACCATTCCTGCGCTCACGCTCATGAGAGACAGACCGCTCACCATGCTGGATAAGCGACTGTCTTCTCCCTCTATCAGCTTCCTGCAGAGCCACAGCAAAATGAGTTACACTCTTAGAAAAAAGGGAACTTCTATATAGAACAGTGGTTCTCAACCAGGGGTCTAGGAAACATCTCAGCAAACTCTTAAGCGGGCCTCGATTATGATTTTAAGACAAAACAAGCATTAAAATAAGCTAAAACAACTAAAAATTAGATATCTTATTATTAGTTTATTTTTATAAATATATGAGGTAGCCTAATTTCTAGACCCGATAAGTCATGAAAATGAATAAAATCTATATATTTCTATACATTTTATGAATAGAGTCTATACATTTTTCTAGTTAAGCCAACCTCTAAAATATTAAAAATTGTGAGTATTTTTTTATTCCTTATCCTTAAACCTTATTCTAAATATTGTTGTGGACTATTGGGGGAAACCGCCGATATTTTGAACCCTAGATTTCTTGACTCAATTTTAAAGAACCCTTTATGCCAAAAAAATTCTATATATGTATAAATGTCTTAAATAAGTGCAAAATACTTTTTTTATGTTTAACAGGTTATTTCCATTTGTTCTAGTGATAAAGTATGTTTATGAGCTGTTTAATTCCTAAATTTTAACCTTATAGTATAAACATGGGTATTTGAAAAAAACATATGCATTGAACTATACACAACTATGTATGTGGCAAACTATGAGCAACTGGTCACTATTTTTCCCCCACCATTTTTGGCTTTTTTGTTCTTCATTTAAATATAGTCAGCATTTTAGTATCTCTTTTCCATCGTCCCGAAGTCAATGGGTTTTTGGTTAAATGCCTGAAATAAGGTCTGTGGAAATAAAGTCTTGAGATATTTTTACATTTTATTCTACGACATAAATATACATCAGTACCCCCTTGTGATTTTATTTAAAAGCTTTTACTTGTCTTGAAAAAGTCGGTTGCTAACAAGTGGCTAAATGGGACTACAGAGGTTGTAGGGGACATTAAACGTCATCTGCCGAACAGGTAAACTCATCTACTCACTCTTTATGCTAACTTCCGGATTGGCCTTCAAAAATACATTATCGCTGCAGCACTGTATTGCTCGTTCAAGGTGTCATGGCAGAACTGCAGTACCTGTATGTGGTGATTTCAATCTCCAGCGACATCTTAACGTTGAGCAGATCCTGATATTCTCTCAGCAGCAGCGCAATCTTCCCCTTAATAGACTTCAGTTCATCCTTTAGAGTCTCTATGCGGATCTATGACACATGAATTAGTGAGATATTAAAATAAACTTGATTTTGTGAGTGTAGCTTGCTTGTGCAAAACTCTTAAGATGTTCTGAGGGATTTTAGCATGTTGCTATGTGGTTGTTAGAGCATTTTGTGTGGGTGCTAGAGATGGCCCAAGACCCAAAAAAAGTGGCCACTGCAGGTCTCAATGATATTCTGCGTTTGAAAATCTATAGTTTATAAGTCTGACTGCTGCAATCAAAATGGCATACTTCCCTATAATATACACTCTTAAAAACAAAAGTTCCAAAAGGTTTTTGTTGTTGTTGCAGTGATGTCATAGAAGAACTATATTTGGAACCTTGAGCTAAAGAGCCTTTTTGCACTAGAAGAATCTTTTGTGCAATGAAAAGGTTCCATGGATGTTAAAGGTTCTTCATGGAACCACCAATGCCAATAAAGAACCTTAACTTTTAATTAGGCGAAAAAACGTATGTGAAAAGAGTAGTATGTCCGAATTCACAATAAAAAGTACCTGGATTCATATTACACACATTCATATTATATAGAATGTACTTTTTTAATGGTTGCAAAGTAATTACTTATTCAAAATATTTGTGATATATGTGATTTCAGACGCAGCCATTGTGATGTTCTCTTTACATTGAAGGAGGCGTCTTTACCTGTAGCTCCGCCTCCTCTTTCCTGTATTTCTCTTGGGCTTCTTTGATCTGGAGCAGCAGTGCTTCATTCCTGTTTTTAAGAGCATCCAGTTCTCTCTGTTTGTTCTGAATCTGCAAATACATACGTGTTAAAGGCCACACAGTTTGGTGTTTGTGTTATATGAGGCACAGCAGAAGAAAACACTATTTCCCACACCTCTTTCTTTAAAGCAGTGATTTCTTCTCTGACGCTTCTCACTGTTTCCATGTGCCGTGATGTTGCTTTGTTTAGATCTTGGAACTTCGCTTTGTACCAGGCGTCCATCTCCTAGTGAAGACCAGTTGGGAAAAACATGTGAGCGCTGAAGGTCAGTCTAAGGGATGATGAGGTTTATTTGCGGCCTGTCCTGATTACCTGCAGGTTTTGGGCGGCGATGCTGTCATATTGAGCCTGGATCTGTTTGAGAGCGGAGGCCAGATCGGGCAAAGCGAAGGCCACATCTACCTTAGCCACAGATCCATAAATCTGAGCCATCAACTCCTCGATTTCCTGACATACACAAAATGTTGATTAAGAAGGCAATTTAACAATATCCTTTATTGATTCAATTACTAACACATTACAATTAATTTTAGCAATATGTACTGTGATACAGATTTCATAATGATATGTAAATGGTCTGAACCTTTTTGTGAATCCTCTGTAGGAACTCGAGCTCCACTTCTAGGTTTTCCAGTCGTTTTTCCAAGGCAATTCGGGAGGATGTGGCTGCATCCACATCCTAGTATACAGAGGGAGTTTGAACACCATCATTATGTAAATCCAAGTGATGTTACACTTTCTGTATTAAGTTGGACCTTACCGGTCTGAAGGCTTCGATCTCAAGCTCCGCCTTCTTTCTGGCCTCCAGAGCCTCCTCGTATTTGACCTTCAGCATTTCCAGCTGACCTGCCATGGCATCCTTTGCTGCTACCGCCAGGTCCTACAACGGCACAGAGGCAGTTATCATGGCGATCCTTGCTGGAGATGAGTGAGAGTGTACATGTGTAAGTGAGTAAGGCATAATTGCCCTGCGGTCCATCTCTCACCCGCTGGACTTTCATCTGGTCAGCAATCCTCCTCAGCTCCCTCAGCTGCTCCTCATAGAGCAGTCGCAGGCCGGACGGCTTCACATAGTGGCCCTTGATGGCATCAATTTCTGCCTCCAGCAGCTTGTTGCTCTGCTCCAGAGAACGTACCTGCAACAACCACACCAAAACTCACAGGGCTGTCTATAAAATGTGTACCATAAAGAAACCATAAGAGGGAGTAGCTCAAAGTGTCTTACCTTCTCGATGTATACAGCCAGGCGGTCGTTCAGAGCAACCATCTCCTTTCTCTCACTGGTGCGTGTGCTGAGGAAAGCCTGGTTCTCAGCAGCGGCAGCGTCCAGATCCACAGCACCTCCTGCAACCCCCAAACCCATGCCCAGACACAGCGTTCCCATACTAACACTGCTGTAGAGGGAAACAGAACATACATTTACAACATTTATTATTTTAAAACTAGATTTTGAACTAATTGGTAACACTTTAGGGTCCAATTCTCACTATGAACTAGTTGCTTATTAGCATGCATATTACTAGGATATTGGCTGTTTATTAGCACATATTAATGCCTTATTCTGCATGACCAGATTCTACATCCCTTAATCCTACCCAATACCTAAACTTAACAACTATTGCTAAGCAGTACTTAGGAGTTTACTGAGGCAAAAGTCATAGTTAATAGTAAGAATTGGACCCTAAACTGAAGTATTAAAGTATTATAGGCACTTTTATTTTAGTATCATACTATTATCGTTTTAGTATTAAGTTTTTTTAATAGGCCATTCCATTTAATTATTTTTTTTTTGTGGATTTAGTTTTAGTTAACAATTTATATTATATTATATTTATTATATTATATTATATACAGTGGTGGCCAAAAGTGATGTCGGAGGGGATAGGCTAATTGTTTTTAATGACCCATTAAACCATAAAAATGTGAGGAAACTGTTTTATATTTTTTTTTAAAATATTTTAAATATGAGGGAAGAACAATACACTAAATTTGGTTAAGGTATTAACCAGAAATTATTTGGCAAAAAAGGGTCAAACTACAGCTATATGTTTTATTTTACTATGCAAAAAAGCATAGAAAAACAAAAGCTCACAGGAAAAAAAGCATACATTGACTACAACATCATCAGTTATTATTAGTATTTCGTTGGTCCTCGTTTTAGCACGTGTTCATGTTTTTTGTATGACAGCCGGGCCAAAAATGATCAATGTGTCATTGAGTTATCACAAATAAAACTATTGACTCCAAGCACTGTACAATACACAATATGCTTAATATTAGATTTAACACAGAATCTTTAACAAATTTTAATTATATTTGAATAAAGGGCGAAGATGTCAGTTTTCCTAGGCCGGACATCACTTTTTAGCTTACCTGGTCATGCGTGATCTGCGGGATCCGGAGAGCGCCCTGCGCCCAAAAGTGCCGCTGCGGGTGTAACTGGCGGAGCGGTGGCGAGCGGCCCCTCGGGTGGGCGAAGGGCTGGACACCCGGACCTGGAGCGTGGAAGACGAGGTCAGGGCACCCTCAAAGTGACGGCGGTAAGATGACATCCTATCTGGGCTGTGACTCATGGTGAAGTTGATGGTCTTTGCGCGTCTCCAAAGATGCGACAGAAGAGTTCAGTCCACACTCATTCATGAGGGAGCTTTATACCCGCTGTCCGGACGAGGAATGTCGAGCCTTAGTCTGACACAGAGTCGAACCCTTCTCTGAACTATCTGACGGGCCACCGCGAAGAGTTTTACCGCGGTAAAAATAGAGGAGTGAGCTTCCTAATGAAGCTGGCAAGCATGAGTCCCTTATTAATGACATTCTCTGCACTAAAACTGTCTAAAAACTTGAGATTGAAAGTAGTAATGACTTAATCAAGGAAGTGCATGCTGATAATTAGGCTATAATAAATTTCCGTTTTGAAGTCACTATAGACTATTATGGTCTAGAAACAAACAAACAAACAAATGCATAAATTACATTATAATAATTATATATAGCATCTATCTATCAAAATGACAAGATAGTATTTGTTACATTTAAATAGTTAAATTAATAATGCAGTAAAATTATATAATTCACAATAATTATTATATTATATTATTTATATTATATTATTATATTATTTTATTTAAAGCTGATACCATATTTTCATATGAACTTGATTGTATTATGTATTGTATTATGATTGTATTATTTACAACAGTTATATTATATTACATTACATTACATTATATTATTTTATTTAAAGCTGATGCCATATTTTCAAATGACCTTAGATTGTATTATTTACAACAGTTATTATATTATATTAAATTATAATTTATATTATATTATTATATTATTTTATTTAAAGCTGAAGCCATATTTTCATATTACCTTAGATTGTATTATTTACAACAGTTATATTATATTATATTATATTTTATATTATATTATATTATATTATATTATATTATATTATATTATATTTATTATATTATATTAGTAAAGCAAGAAGCGCGCAGGACTATGTCCGGAACTGATGCGTCAGTTTGCTTCCTCCCGGAAAGTTTTCTTTTGCACATTGAAATTCTACGGAGTGTTTTTTGTGTCGCGCTCCTCGTCTGATCTAATCAGAGCATCGTTTTATTTAAACACAATTTAACATCACTTTAAGGGTTATTTTCTACCTCAAACACCTCAAGATGGCAGGGAACTTCTGGCAGAGTTCACATTAGTAAGTAGAGTCGTGTTTTGTGACATAAATCGAGGACATTAAAGGTATTTCTAGAGGTGTTGCTGGTGCTGCGAAGCTCTAAGAGAAATAAAAACGTTAAAATTCATGGATTTGGCTGATTAAAGAGAACTATTCACCAAATCTCGGTTAATGCCATGATAAAGAATAGACACTAGATTCAATTACTTTTATTGTTTGAACAGTAAATCTCTGGATTATTAGCTTTAGCCGACTGGCTAATGGTTCTAGGAAACCACAGAGGAATTTAATTTATAATTTAATAATCTGGATAAATGTGTGTTTTTCAAGACATGAGTGTCTTTTAATCCCTTTATTTGATACTAAGATTTTTAATTAGTGTAGTATTGTGATGTTTTGATGCTTATACGAAGTTTGGATATGATTGATGCATTTGTTCTTTGAAATTAAGAGTGTATTAAATATATACTGCAGTGTTAATTTGTGTGCTAGTATTCTTTTATGATTTCTAAATCGAAAGTATTTGATGTTCTTGTTCTCACCAGTCTGCAGTGGGTTCTGGACAAACAGGATCTGATGAAGGAGAGACAGAAAGATCTCAAGTTCCTCACAGAGGAAGAGTACTGGAAGCTACAGATATTTTTTGCCAATGGTTTGGAGATAAATTATGTATCATCTTCCTGTCTAACTGAAATGTAGAGTCAATATATATATAATATATGCGTGTGTGTGTATTTAACGCCATGTTCATTCAAAGTCTATAGGAATAAAACTTTACATATTTTAATGTCATCTTGTGGCAGTGATTCAAGCATTGGGAGAACACTTGAAACTCAGGCAGCAGGTCATCGCCACAGCAACTGTCTACTTTAAGCGCTTCTATGCCAGGTGAGTGGGTCGTTGCCAAGGTTACTGCCTTAATTTCCTCAATACAGATTGATACTCATGATCTAGATGGCTGTTGTATTTTTGATCGATTGAAGAAAACTCTTGTCGTCTTTTCAGGTACTCTCTGAAGAGCATAGACCCTGTGCTGATGGCCCCTACATGTGTATTTCTGGCCTCTAAAGTAGAGGTAAACACTGTCTCAATATAGGAATTTCTGTTGAAAGATGCATCAAATTAGAGTTTTGATCAATTGGAATTCTTTTGCTTGACAGGAATTTGGTGTTGTTTCGAACACGCGCCTTATTTCAGCAGCAACGTCTGTGTGTAAGTGATTTATAAACTCATCAAACTGCAGCAGATTGTAGTGCTAGATGTTGAGTTCTCTAAAGCTGAATTGTACAAATATGTTTGCTTATGATGTTTAGAGATTAATATAAAGTGTAAATCAGCATTTAATGAATTAGTTTTTAGCCATAATCGCCAAATTCATTCATTTTTGGCATGCTGGCCACCAAGGATGATAACTATAATGCTAACGATAAAGATATAGTTCTAAAAAATTGTTCTAAATATTAAAGAATAGCAGAGTCCACATCACAGCTAAAACGATAATGGCACAGAGAAATGATATAGTTGGAATCACTTTCAGAATGATTTTTTTCCAGCTGATGAATGATAAAATATTGACAGCCAATCAGAATCCATCCTGCTTTAAAGAACTTGAGGATTTAAAGTGGCAGATGACAAAACTGCTTATAATAAATGGAACAATATCGTCCGCTGGTGTGGACACTAATATAGTTATACTAATATAGTTATATTTGTGTTAACGGTTCTTTACTCATGTAATAATTTCATACGAATATAATAGAATATGTTTTCGGTGATTTTTATTTTTTCATTCTCTTTTTATAACAGTGAAAACAAGGTTCTCTTATGCCTTTCCAAAGGAGTTTCCCTTCAGAATGAACCATGTGAGTCAAACTTCTGTGCTTTCTACACCAGAAAACTCATGAGACACTGATCTGGCATGTAAGCGAGTGCGAGTTGTACCAGATGGCCTTGATATTGCAGTCCAGGTTGTTTGTTTCTTACTGAGAATAGTTTGTGCTGAAAGAAATACGATTACACTTTATTTTAAGGTCTCCTTGTTACAGTGCAATTATACATTCAGGTACTTAAGATTAATTAACTTCATGCACTTACTATGGGGTTTGGTTTAGGGTTAGTTGCATGCAATTATGCATAATTTATATGTAGTACGTGTTACCAGAAATACTTTGCTCCAGATCAAGATTTTGGAAATCTGACAGCATCACTAGATATCTAGATAATAACTTCTTGTAACTGTCTGATTCAAATGTTGGAAACTCTGGCCAAGAGTCTGAGATTGTGTGTATGGTGATGATTCTGCCTTCAGTGTCACCAAGTTTCTGACACCCAATGGGAGTGACATTCATCACCCTCCCGACACCTTCGTAGGAAAGTCTCATTATTGTGATAAATGATTTTGGCAGCTCATGTCTCGGGTTGGTGATAAGTGTTATTTGTTCAGCGTGCCACCAGTCAGGTGTTTTAAGGGAAACATCTCGCCTGTCTGGAGTGCTGGAGGAACGTTTATGGATCATCGTAATGGGAAAGATAATAATTAGTCCACATAACGTGCTAGTGCTACGATTTCACAGTGAACTCATGCCTCTCTCTGTTTCTCTAGATCTTGGAGTGTGAATTCTACTTACTGGAGCTCATGGTTGGTGTTGATTCTTCTTCAGTAGGAAGTTTAAGTGTTTGTTCACAGTGTGTGTTCATGGATGTTTGTCTTTGTTTTATTTTAGGACTGCTGTCTGATCGTGTACCACCCTTACAGGCCATTACTGCAGTATGTGCAGGACATGGGTCAGGAGGACATGCTTCTGCCGCTGGCTTGGTGAGGAGTGTGTGTGGCTTCAGATGGCACGACGAAACAAACAACCACAGTTCACTTTTCTTTATTTGTCGATATAGAGCCATCTAAATGGGCGGTAACAGAAAAGTTGCAATGTGCACCAGACTATATACCAGGTGTTTTTCATTAAGTGCCATTTTTAGGATTCCTAGTTATTCGCTGTGCCATACCATCAAACATAACTTGATCAATCACAAACTTGCTTTATTTGATGAGTAACTTCGAAATAGTGCAGAACCTTAAATATTTCTAAAGCAATTTTCCATACTTTTTCAAAATGTTGTCAAAGTTTTTTTCAGGTTTCGGTTAGACTTTGAATAAATTAGAGTTTGCACATCACAGTCATTGTGTTTAATAGGACTCTATATACTTAGTTGAATATCGATATATAATATAATGAAATTTATAGCATTAACTTCTTTTTTTTCTCAAAGCTACGTGCAGCAAATACCGCAGAACAAACTATACGCTGTCAGTCAAACGGACTTGTGTGATACGTTTGCGTCATGCTTTCAGCGGCTCGTGATGCTAATGGTTTGTCAGAGCTGTGCGCTTTCATTGACTCGTGCAGATTAATTCTCACATTTATTTATGTCTTCTAACTTAAAACGCCTCTCTCGCTTTTGCTCATGTGTTAGCGATTACCCCACATGCCAAAGATTGCCGACCCTAATCAGATTTGCTGTACAAGATTAAAATCTCTACATCTCCAAAAAGCTCTTTGTTTTTTAAGTCATGAAATGTATTTGCGAAAGTCTTTTCTTCCCTATTGTGACGTATATCCGTGTGAAACGGCTTCTCGAACAATCAAGACATGGCACATGATTTTAAAAAATAATTATGTGCACAGATAAACAATTTATAATAAATACTGCAATATTCCATTAAGGAAATCATGGTGACTTTAAATCAAGAGCGGGTGCAACCATTTGTAGAATGTGTCATCCGCTTCGTTATTTAAGCTGCGCAAAAACAGCCCGTTATGCTTCTTGATATTGATATACAGTTTGTTGGTCTTCTAGTTATTTATCTATAGCGACTGAATCAGAAGTCTTAAATATTCACAGAAAATAATTTACTTCCGTGTTGCAAAATGAGCTGAATACATGAACATGAATGTCTGATGTGAATGTTCTGTCTCTGTGTGTGTAGGAGGATAGTGAATGACACATACAGGACGGACCTCTGTCTGCTTTATCCTCCATTTATGATTGCACTTGGTAAGAACAAACTTTCTACACTCAGTCCGACAGGTCTTATGCTTACAAAAGTTTTTGATCTGAATAGCTTCATAACAAATTATGTCACATACTGGTCGGTGGACTTATAGATACTGTCTCCTTCCTTCTCCAGCCTGCCTGCATGTGGCATGTGTAGTACAGCAGAAAGATGCCAGGCAGTGGTTTGCAGAGCTGTCTGTTGACATGGAGAAGGTAAGTCACATTCAGCTGTCTTGCAGTGGGTGTTATCCCCCTGTGAGTGTACATTAACATTGGAGCTTTTCTGCAACAGATCCTGGAGATCATCAGGGTGATACTGAAACTCTATGACCAGTGGAAGAACTTTGATGATAGAAAGGAAATGGCCGCTGTGCTCAACAAGGTGCCCAAACCCAAACCCCCTCCTAACAGGTACGACAGACTGCAGTGAATGAATCGCTTTACACCTCAGTTATCAAAATCACACAACTGTATTTTTATTTATATGGAAATAGCATGGTGTTTATTTATTTCACCACTGCAAAGAGAAACAGTTAAAAGAGGCTAATTTCATTACTCTTCATTTGAAATTAGCTCATTCGCTAGATATCCATAAGTTCTTTGCAACTCTTAAAGGTGCAGTAAGCGATTTCTGAGAAACGCTGTTGAAAGTGGATTGGACCGAACGCCACAGAACACACTTGTAGCCAATCAGCAGTAGGGGGTGTATACATTCATGATGGAGGAAAGAGAGAGAGAGAGTGAGCAAGAGGGAGATTTGAAGAAAGACTGTAGAAAGAGAGATAACTAAGAGACATTACAAAAGAGAAAAAATATCAACAGTGTTTCTCAGAAACCACTTACTGCACCTTTAAATTCTTGAAAATGTGTCCTAGATAATTATAGTATAATATTTGAACACTTAAAAGTTAAATTCCCATTTTTGAAGTTAAGCGTGCTTTAAGATTTTGATTAGTATTTTGATTAGTTTTTGTTTTTAACCCATGGTTATAAAGACTGGTGTTATATTAATATTCTTTATATACTTAATAAATTATAAATTCATATTTTTAATTTTAGATTATGTAATGTGCTTTTATTTATTTATTTTTATTATTATTATTATTTTTATTATTATATTTCTGTATAGCTTTAATTTTATTTAATTTTTAGTTTTAGTAGTTTTAGTACTTAAACTTATTTTATTTCAGTTAGTTGCCCAGGAAACATTTCTAAATAACTGTTTTTTAAAATGTATTAATAATATTTATATTTTATTTTAATAATTGTATTATTTTATTTTTATTATTATAAGCATTAATTATTATTATTATTATTATTTTATTTTGATTTGATTATTTTACAGAGTTATTTCAATTACTGAAAATGATTGAAAAAGCCCTTTATTAAGCCTGTTTTATCTCATCTCACTCTTGCACTTGTATTTTCTTGCTCTTCTTAATACAGTGAGACTGACCAGAGCTCAAACGGGAGTCAAAACAGCTCCTACAGTCAGTCCTAGAGCACCACCTGGTGAAGGACCTGAGGCAGAGTGATTCGGAGAGGCAAACACAGCACATTTTGGCACATTTGAATGCTGCTTTTCACAAGCACATCATTTTATGACCGTGGGGATACAGATTCCTGGCACACACGTCCTCTCTTTCCTCTTCTCTGGGTTCTTCCACCAATCAGAGCAGATAGAATGATGCCACCTCCTTCCTTCCACCAATCAGAACAGCCCGTGTCATTCTAAGAGCAGGAGAGAAGCAGACTGCTCACCTATAGGAAATCTGCTTTGATTTAGTTTGTTGCCAAGCTTAGGTTGTAGTGTTGAATGCTACGGACACGAACGCACCACAACCTTTGATTTAAGAGAGATGATGATTCCCAGATCTTGTAAGTCGATGGTCCTGACTTCCTTGAAAAGTCCCACGAAGCTTCCTTTCAACGGATGCTCTTTGGGAATAAAGAAAACTTGATAATTTTCTTTGTCTGAGCGCGACGAAGAGATAGGGAGTGTGTGCGTTTAATTGCAAATGTATTTGTATGCGTGCCTCTCGTTGACCATATCACAGTTTGTATTCCTCAGGGAAACGGATCAGTCCTCTCTACAAAGTGGCTGTCTGTAAACTGATTGGCCACAGGGCTATGTGACGGTGATCTTTTTGAACCCTTGTACTGTGTAATCAAATCCTGATTGGATACGTTTTCTTTGACATGCGTGTGGATGAGAGTTAGAATGCACAAGTGACACATAGTTGAGTTGATCACAATATGCTCCCAAAATGCATTTGTAAATATGCTTTCCCCATATAGCCCTTGACTTTTAAAAATTATTTTTGTCTTATTATAAATTTACTGTATGATTATGCTACGTGTACTTGCCATTACCCCAATGCTGTTTCTTTTGCTTTTATTTTGTTGTTTTGAATTGATGTCTGTAGCTGCAGTATTCATCACGATTAATGGAGGACAAGCCAATATTTTGAGGGTTTTGGACAGAAATGTATTGATTAATGGAGGCAGTGAAGATCTCCGTCTTGGGTGTAGTTCCCGTCATCAGCATCACATACACAATAAGTAGATGTTTTGCTGTGTTCTGAATGGCATTTGTTTTTTGCTTCATCTCTCACTGTGGTCCTATGTTTAACAGTGCTTCAGGAGTGTTGCCACATCTTTATTGAGCATAAATGAGGCACTATGTATGTATTATTTGCCTGTAAATATATTTGAAGATGTGAGAATTGTGGGGGTGAGACGGCTTGGAGTGTTCTCATTTTTATATTGTTTCTTTGTTTGTCTATAACAGAGCTCAGAAGCCTTATTGAATAAAGCTGCTGTTAAAAAAATAGTCTGATATTTTTTTTTAGGTTCAGAGAAAAAGATTTATATTAACAGTGAATGTATTAAGTCACTTCAGTTGTCCTACCAGATACTCTCTCTTAATTTTGAATGTATGCTTTGTGTTATAATTTTATCATTATATAAATAACCATTATATATAATCATTATAAACTAATAACTAATTATATAACTTATATTTTTTATATATATGTGTGTGTGTGTATATATATATATGTGTGTGTGTGTGTGTGTGTGTGTGTGTGTGTGTGGCTGAAAGATGACTACCCTCAGTTTTAAATATATACAATTTTATATAAATAATATTTAAAACTGAGGTTAGTGTTATTTCTTTAAATTAAATGCTGTTGGTTTGTTAATTTGTTATGTTGTATAATGTTGTTATAGTGCAATGACATCATTTAGGTATTTTGGAGCCACTGCATGCATTTACTTTACATTAGACATTTATGTTTATATGTGTTTCTAGACAATATATGTGTAAATAGAACATATATTGATTCCTTCTAATCTGTGGGGTTAGTTGCAAAGCTACTTTATCCACTATCTCTTGTAGGAAAGGAATTTAAGCATCTGTAAATTACAATATGTAAATTGACATATGCTTTCATGTTATGAGCTATTATAAAATTTTTGTTATCAAACTCTGTAATTACAGCAGTGGATCTGACCAATGAGAGTGGAGAATTCGAGAATCCGCGCGCCCCCTAGCAGCATCAGCAGCCCCGCCTCTGGTGACGTAACGCGCTCAGCTGTGCGGTAAACAGCGGCGGCGAGCCGAGCGGCTGTGGACTGATGTCGACCCCTTCGCGGGGACGGACAGACAGCGTCAGGAGGCGACATGCCCGCTGCTGCTCCTCACCCGCTCGTCCTAAAACCCTCTGACACCCTCATCTCCACCACCTCCACCCTGCGGCACTGATGAAGCCTCCCCTGTCAAACCCACACCGGGCCGAAGGGCGGATAGAGGAGAGAGAGGATGTACTGGCGCGTCGGGCTCGCCTGGAGCCGCTCCTGTGCGCTTGAACTGGGCCGGAATAAGAGCTTCTCGCTCGGTTTGTGCGGCTACGAGGAGCATTTTTCGTTGTATGGGTACATCATCGCCTACCCTCTGCAGGAGTACGGAGGGATCATGTCTGCGTTAGGATCCGACTCCTGGTTGAGGAAAACGCTCTACATCACTGGGGGCGCGCTGCTCGCCGCCGCTGCATATTTGATACACGAGCTGCTTGTCATTAGGTATTATGGATTTCTTTCTTTCTTTCTTTCTTTCTTTCTTTCTTTCTTTCTTTCTTTCTTTCTTTCTATCTATCTATCTATCTATCTATCTATCTATCTATCTATCTATCTATCTATCTATCTATCTATCTATCTATCATCTTGGAATTGTGAAATTTGTTATCTTCATGTTATCATATCACGTCAGCTATGTCTTGTTATAACCCTTAGATGGAGTGAGAGGGGCATGAACAGGCTCTTTAAGAAAGAAAATAGTAACTAAATTAATATCCTGGACAAGTCAACACAGTGCAGTGCAGTCCATTCATTATCCTCCGCTGAGGAAGGATGAATGAATACCTGCTAACTCAATGGATTTTGAGCAGGATGCAAGAATAGGATGCTATTTATTTCCTTGTCTAAAGCATGAATGTTGACATGTTGATGTGTGCTATTTCAAGGGCACGGTTGCAGGCCTAGAGGATGATGTCTACTTGTGTTGATGTGACAGAATGACCTTTATCAACCCCTTGTGAGACCGTGTAAATAGTGACCGTCATTATAGTGATCAGACATAGTGAATTGGGTTTAACTGTGTGCTTTTGCTTCATCTCTGACCTTTGCAGTAATGGCAGGTCCTCAGCAAAACCTCTCAGGTTACATCCTATTCGATTCACACGAGCTATTGATTCAGGCATGCATTACACAAATATAATAGCATATGATTAATTGTTTTAATTATTCAAACATATAAGAACAAAACTGAAGAAATCTAATGACTATGATGCTTCCATGAATTTCAGCACTAGCAAAGTGGACAGTGACTGAATCCTGTTGATAGAAAATACTGAAGAATGAACTCTGAACTTGATGTTTCCATTACATTTTGAAACAAAATTGATAATTTGTGGATTTGATGAACTTGTTTTAAGAATATAAACAGTGTTAGTATATGTGTGAACTGTTTGATCTCCATTCATTTCTGATATTCTTCTATATTTACATTTATGCTTTTAGCAGATGCTGCAAAGCGACTTACAAAAGAAGAATAAAGCATTCAACAAAGGGCCAACAGTTGTAGTACACAGTGCCAGGTTTATTAGACAACTAGATTAGGAAACCAGCTAGGGAAGAGAAGAAATGCTGAATTTGTTTTAAGTGTATGTGTAAGTGCATTGGTTAAAGTGCATTAAGTGCATTTATTTGCTGCCCTGTAGGAAGGAGCAGGAGTTGGACTCTGAAGACGCCATCATTCTGCATCAGTTTGCCCGGCCCAAAACTGGAGTCCCTAGCCTGTCCCCCTTCTGCCTGAAGATAGAAACCTACCTGCGCATGGCGGACCTTCCCTACCAGGTATCGAAATATGATGTTTAAGATTATGTTCTGAAAAGAGATGGATGTTTTGGTGATTTTCAAACCGTTTTCTCCTCAGAACTATTTTGATGGAAAGCTGTCTCCTCAAGGGAAGATGCCTTGGATCGCGTATAATAAGGAGCAGGTGTGCGGGACTGAGTTCATCATCGACTTCCTGGAGGAGAAGCTCGGCGTGAACCTCAACTCCAGCCTGAGTCCTCAGGAGAAAGCCATCTCACGTGCCATCACCAAAATGGTGGAGGAACACTTCTACTGGTGAGACTGAGCTGGTTTTCCTCCACATCATGGTCTGGTATTTGAACAACCTTCTTCAATTCTTCATTATATTCTGGTCAGATACCTTTCATACTATAGATACATACATATGCTGCTTTGAAGCAATCTGTGTTGTAAAAAGCGCTATATAAATGAAGGTGACTTGACTTGACTATAGGTGGATTCCAACTTGAACATGGCTATTTAACCCTGTAAAGCCTGACATATGAAATAATAGTCTGAAAAATATATTTTAAAAAATGCACTGTTCGTTTATCGAACCTTTTATACAAACTATATATAAAAGTTTGCATATGTGTTTTTTTGTTGAGCATCATATTTGATATATCAGGCTCATGTAGTATGATATAGTGAGAATATGGACTTCATATTTGAGTATGGACTTCAGTTTATATAATACAAAAATATGCAGGTGTTATTTATATGGTAAAAAGCTTGTAATAGAAATCTGTGAGATCTATATAACATTTTAGCAGACTACTTACATAAAGAGCATGTAAATATCAGTTATCACTCTATATTACTCCATATATGTCTTAGTAAGATGATATTTAAATGCTTAGTTTTATGATCAAATCGATGTTGTTTTCATTGTGCTGTCAAAACATATAATGCAATGCAATACAATGATGATTGAGAGATATACAAATAAACATTCATCAAAAGCCATTTGATTCCCACATTTTAACATGATTTTTAAAAAAAAAAAAAAAAAAATTGTATGGATAATCAAGTAAGTTGCTTCAATCCAGTTGCACAGGTTGCTTCATTCCAGATAGTGTTCATCTTGAAATATTAATAACAATATTGAAGTTATTCTTAATTTTATGATTTCACAGCAAAAATACTCCATTACATGAAGGGGGTAGTTATATTTACAATTATACTAAAAGGCATTTTACTTGCTAAAAAAGCAAAAACTATCAATCAGATGAAACAAGGCAGGTTTTCCAGCAATGTTTTGATCATGTTGATAATTTAGAGGCCTTAGAAATGTCTGTATCAAATACAGTACAGTAAGCTCTATAGGGTTAAGGTAGATTTTGGTTACTGAACAACTAAAATGTATTGATAATCAAGACGTATGTTTTGATTTAGGACGATAGCATACTGTCAGTGGGTGGACAATGTTGAGGAGACGCAGAAGATGTTAGCCACAAACGGGCCGCTGAGTGACCTGCTCAGGTGGATCTTGAGTCAGGTGAACGGTGGCATCGTGAAGAGAGAGATGTACGGGCATGGGATCGGACGCTTCTCCAAAGAGGACGTTTATGCTCTGATGGAGAGAGACATGCGCACCCTTGCCACACTCCTTGGTATGTTTTCAATGTCTGAGGCACGGTTTGTGAGCTTTATTGAAAGGATTTATGGCCTTTTAGTGATTTAGATCATTCTTAGTGATTGAATCCAGATAATTTTTTAGTTATTTAGTCTGGATAATTTTAGATCAGGGATGGGCGAACTCTGTCCTGGAAGAGCCACTGTCCTGCAAAGTTTAGCTCCAACCCTAATAAAACTTGCCTGTTTTCTAGTAATCCTGAAGACATTGATTAGCTTGTTTAGGTGTTTGATGATTAGGATTGGAGCAAATCTCTGCAGGACATTGGCCCTCCAGGACTGAGTTTGCCCATCCCTGTTCTAGATCAATCTGGAGAGTTCAGAGCTTTTGAAACAGGTTACAAAATAATGCAGCAATGGATCTGTGCTGCCCTCTAGTGCTCAGTCGTGCTTTCATGCTGCAAAAAATGTCTTATTCTCCAATACAAACATATAAACACCACTAAATCAAGACACATTAACTTGAGAATGATTTAAGATGTTAAGTGGTGTAATTCAAAGTGAAAGCAAGATTATTTGTCTTACCCCATTGCCATTTTTTCTTGCTTCAAACATAAACACTTAATTTTGATCATTTGTTCAGAAAACAAGACTTAATATCTTAAGTCATTTTCCTTCTAAAATAAACGTCTTGATTTAAAAATGTATAGATATTTTGGTAACACTTTACAATAAGGTTTTATTAGTTAACATGAACTAAGAATGAACCATACTTCTACAGCATTTATTAATCTTTGTTAATATTAATTTCAGCATTTACTAGTACATTAATAAAATCAAAAGTTGTATTTGTTAACATTAGTTAATGCACTGTGAAATAACATGAACAAACAATGAACAGCTGGATTTTATTAACTAACATTAACAAAGATGAATAAATACTGTAACAAATGTATTGCTCATTGTTAGTTCGTGTTAGTTAATACATTACCTAATGTTAACAAATGAGACCTTATTGTAAAGTGTTACCTATATTTTTAATATAAAACAAGACAAAAACACTAAGTAAAAAAATTGTTTTTTGAAGTGCATAATCTTTAAACCAGATCATACTTTTACTACCGGTGAATAATGACGTTTTATATGAGCATAATTCATATATTTAAGAGTGGAAATGTCAAGCTTTGTTCATTAGGGGTGATTTACTATTGCTCAAAATTTGTGGTATAGACAAGAATGATCATATGGCTTGTTGAGCTATTATTATTTTTGTACTAAATGGACAAAAAATGGCCTGAGCCATATGTAGAGACCAGAATATCATAGCAACCAACTAGAAAACACATTAAGGGTATGTTTACATGACAACAATGTGCTACTAAAAACAGAAAAGCTTATATTTAATTAATTTCTTGCACAGGCAATAAAAAGTATCTAATGGGCCCGAAGCTTTCCACAGTAGATGCTGCTGTATTTGGTCATCTTGCTCAGGCCATGTGGACTCTCCCTGGAACACGTCCGGAACAGTTAATCAAAGGTGAGTTCAGTAACTCATGCTTTTTTTGTATGGGAATACCATCACGTAAACATTCATGTGTTTTGAGTGTATGAACTGACTGAAGCTGTTCCCTTGGCACAGGTGAGTTCATCAACCTGGCCATGTACTGTGAGCGAATCCGCCGGAAATTCTGGCCTGAGTGGTTTGTGGATGTCGACGACCTTTACTACGACGGACTGAGCGAGGAGCCGGATTCTCCTTCCCAGCTTCCGGATTTGGGTCTCTACTCGCACAGCGACAGCTTCCAGGAGCAGGACAGCAATCTGTCGCACCACAACACACCGTCGCCGGACAGCGACATCACCGGACGCTCTCTGTTCGATTCTGACATGGACACAGAATGCTCGGAAATGGAGCAGTTGAAGTGATAAACACACTCCTTTTATGATATATCTGCACGGGTCCCGCCCCTTTGTTCTCTCACAAGCCCTTTAGCAGGGGAAGGGCTGGTCAAATGAAGATGTTATCGTGGTGACGTGGCGACTCTGAGCAAGGGAAGGCAATAAAGCAGATTCTGACCATTTTTATTTGACAAAAGAGAGGATTTTATTAAACGAGGAAAGGAAAGGCCAGGCCAGGCCAGGCCAGAGAGAATCCAGATCAACAGGAAGAAAGAACATCAAACAGAATTATAAAAATGGATGGAGTGAAAATAAAAAGGAGTGAATGACGCTTCAGCTGAATCACTCCTCCCGCAGTGTGACATCATCACAGTGCTCGGAATCATTAGAATGACATCATCACATGTGACCACCTCCCACTTACCATGTGTGTGTTTGTAGCTAAACGGCATTTCTTACATCCTGGGATTTATTACTATACTGGTAGTCAGACAGAAAGAAGGATTTTAGGTGATGATTAAAATGTGTAGATACTTATTACGTGAAACACCTCGACTAATTTAGGCAGCACAATATTTCATAGTCCATCTAAAATTCATGTCCAGAAGCTTGTTAGGAAAGACCAGAAAATGCAGAGGAAGAAAACTTATGGATGATTATTGTGATGTGTGATCAGAAATCAGCTAATGTTTTTTAATGTTCTCAAACCATTACAGCAATCTTGCCATAATTATGCAAAGCATTAATGAATAATTCACTCAAAAAAAGGAAAATGATCAAATTAACCGTATAACATAGACATTTGAAACAAAGTTTGTGTTTTTTCATATAATGGAATAGTTACCAGGGTCACTGTCAAGATCCAAAAAAACTCCATAAAAGTACAATAAAAGCACTCTATATGCACTTTATTTCAAGTCTTCTGAAGGTATAGTGTAGCTTTATGTGAGGATCAGATTAAATCTTCCCCACCACTGCAGCTCTCACATATCATTTGTCTGTGCATATTTAAAGTCACCACGAAATCAAAACTAACATTACTAACATTAACATTATTATTTTTTTATGGAATGCAGTATGTTTATCCGTGCACATACTTTTTTTTTATTCATGTGCCCTCATAATCTTTAATCAAAATAACTTCCCATCCTCTTGCAGCAATATGTCTTCTTCCCTGATGATGACGTGTTTACTGGCGTGAGGGCGGGGCAACCTGTCACTCACATGAGATCGACCAATAGAAAACCACAACCATTCAATCAATTCTCCATGGACAAATCCCGCCCTACATTTTTCTATATATTCTTCAGATATACGTCACAATAGGGAAGAAAAGACGATTACAAGTACAACTTCTGTATTATGTCGACTTTAACTTTACACATGATGTTAAACGTCAGTTTTTGGGTGAATTATTCATAGCCTATAGGAACAAATGTGGTGAATATAAATATAAACTGGATAAAATTCATTTATTTGGGGTTTGCAGTCTGTCCCGTTATAAAAAATGTAAATGAAATGCAGATTTTGAATCTTATTTTTTTTTTTTTAAGTTTATCATATAAACAAACAGGAAAATAGGTCTCACTGCATTCGCTTATCGGAGAAAGTGTTAACAGCATGAACTGACGGCGTTGTCTGTGGACTTTTAAGGTAATTGGCTAACCTGGCTAGTTATTTTTATTGTTGACGTTTTATTCAATTTTAATATCCGAATGTTAGTGAGAAGGGAAAAAAATTGTAAGTTAGGTAATAATCTGCATATGCGATGGACGCTCTTTTGAAGGCATCTTGAGTAAAACAGCACATACAAAAGACCTTAACCGGAAGCGATGCAACCTCTTTTACAAGTACGGAAGTTTGTTACGCAGCACAACCGTATTTACATGTGTATGCAGCTGTGCTGAATGTGTAGGTAAAAACATAATTTGTGTTTGTCGATCAGCAAACACTTCGGATGGGTATCTGTGAGTGTGCAATAGCGCCCCCTGTGGACTGAATCGTGACTTACATTGACATGACAGAAAACACTGGAGAAGAATAGAATAGAAGAGTATATACCCCGGTAATATATGCAGCGGTTACAGAAGGGAGGAACATAACACAATACAGATCGAGACAGACAGCTGATGCCAGTGTGTGTGTGTGTTCGTTCATCTGCTGCATGAGTGAGTCACTGAGTCATCGTTACACACACTCGCAGGAATGATCTCCCAGGGGCTGATGCACACCCAATGACACGTACAAGACGAGAGACATATGTTGTTTTCTGTTCTGTAGTGAGATAATCTGTATCTTGCTGTGCCATACACACATCCTTCCTGTTACCACAAATGCCCTTTTAATGTCTTGAACGTAATCCTACATTAAGACGCTGTCTATCGAGCTCTTATAAGAAAGAATAGAAAGTGTCTCGACATCTTTACGCCTTTTAAATGCAAATGTATATCTGATGTTTGTTCAAACGCAACAAATTCGCCAAAAATTATTAGGAAATGTGTATGAGAAACCATTTTTTATACAAACATCAGGTTCATTAACTGGTGCTTTATTAGAAAAAGGATACTATTTGAAAAGGGTTTGCATGCTATTATTTATTTTTAAAAAGTGCATAATTGGCAGCCAGTCTGATTAAAACCATCATATTCTTTCTTAAGATGTTTGTTCGCTTGTTTGTTTATATTTTTCTTGATTTAAGACTGTGCCTTTTTCTATAAACAATTATATATATATATATATATATATTTTTTTTTTTGTGTGTGTGTGTGTGTGTGCTGCGTTATCCTGAACCACTTTATATTTTTAACGTATCAAAAATGACTTATTGTTGACTTTTAATGAGTTTATTTTTTTTCTTGAATATCTAGTTTTAGTTGCAAAGATTTGCTCTGCGAGCTGTGTTTTATGTTATATAAAAATAATAGATATATTGAATGGATTTCAGACAATGTTCACTTTTCAAGGCTAGTCTTCAAAAACTAGCTTTATTTTTATCATCCATACATGACAATCTTGTTATTTACCTCACAAGACTCACTACTCCACTCGTATGCCAAATGTGATGGAAATATGGCAACAAACAGATGGAATAATGTAGGAAAGGCAAAGGTAAAAGTTCATATCTCTCTAATGTTTTCTCACAGGTGTGTGTGCTGATTTTAGAGCCATACTGCAGAGTCTATGTTGTGTGTATCATGACCCTGGTGGATTTATGGATTTCTTATGGGCTAGATCATATTGGGGAGGGAGGGGTTGTGTACATGAATGATCACTGTAACATAAGGAACTAAAATTGTTAAGATACTCAAAATATTTCATGAAATATAGCTGTATTAAATGAAATGCTCCTGGTTGTATGTTTGTTTTCTGATTACAGTCCATTCTTTAAATCTTCTTTACTAATACATATTATTTAGAAGGTTTTTAAACTCTTATTTCTTTCCTTAAGTACAAACAACTATTTAAATCAATAAATAGTGTGGCACAAACGGGGGATGCTTATTAGTGAAATTAAACCTAAATTATTATAAATGATACATTTTATTGTGCTTGTTCTACGTTTAATGGTTTTATTTGATTTATTTAGTCAGTTCAGCTAATTAAACTATTGATATTTTAGATTGATTGGCGGATCTGTGAGGCCGTTACACCCATCAGGTGACTCTAATTTGCATTGGATTGTTCGAAGGCAGAAATAAAATCCAACTTAAGAGTTTAGGAAAGCACAAAAGTTTTAAAATTAATTAAATTCAGCCTTAAGCAATCCAGAGTGATTGATCCAAAGGTTTTTAAGTGCCACCATATAGTACAAGAACTTTCCAACGCTAAGAACTTTTTCTCAAACATGCTTCTCGTGAAAAACTTATGGTCACTATCAAAATTATTCACAACCAATATACATTTACTTAAAGAGATAGTTCACACAAAAAAAGAGAATTTCAATTTTTTTTAACCCTCGAGTTATTCTAAACCTGTATACATTTCTTTGTTCTGTTGAACAGAAAAGAAGATATTTTGAAGAATGTTTGTAACCAGACAGTTGCTGGTCCCCATTGACTTCCATATGAAAAAAATACCATAGAAGTCAATGGGGACCAGAAATTGTTTGATATACTCTTAAAAATAAAGGTTCCACATGGGTGTTTTAGCATCAATGCCATAGAAGAACCATTTTCGGTTACCCAAAGAACTTTTCAGTCAACAGTTCTTAAAATAATAATAGTAGTGTGAGGAATATTCTAAAAATCTGAAGAACCCTTTTCCACAATAAAGAACCTTTTGTGCAATGGAAGGGTTTGGTGAATGTTTAACCACATGCCAATAAAGAGCCTTTATTTTTAAGAGTGTTGGCCTAACCAACATTCTGTGTCAAACAGAAAAAAAGTAACTCATACAGGTTTAGAACAACTTGAGGGTGAGTAAATGATGACAGAATTTGTATTTTTGGATGAACTATCCCTTTAAGACTTGCTGGGTTTGTTATAACCGTACAAATCTTCATAGGTAGGCTACAATCTGCAATGACAACACAAGAAAACAGATAAACTGTGTATCTCTATTTCACTAAGAGTTGCTCCAACACATTTTGTCAATAGATGGCGCTCACAGCACATACTCGCAGTGAAGAGGAGACACGCGCGCTCACACACACATGCGCGTTTACTTAGCTATCTGAATAGGCACATTCCATATATTTCTATTGTTTTTATATGCAGCTAGTTATAAGTATAACCTAGCCATAACCCACACACTAACCCTAACCCTACCAGAAAATGTTCTGCATTTTTACAATAATAATAATAATAGGCTCAAATAAATCAAATAAATGTGTTTACATTTTTTGGGCTTTTTTACAAACGAGGACGTCCCCAAAATTAGGTACTGGGAGTTATTGTCAGATTTAGCTCACTTCTGTGCACAAATTTGTCGCCAGAATATTAAGTAGGTACACACGCGCGCGCGCGCACACACACGCACAAATGCGGGTTTTTCAAGGCAGTCGAAATCTCCATGGCCTTGAGATTCACTATTTATTATAAACACACAGTAAATAGGCCACAAATAAATAAAACTGACACCTAGTGTGTTTTTGTTCGTTTTCCTAAAATTTTTCATTGGTGAAGCAGTCAATTGATTTTATAGAATGATATTTGGAAAGACCGTCTGACAAATAGCCTATTAAAACAATACATCTTTATCGTTTAAAAGCTAAATTATATTAGCCTATAGATCACTAATGTTCTAGTATTAGTAGTATGATATTTTGTTTCTATTCCTACATTTGGAATTATTTGGAATATTAAAAAATAGTCATATAGATCCAGAATAGCATGATAAAATATTCACACACGTCTCCGTTCTCTCGTTTGAGCCCGTCTAATTCGTCTTCATTATGAGTGAAATGGCAAACCTCCATGGTCACGTAGAAATCGAAGCGAAGGAATTGCAACGGGCTGCAGTGGATCTACAGCATCATCTGATCCCGAGGCAAAGCCTTGATGCTCAAATAATGTGTGAAATTGTGAATCCATTTGTCTTGAGGATCTTCTTTCACGGGGCATATATAGATTCATGAGAGGCACTTCGTTATATAAAAATGTATTCATTTAATGACAAAAGGCTTTTAAAAACTGTGCAATTTTTCTGTCAAAACCAAAGACGTTACTGGCCTCAATAGGGCACACTGACAACTTGTGCTTTGGCAGTGCCAGGTTAAGTGCACAAATATACAAGTATTCACAGAGCCATAGAAAATTAAAAATCCACGCACAATGTCCTTGTTTTTCGATGCAGGTCATCAAGTAATTGTAACACAGCTGGTGTATTTCTCATTAAAAAAAGAGAGATAAATTTGGGATAAACAAGAAACACAAACAGATACAAACATGTTGAGGCTTATACATTTAGCTGACGCACAAAATCACACAATGTTACTATAGTAAAAATTGGGCAAGAAACACTGGCCTCACATTATTATTATTATTATTATTATTATATTGTCCTTGTAGTTGTTATTAAATCTTGACATGTACACGCCATAAGCGTTCCCAGACAAATTAATGAAATTAAATAAGAGATTGGTTTTTGTTTTTGTTTTTATCTGTGATGTGAAATATATTAGAATAATACGATTATATTTGGGATTCTTTTAGATTTCCTAAATTAGATTTTTTTCTTTTTTAAATTTAAAATAAGAGGAGCAAAAAAAAGCCACTGTCTCAAATCACGGACGCTTTTGGTGGATGCTTATAGACATTCAATCAAAATGTCAAGAAAAACCCAATTTAGTGGTTAATTACAAAGAGCTTGTATCATATAATTTAATTTGCGAATAGACATTTCGATGTGATCCACAGCGCTGTGCGGTTCTGGGGAAGGGGTTTAATGTTTCCTCAGGCCTCTGTTTTGCACCAGCAGTGTGAATCCGTGATCTGCATGAAATCGGGCTACTTTGCCAATGAACAGCATACAGCAGCAGCACTTGGCAGCCTTTGTTGTGACCGAAATTAGACTTTTAGAGAATTGGTCACATTTACAGTGATACTTTTACATATGTTAATAAGTACATAATAGCCTACATATTATAAATAATAATAAAACGTATTATTATTATTATTGTTATTTAATTTTGTGTATTAGTATATTTGGATCATTTTATTTTGGCTAAATAAATTTGAGCTATTTAGTTATTATTATTATTATTATTAATATTATTATTATCATTACTATTGGCATTTATATAAGAAGGTGAATGAATAGCAGACACATTTTAATCAGTAATTAACATTTTGTGATCATGAATATCTAATAATAATAATAATAATAATAATAATGTAGCATTTGCCATTAATATTTGCATGAGGATGAATAGCAGACATTGCACCGGATTCATTTCAATCAGGAATAAACCTTTTGTGGTCATGAGGGGAAGATGGCGCGCCCCTGACGCCTTTTTCACAGCTTTCGGTTGGAAGTGATATAATGCTTTCACAGATCCCCGGACTTGAAAAAGAAATCTCTTAAATAAAAGTATATTTACGTTCCCTCTTTAGGTTCAGTCGCGGCGCGTAACGCCTCGGTTTTGCCAGAGCATGTTTTCTCGCGCCCATGCCCGTATATTGTTCGCGCAACCACGCGCGCTCCGCGCCCTCGGAGGTGCCACACACAGAGACGCTTTATCACCGTCGGTCCGCCCCGAACGGGCTTGTGGCCGGGACAAAGAGACAGTCGATTATTATATATCAAGCCGCCCCTTTCTCACGGAACAGGTGTCTGCGCCCCGTGGTGAGGCGAGGCGTCCCCGAACACATCCTCGTTCCCGGCCATCGGTCCGTTTTGGGGCGTCATTCGTTTCTCCTTCTGCCGCCGGTTGCAGAACCAGACCCGCACCACTTCCTTCTCTAGCTGCAGGCTGTCCGCCAGCGAGTTGATCTCCGACGCCCCGGGTTTCGGGCACTTGAGGAAATGGCTCTCCAGGGCCCCTTTGACACTCACCTCGATGGAGGTCCGCTTTTTCCTCTTCCTCCCCTGCGCGGCGATCTTATCCAGGCTGGTCGGGCTTCCCGAGGTGGAGTCCGCCTCCTCCAGCCATTTGTTGAGCAGGGGCTTGAGTTTGCACATGTTCTTGAAGCTCAGTTGGAGCGCCTCGAACCTGCAGATGGTGGTCTGGGAGAAGACGTTGCCGTAGAGGGTGCCCAGCGCGAGCCCCACGTCCGCCTGCGTGAAACCCAGCTTGATCCGGCGCTGCTTGAACTGCTTGGCGAACTGCTCCAGGTCGTCCGAGGTCGGCGTGTCCTCGTCCGAGTGCAGGCTCTGCGGGTGGCCGTGCTCGCTCAGATGCGGGCTGTGGTGGTCCTCGTGGTGCATCCCAGGCTCGCCGTAGCCGGGCTGAGAGTAGATCAGGCTTTGCCCGTTGGAGGTGCTCATGCTCGGCATATGCGCGGTAGTGGTCGCGCGCCAAACGCCTGCCTCGTGATGCTGACTCTGCTGCACCAGATGCGCTTGCCTCGGTGAATGCTGCAGCTCCTCCACCGGCTTAATGTCCTGCTCGCCCAGCGGGCTGGCGGGCCACGGCGACCCCTCTCCCCCGTGAGACAGCGCCGCCGTCAGCCACTGGTGCGCGTGGCCGAGCGTGCTCCCGCTGCTCTGCAGGGTGGTGTACTCGCTCTGCAGAAGGCTGTGCGCGTCCCTGTAGGCCGGCGGCGGCGTCTGCTGCATGCTGCCGGGCTCCGAGCTGGACGTGAGGATGCTGTAGTGGTTGGACGCCGCGGTCGCCATAGTTTCCACAGCTACTCTGTGCCACAGGCGGCTCCCCAGCGCGCCAGAGCCGCGAGGACGCAGAGGCGCGCACCTGAGATCCGCCTCGCGCTGCTGTCTATTGGTCAGGACCGCTTGACAGATGTGGCAGCGGCGCGTTCATTGGTCGCAGTAGATTCGACACAGAACCCCCATCCCATTGCGCTCTCCTGAAAACAAGCACAGAGGGATCAGCAGTGACAGGGCGCAGTGGGCGCAATGAGCTCCAAAGGTATCCAGCCTGGCTTTCATTAAGTTTTTCATTAAGTTTAAATGTTTCAGTTCAAAATTATTATGATGCTGTAAGGTAATTATTTTGCTGTTATTTATATGATAGTCATGCCAATAGAACAGAATAATTCATTCTGACGTGCATTCGTTATTATTGGCTATTTTATTAGGGTTTTGTACAACAATATTTTTTTTTAATTAGTCGTGAAAACTAGCATATGAAAACAATTTAATATTTTTATTACTGTCTATATATTGTGTATATATTTCAAGTAAACAAAGAAAAAAGACAATACAACGGTATATAACGTGTTTTATATATGTATAACTTATATTTCGTTAAAATATAAGTGGATAAAAACAAAATGCTTTTCAACGATAAAAATGAATAAAAAGACGTGAGTGCATAAGATATTTCATATTCAAAAAGACAGAATCATGCTCAGGATTTATAAATGTGAAATGCCATCGTCATCATCATCCCATCCTTTTAACTTCTATCTGTTTATGTAATTTGAGTTTATGAGTTTCAATTTTATTTTCTTCATCAGTAATGAATTCAAAATGGTTGAAAAAGTGCAGTGAGCTTTAACTTTTAAAAAACTTAAACTTAAAAAAAATTAAGTTAAGTTAAAACAGTTATACTGAAGGTTTTAAGGTAAATTTGTAAAGTTCTCAACCTAGTTTTATGAGCACAACCAAATCATCTTAACAATAATAGAGTTCAATGAAGTTCAGAATTAAGTGCTTACAGTGCATATGGACATTAAATAGGTGTCTGAACATATTCAGGAATTTATAGAAAAATTATAATAATTATATTTTTTTTGTATTTGAGTTGTTTGTATTTTATTTTCATGGTTGAAATAACTGCACTCTATGTTCTGATGGGATTTCTGAGTCTCTCTGTGTCTCTCACATGGCTCAAGGAGGGGGCATATTTCTCGGGCCCCTGTCCGTTGCCATGGCGAGAGGTGAATGAAACAACACCGCCCACGTCACAGCTGCTCAAGCCTTTTCTCTCTCTCTCCTCGTGCACATAAAGCCCATTTCAAAGCCTGAAAAGCGCATGCAGGGCATCGCAGGGCCGCAGGGCCGCAGGGCCAGTGAGAGGTGAATGGCAGACTCTACCTCCACCCCAGCCACAGCCTTCTGTAAACATGCACCCACACACACTTCTCTGGACACAGTTTTTGCACTCCCTTGTAATGCATCTCCATCTTTTCAATGAAAACATCTAAAAGACACTGCAGTGTAAAATATTCCAAAAAAACATGGAGTGTAGATTGCCAAATGCTCATGAGTTTTGGTGAGCGGTCGTGTTAATTGAGTTGTAATTTTAAGATTCAGAGCTTTAACACAGTCGTGCACGGCCAAGCAGAAAACACATTAGCTTAATAAAGTAATATGCAAACTATGGGCTGTTCAATTACACATCCTAATAACACATAAACGATGCTAGACCCGTTACAGGGACGAAAAGGCCCAGCGTTTACTATTATTAAACAGTTATCTCTCTGGTATAGTTCCTCCAATTGGTGTTTCAGAGAATAAGAATTAATGATGAATAATCTGAGCAATAAATTAGCAGTAATTATCGACCCTGAGCTGGAGTTATTTAATTTTTCATGGCTTAATTAGATAGGACTGTTGAGTAAATAAATGTTCCAATTCAAAACATGATCATCATGGGGATTTGTCTTTTTATACTTTTTCTTTTTCACAGCACGAACAGAACACTCTGGTAACACTGAGTGTGCTTAACAGATATTATATAATTATTTACAGTTTGGTAGTTGATGTACATTAGCCTATATGGGAAAATATAAAAACAATTAAAAGCATATATATATATATATATATATATATATATATATATATATATATATATATATATATATATGTGTGTGTATTTATAATGTTCAATATTTATAAAATATTCAATGTTCTTTTATTTTCCTCATATTGCATGCATACAAATTCTTCTCCGTAGTGCAACAGCAATAACAAAAATAGACTATGAAGAATATGACATGAATAAAAAGAAAATAAAAAAATAAATAACACAATTTAAGTATAATAATATAGTAAAAAAGAAAAAAATATAAATAAAGAATACAGTTTTCCAAATATACAAAAATATATACATACAGGTATATAAAATGTTTACTATAAAACATATTTCGGCAACACTTAAAGTCGGTAACACTTACAATAAAGTCTCATTTGTTAACATTAGTTCATGTATTAACAAACATAAACTAACAATGAACAATACATTTGTTAGTGTTTATTAATCTTTGTTAATTTTAGTTAATAAAAATACAGTCATTCATGGTTTGCTCATGTTAGTTCACAGTGCATTAACTAATATTAACAAATACAACTTTTGATTTTAATAATGTATTAGTAAATTATGAAATTAACATTAACAAAGATTAATAAATGCTGTAGAAGTATTGTTCATTCTTAGTTCATGATAACTAGTTAACTAATGTTAACAAATGAAACCTTATTGTAAAGTGTTACCCATATTTCTATAAATTGTTATTAGAAAGTTTTGTGATAGAAAGTGCATTATAATACAGGAAAAAACTTCTTATTTTGTTATTGTTTTATAACATTTAAAATAAAGTGCACTGAAAAAAATCAATTGCAATTTCTTCCATTATATATCGCATTTACACATGTTGTGTTTTCTGTCTGTGACATATAGATTTTGAGTTTGAACGTGTGTGTAGGGGGTTTGTTTGGGGTTCACCTGTGGTAGATACAAGGGGTGGATGAGCTCCTACAGACCCTCATTCACATGTAATTAGTCTGCACAAAGGGCTCGTTAAATCTGTAATCTCACATGCCTCCTCTCCCTTTGATAGTGTTGGTCAGCTGTGAGCGAATGGCTATTATGCTCCTTATAAAAGAGGGGCAGTTCAGCTCTCTGTATTAAGGCCCCCACTGTGCACAGCAAAACTGGGGTCAACAGCACCTCAAACACACCGTGTCACACACATACATGCAGCAGAAACACTGTCTTATCACATGTGTCATTAGATCAAACCCTGCAGTACAGCAGCCTAAAAAAACCACCTGTCTCTATTATATTATAGTGTGAAAGTGAATCTTAAGAGTTAAACATGATTTAAAAAAAATTAAAGCTCTTGGCAAGCACAATGGCAAAATTGTATATTTACATACATTTTAAATGGGTAAAACTTTAGAATACTGTTCCTTCATTAATGAATAACAACACAGGAACAAATGAGTAACACATTATTAACACTCTAGTAACTATTAACTAACAAGAAACTTTGATTAACAAATTAGTAAGTAATAGTGCTCAGTTGAATGTGGTAGTTCACTATTAGCTAATCAGTAATAGTGAACAGTACTGTTTTTTTTTCATACCTCCCAGAGGACTACTAAGAACTACTACATACAGGTTCATAATTAATGTGAATAATGCATAAATAATTAATTCTAAAGAGAAGGTCATGGTAACCCACTAGTAATGACTCAAGTATTACCAAATCCTTCAGAAGGAATTACTAATTATTTGGATCAGTATTCTAAAGTGAAAAACATGATAACGCCCTAGTAATGACTGAAGTCATTGTTAGCGTTTAAGGTTTTTGTAAGGTTTTGGATAGTAATTCTTTCCGATGGGTTTGGTAACACTTGAGTCATTACTAGTGGTTTACCATGATCTTCACTTCAGAATACTGATCCAAATAATTAGTAATTCCTTCTGAAGAATGTATAGTAACACTTGAGTTATTACTATCCAAAACCTTACAAAAACCTCAAAAGCTTACAGTGACAGTCATGCTTTTCACTTTAGAATACTGATCCAATTCCTTCTGAAGGATTTGGTAATACTTGAGTTAATGAATTATATTATGCATTATTCACATTAATTATGAACCTGTATAGTTCTTAGTAGTCCTGGAAGGTGAAAAAATAGTAGTTATTTATTAGCTAATAGTGAACTACCACATTCAACTGAGCCAGTGGCGTGCCAAGAGAGGGTGGGGGGTGTTGGGCTTGAGCCTCTGCCCCTTTAATCGTGAAAGTGAAAGTGCCCTTTTCGATCATACCGCAGTGGCCCCGCGAACGCGATTTGTAATTTCTACCGGAGGCGATTCAACAACAGACCCCCCCCCCGTAACGCAATCGCAATTGCCCCATGCCCCCGCGGAGGTCTGTGCACGCCACTGAACTGAGCGCTATTACTTACTAATTTCAACTAAAGTTTCTTGTTAATAGTAGTTACTGGAATGTTAATAGTGCGTTACTCATTTGTTCCTGCGTAGTTACTCATTAATGACGGAACAGTGTTCTAAAGTGTTACTTTAAATGTAAATATGAGTTTTGTGTAAACTTTTTTTAAGCGAATATCATAGCTAAATAAATATAGGTTCCATCCGTATACAGTATACTCAATGTTATGCAGTTGAATATATTATTAATGATATTAATAGTAATACTTCTCTTGCTCTCTTTCTCTCACAGCCGGGGCCGATAGCGCCCTCATTTTTGTTTAAATATGCATAATTTTGAAGTCCAGCGGGTATGTCCATTATTACAACAAAAATGCAGAATTACATATATTTTTCACAAGGGTGTGAGATTTTAATGGGGTTATGTTTCTGTCCTTTCTATGGTCTGAGCATTCAGATTTTAGCTCCATGTCTGGTGTGATGTTCTTCTAGAACATTTGTGAGGATTATGTATTTTCCGCCTAATTGTGACAAACATTTGGCGCCGGTTGGAGTGAGTGGGAAAATGACATTGCATCATCAGATTAAGTAGGTAATCCAGAGGTGTCTGTGTCTCTGGCTTTGTGTGGGAGGATATAATGAACACACTAATTAAGGGTATTATTTAGATAATGGGTGTAAATCTTTGTCTGAGTAGCTTAGGCAGTTATGATAAAACTGTAATGTGCAAATCCAAAGTCATTAAGATATTTAGTTGATTGTCCAAGATCTTTGGAAGGCGGCTAACTGATACCGCTGATTGATTCCCCTGTTCCCTGAACTTTTATGACTTGATGGGGAAAAAATCTTAAGTCTCTTTCTCCTGTGCTCAGAAGCAGGAGTTTGGTAGTTTAATGGCTGATTGGATTTTACCGCCTTTGCAACAGACCATTAAAAATCCACATGGATGTTTTGCTCCTCTTGCATCCTGATCTGTTCTCGAAAGATGTGAGAGTATAAATATAAGAGGTCATGTTTTTAGGGTCACTGTGGCTTTAAATATTCTTCCAAATGGAATCACATGACCTTTCCTCATCATTTTAGCTATAGCACATTAAACACTAAACTAGTGGAAAGGCTACTTGATTCTGATCGGTCAATATCGGCATCCAACGGTCTGATATTTCTTAATATTTGCCATCAGAAATCAACGTAACTGAAACAAGTAATACAAACGTAACCAGCGCTATCTTGCATCTCAGTTAGTGATTATCATGCAAATGACGTTAGTATTAGTAATTTTCTTTTTTCTAGATCTAGAACAGTAAAATTCTATTCATGTGTGAATATCAGCCTCAAAACAAAGGGTAAAATGTCAACATTCTAGAACATTATAAAAGAATCTAATCGTCTAAGAATCGTCTAACATTTTATAAATGTTACTACTTGTTTCAGAATGTTCTGAGAACATCAAAAGTAACGTTCCCATAATGTTCGAAGAATGATAAAATGAAATGTTCCAAGAATAACCAAGAAAAATGTTTTTTTTTTTTTTTTAAAAACTGGACATTTTAAATGTTCAGAGAACATTCACAAATAACTTTTTCATAACTTAATGGGAACATTACCAAAATATTCTCAGGACATTCTAGAATTCAAACATTCTAGAATTTTAGAACTCTTCTAATGTTTTGAGCATCAGAAGATTCCAGTGATCTAGAACAGTAAAATTCTATTCATGTGTGAATATCAGCATCAAAACGCCTCCAATGTTCTAGATGTCTAATGTACGCATAAATGTCTATATTCTAGAACATTAGAACTATCCTAATATGTCTTGAGCATCAGAACATTTCAGTGATGTAGATCAGCAAAATTCTATTAATGTGTGAATATCAGCATCAAAACACCTCCAATGCTCTAATGTATGCATACATTTAAATATTTTAGAACATTATAACTGCCCTAATATGTCTTGAGCATCAGAACATTCCAGTGATCTAGAACAGTAAAATTCTCTTCATGTGTGATTATCAGCAACAAAACATCTCCAATTTAGACTATTAGACATCTAGACAAGCTTTCAGCATTCTAGGACATTAATATGTGAACTTCAGCAGCAGAACAATACAAGGATTCTAGAACATGCACATTTTCCTCATGTACACTTGAGTTCTTCATGGAGCCATAGATGCTGATAAATAACCTTTAATTTTAAGAGTGTATAAACAACTCTCTTCATGTGTGAACCTCAGCATCAGAACATTCCCATGATTCTAGAACATTAGAACTCCCCTCATGAACCTCAGAACACTCACATAATTCTAGAAGAGTACAATCCTGAAAGCCCTCATGGATCGATAGAGATGGGCTAACCTCCGATTAAACCCAGATTTCAACCCCGGTTTGTTTCTCTAGGGATTTATACAGAAGTATATCAGTCCAGATCAATACAGCTGTCTGAACTAGGGGTTAAAATGGCTGTTAATCTATCCAGTTGAACACTGATGGTCACACTAACAGCTGAAGCAGGGTTGAATCTGTGCATAGCACCAGCACAAGTTAACAGCGAAACCCAGGACAGACAGCAAAGATGGACTGTGTGTGTGTGTGTGTGTGTGTGTGTGTGTGTGTTTAGCTGTTAGTGAGCACTAAATGGTCCAAATGTACATTAAAAGAATAATACCTCTTTGTTCGGAACTTTCCCTGCTAACAGGGAATGTTCTGGCAAGGCTATCTTAAAGTTATGAACAAATGTTCTTCTCGTCAGTTCAAAGTTATCTGGTCTTCAATAATGTTCTCAAAACGTTAGAACAAAAACATTATTACATTTTTCTCTGAAATGTTTTAGTTGGACGTTCTTCTAACATTTCTTAAACGTTACTACTTGCCAGAGAACATCAAAAGTAACGTTCCCATAATGTTTGAAGAATGATGAAATGGAATGTTTCCTAAATGTTCCAAGAATAATTGAAATAATTAAATAATTTTAAAAAAATTCAGAAAAATATTCACAAATAACTTTTTCATAACTTAATGGGAACATTACCAAAACATTCTTAGGACATATTTTTGTTAGCTGGGTTGTGTGTGTGTGTGGGTAAGTAGGGGTTAAAATACATCTTATGTACATTATATGCATGAATATGCATGCAAAAAGGTGTGAGACAAACATCAAATTCTGTTTTTTTTTTAAATACACATTTTCTCTCTTTCTCCATTCAAGCCTCACTAAAGCGTTCACCACGTTTAGGTCACTTTCCCAAGAGCCTGTCTCCCCCTTCCCAAACAGATAAAAAATAGAGAAAGAAGGAAAAAAAGAATTGAGTGGTTTAAGGCAGGACACCATCTGTCCTCCGCCATAAAGGACCAAGGACATCTTGCAGTGTTTGTGTGTGTGTGAGTGGGAGGGTGAGATTGTGAAGTGGTTTGCTGGCCCAACAGAGGGGCTAGAGGTGAGAGATTTGGAGAATGAAGGGGTGAAACAGAGAAAGGCTGAGTGGCTGCTCACAAAATTCCTGCTAAGAGTGAAGCAGTCTGCACTGTCGCTGGTGCTCCATTTAAAGCTGCCTCTGTGAGTGTGTGTATGTGTGTGTGTGATTACTGGACCCCCAATTGTTAGCGATCTCCTAAAGCTGCCTCTTGCAGCTGTGACCCCCGCGACCCTGTGGCACCATGGCAACCGTGAGACCTCCATCCTCTCCCAAAACTCCCCTTAGTGTCCAGTCAACTTGTCTATCTAAAAGACCAAAAATTTTTAAATATAGGCAAAACTGGCCTCATTTTACACCCAAAATGGGGGATTTAACATGCAATAAAATAACAATTTTTGGCTTCCCAAAGAACCTTTCAGTGTTTTCTTAGTGTGAAGAACATTTTAAAAATCTAAAGACCTTTTTACACTAAAGAATCTTTTGTGCAATGAAAAGGTTCCATTGATTTTAAAGGTTCTTCATGGAACCATTGATGAATAAGAGTGAACCAGTAAGAGTGTAAGAAGTTGTAACCTGTTTCAGGTTTAAGTAAACATTAATGAACAAAATACATATTTATCCCTTTAAAGAAATGTTCCACATTGTAAGCAGAGGTGGACAGTAACTAAGTAAATTTACTTGAGTACTGTACTTAAGTACACTTTTTGAGTATCTGTACTTTACTTGAGTATTATTTTTTCTGGGAACTTATGACTTTAACTTCACTACATTTGAAAGACAAATATTTTACTCCACTACATTTCTATCAAGGTCCGCAAAGTCGAAAGTCGTGGATGATTTTTTTTTTTTTTTGCAGACAGCCAATCAGTAATCACTTTTGTGGGGTCACGTGAAGTTTCCCAGCATTTATTGAACACTGATCAGTTGATGGCAAAATGGAAGAAGACGCGCAGTGCGCGCACCCATGGCCATACTTAGAAAATATGTTTCAGTTTTCTGAAAAGATTAAAGATTAGTTTCGTTTTAAATGTTTGCCTAAAACGAACCATATCATAGCCTTCAAAAACTTGTCGTCCAACCTGCGGAAGCATATTGAGGTATGCAAACTTTTAATTTCTGGTGAAAGCTTGAAATGGAAAGTGTCTGTGCTTTTAGATCTAAAGTTTCAGTATGAAGCAATGTTATTTTTGTTGACGAATAATTTTCGTCAACAACATTTTTTCACTGACGAAAATGAGACAACTAAATAAAACCAGTTTTGAATGACAAAAACTATTACAAAAATCTACTGTCAACGAATAAACGATTTGGGAAGAGATCCAGTCAGAACTAATGTCCTGCGAGATGCCTACATTTGAAATGTAACACGCTGATCTACCTGGCAGGACATAAGTTGGCATACACTTGATGCATGTCTCATAAAGTGTTAAAAAATGCAAACATATGGGAGAAAGAGAAGAGCAGACATATGGATGAATCTGAAAAAGCATGATGACGTGAAGAATAGCTCAGTTCAGTCCGGTTTTCTGTGCGCACACAGAAAGCTACCTCTAAGACACCAGAGCATGAGTACTAAATAGAGCTCTCTTTCGTGTCTTTTCGCACTTGAACAGACCAGTACACACAAAATGAGGTCAAAATGTCAGTTTTAGCAAGTATTCATGTAAACAGTTGAATATGTCTTAAGTCAGTGTTACTCATTGCGCGGCTCGCGAGCCTCCTGCAGATCGCCCATGATCATGCAGTCAATTTAGCAGGGCTATAACATAACCCATGAAAAACTCAAAGTGTCTGCTCAATTACAAATAATTTATATTTAAAAAATACCCAAAAACAGCGGCATTACAAGATGGAAATATAGACTAGAAAGGATATTTAAACTTGCTCTGCCCTTACGTCCATGACTCACTGCGGAGTTGCCAGTTTTGGCTGTCTTTCCAGCTTTTTACGCTGAATGTGCTCTTATAGGCTAGATCAACACGTTCTCATGAAATGCGTATCTATAACACGAATTGTATTTATCGTGCGATTTATACGCCAAAATGACTTTTTACGTGCATATGATACGCAATGTCAACTAGGATTAGTGGTGTGTGTTACGCGCCAGCATCATGAGCACAGACAGCGCGCAAGAATCAAGTTCTCTTTCGCTCTTGAACAAACTATAACACACAGAATTATGCCTAAATGTCCGTTTTGTGGAGTATCCTCATAAGAACAGTTTTAATTGAGTTAAATAACGTCTAATGAACTTAAAGAGTTGTGAGGAAATGGGACGCGTGTGACCGCGTCAGATCCGTGTCATGTTCGGTAGCGGCAGATCTTAAAGTCACAGCAGTTATTAATGTTAATCCCTCACTGCTCTTGACTAAAGAACTTTTGTAGCTTTAATAAGGATTAATCTATATTTAATTCATAATAAGTTTGAAGCCTAATAAATGTTAAAAAGCTTTCAATTACTCTGTAATGTTGAATGGCTATAATTAATGTTTAAAATTGGGGGAAAAATCTATTTCATAGAGACATCAGTGTCAGTAGGCTATTAGTATCAGTGAAACTGGCCTTCATTCATAAAAAGATGCCATTGAACAAATATTTAAAATATACTGTCTTTGTTTTTTCTACATTAATTTGGTGATTTACTGTGAAATTATTACATTATAAAATATATTAAAAACGTGTTTTAAACAGAAAAATGTGTGAATAATCTAGTTAATATTTTTAATCGATTGACAACACTAAAAGAAAGTTTACATTAAAAATATATTATGCATACCCACTATCTATGTACCTTTTGTATTTATTGCATCGCATATTGTATGTTCAGGGATGACAGACTGATAAGCAGACATGCTATTTATGACTGGATGTAACTTTTGATACTTTGCGGTAAAAGTGGCTCTCCTATTGATTTTGTCCTATCAGTGTGGCTCTCCTGAAAAAAATAGCGAAGACCACTGTCTTAAGTGAACGTAAACAGTTCGAGAATATCGAATGTGTATCAGTATATTGGATCTGTGCATTCGGCCTTAAAGTGACAGAAAAGAGCTTTGTAACTTTTATACAAGTATTGAAATGAGTTAAAGGTAGTCATATGCTAGTATGTCAGATGGCGCATCCCTGACTGGCTTAAATCACCATGATGGCACAGCGTGCATTCATACAACAATGCAACAATAATAAAATAATGCATTGACATAAAGTAAAGGAAATTTACTTTTGATACTTAAGTACTTTTAAAACCAAGTACTTCTGTACTTTTACTTAAGTAAAAATCTGTTTTTACAACTTTCACTTGTAACGGAGTAATATTTGACCAGTAGTACTTTTACTTTTACTCAAGTAATGGAGTTGTGTACTTTGTCCACCTCTGATTGTAAGAGGTACCTAGTCATTTACTGCCAGGACATTATTTGTTAAGTTTACGGACATTTCCTTTAACCCTATAACACAACACAAGGTAATGCATAATTCAAGATATGGGTAAAACACCTGTGAAAAATCTATTTGGAAAATGCCTTCATATTACCACAGTACATTGTGCCCTATTTTTATGGAATTTCTTAGTGCAGGTTCAAATAATAATTTTTTGAGTTGTCTCTTAATATATAAATATCACATCTGAATTATTTCTACCATCCATAACACATTACTGTTGTAAAGACACTGTAAACCTGAATAAGTTGGCAAAACTCAAAAAATTGAGGCAATCAGTTAAGAAATTTAAAGTTTAAGTAAGCAGAATTTGCAGATTTTTCTTTTGTAATCATACATTTTAATTGCTCTGAACTTGAAATATGTAAGCTAATTCATACATTTAACTTAAAAATATCATGTAATCTCAAATTTTTAGTAGTGAAAACATGACTAGCTTTGACTAGCTAATTCAATAAATACCACCTTGCTAATTGGTTACACAATGCTTTGATAGCATTAGCATAGTATAGCACTTGCTGAATGAGGACAGCAATATAATACATTAAACATATCTGTTCTCAAACTAAGCTCATGCTCCACTCGTCACCATGATGGTAACCCTACAAAAACCCAACATAACAGAAATTCTTCTAAACTACCATAACAAAACATTAAACACTACTAAATCTCCCACTTAACGTTAATCTTGCACAAAAAAACATAATATAAAACTTAATTTTGGCATTTACTGTACCTTTTGAGTGTCGTAGCAAAGCATGCTGGGAAACAGAAATCCCAGCCCAGTTTCGGTTAAATTTAAGTTTGTTTAAATTAAAAGAAATAAGTTCATTAAACTCAAAACAATGAAACAATTCAGATTACTTAAAATGTGTCAGTTTTGTGGACTCAAAAGAAAAGGAAAGTTCTAAATACTCATGAAAGTTAATTTGTTTAATTTGAGTTGGCTCTACTCAAACCAATGAATTATTTTGAGCATTAGGGTTTGCAGTTTATGCATTTCTGTGAGTGCTTTCCCCCCCCTATTTAAACACCTCTTTTTACGGCAACTTACAGTGCATTCTAGGTATACGTTTTGTCTGTTTATGCATTCCTTGGGAATTTAACCCATGACCTACAGCTCTACAGAAACACATTGTGGCAGTTGACAATATTTGCACTGTTGACAATATAACATGACACTGTCTTAGTTCTGATGAAGGTTTCCGAGACATATTAAACGTGTTTGCTAATATATGTAGAATTGAACCGCTGGTCTGTCTTAAAGTAAATGTTTAAAGGGAGCATACAGCAGTCATGTTTGAAGAAACCTGCTGCCTTTTTCAGACAAAGAGGACCTGGGGGAAAAAAAATGCAATTTCAGAATGGTTGATTAAAAACTCATCTTTTCTTTACCATTAACCAAAGTTTGCCAAATATCAAGTTGCACCAGTTATATTTACTACTGCAAAACCATCATAGATTAACATGAGAACCCCTTAAAAAACCTTTGTTTTGATGACAGTGATGGCTGATTTTACAGTATTTTTACAGTATAGTTTATATGGTAATTTTTTAAGGGGAGGACAGCAGAAGTGAAAAATGCCTCTGGGATGATACAGTTTGTCTTCATCAAACAGAAAGAAATAAAGATAAATTGATGAAATAGCTGTAACGGAAGGGGAACAAAGTGCCATGACACATGCTAGTGCTGTTCGACTACATTTTCATACACAAAGCAATTCATGTACACACACACACACACACACACACACACACACACACACACACATTACACACAAAACTAGCACCTCCCAGCAGTGGCTAATGAGATGGTTCTTCTGCTCAAAACAGTCAGAGTGTGTTTAATGAAAAGTGGTGTGTGTGTGTGTGTGTTAAATGAAAGTGTAATTACTTTGTGTATATTAACAGATGTGCTCTGTTTGCCATGGTCCAGTGCAAACGGACAGAGAGCTGTTCCATGAGATTGTGTGTGTGTGTGCTAATGTGTGTGTCTATGATGGCTGTGAGAATACTTCATAAATTCACTTGCGTGTCTGTGGAGGTCAGCATGTCTCATAACGACCCGTTAGCAATAAATGCTAACTCCTTTTATTGTTAGAATGCATCCTATAAAATGCAGCACCAAGTGTGTCTTAATGTAAACATTATAAACTAATGCTCTTTTTGGGATGGGTTGGCTCTTAAAAAAAAGAGTTTTGACAGTAATGCCATGGTGGAACCATTTTTGGTTCCCCAAAGAACTGTTCAGTGAACAGTTTTTAGAAGAAACATTTTTCCCTATAGCGTTGAGAACATTTTAATATTCTAAAAATAATTTTTACACTATACACTCTTAAAAACAAAGGTTCTTTATTGGCATCTGTGGTTCCATGAAGAACCATCCATGGAACCTTTCCATTGCACAAAAGGTGCAAAACGGTTAAAATGTTCTTTACACTAAAAAATGGTTCTTCTGTGACATCGCTGCTATAGCCACCTTATGGAATCTTTATTTTTAAGAGTGAAAAAGAACATTTTGTGCAATGTAAAGGTTCCATAGATTCCATTGATGCCAATAAAGAATCTCTATTTTTAAGAGTGTAGAAACCAAGGAGGTCTGTGTCCTTCTTGAATACAAATGAATGCGAACAAATTTGACGCTTGAGGCTTCATTGAAGATGCATGCGTGTGTGTGCGTTTGTGTGCACACGAGCCAGTGCGAAATCTCCTGTCACCGTCAACCCGCAAACATCACATACTGTTTTTCTGGAACGTTCTGCTCTTGTTTCTGACTGTTTGTTTGTTTGTGTGCTTGAATGTTAATGAAGTGGGAGCCCAGCCGCTGTTTACAGGCTGGAACAGTCGTTCCAGGAGTCTGACCTCCTTAGAGGGACACACAACACTTTGTATGTGTAAATGAGGAACGTGTGTGCGTGTGTATTTTTGTGTGTAATTATGTGTATGTATCTGTGTGTTTCAGAATGTGTAAGTGTGTGTGTGTGTGTGTGTGTTGGTCTTAGGAAGGGAAAAAAGAGGCACTCACTGCTCCTATTGAACTTGACCTGCAGGCCTGATCAATGTAGCACAGCGTGTGACGGAATGAGAGAGGCGACTTATTACCCTGGAGAAAGAGCGAGGAGAGAGAGAGATGATGGAAGCCAAGACACTTTAGTTAAAGGCAGAATCTTGAGGGGGTAAAGAGAGCCGACGAAAAAAAATGTAGTGCAGCATTTGTATTTCTCCTTTGCTGAGTCTGTGTATTTCCATTACTCAGAAGAGGACGCTCTGAGAGGTTCATTTGCAAAAAAGAAAAGCTCTTTGATCTTTGTTATATGGTTTTTAAAACTGCTGAGTTTGCCCCAGATTAGCTCTCTTGTTTTATCATTTTAGCAGAGATTAATTTATGGATGGAATGATCTTTGCAAGGTTGTCCACCACCCTCTTTCCTTTTGCATTTCTATATGCATCCTTCTTAATTTAATAGTCATTTTGTTTTGTTTACATTTTGTTGAGCATGTTTAAAACTATATTTGGTTCAGGAGTCTGATTCTGATACAGAGTCTTACAGATCTTATTCAGACTCTGATTCAAATCCTGATTTTGATTGTGACTCATATTCTAAATTTGAGACTCATTTTGATTTTGATCCTGACTGTTCACACAAGTGATAACTATAAAGATTACTATAATGATAACTACATGAGCGTCCACACCAACGAACAATAACACTCTTATACTAAGCACTCGCTGCAGTTATGTTGCCTTTTAAAGGCGGATGGATTCTGGTTGGCTGTCAAAATCAGCTAGTTTTGAAATGTCAATAATATTTTCCTCTGTGTTGTTATAGTTATAAGGTGTGGATGTCTCTGTTAGCATAGAATTAGTATTATAGATATCGTCCTTGGTGTGAACAGGCCTTTATTCTGATTCTGTTCCTGATTCTTTGATTAAGGGTGTGTTCACATAAAACAAATTCTGGTGTGATTGTTCTGTTAATGTGGTTCATTTGAATAAGCGGACCGAGACCCACATTTACAGGGGAACACAACGGACCAAAGATGCAGTAGCAGATCTTCGTTTGTGTTATGGAGGAATTCTAGGCGCTGTTTTGACTCCTTTACATATTTTATAATCTATTATCTCTAATCAACCAGCGCATTTAGCACAGAATACAGCATTGTTTTTTACATTCGGTAAGTTTGGCTGCAAAATATACATCATAAAAGCAGTTTTTTTTAGCTTCTGTGTTAAAAATGCTTAGCGAACCTGGACTAAATGTATCGCTTTCTTTTTTGGCCCGGGCCAAAAGTGTAGGCACACCGTAAGATTATGATCTTGAGTCATTTTTATTCTGACTGATTTTTGATTCCGATTTTGGATTCTGATCCTGACTCTGATTTGTTTCGTAGTAGCCAAATGTAAGTCTATGAGTAGTTCTGATTGGCTGCGTCTACAAATTTAAAAATGCAGCCTTTGGAGGATGCATTCCATGGTAGGAAAGCCTTAAGGCATGTCTGAATCCAATGTTAGCTTCACTTCCTGCCTCCTGAAATACCTTCATCTGATCGATTTTTGAAGGCAGCATAGACGTATCCTTCCATGCCTTTGATATCCCACAATCCTGCTTTCCATTCTGCATGGCATCTGAAAGTTGCGGTTGGTGTTCATTTTGTGTGTCAATGTACGTTTTTGACCAACGTTTTCAGTTCTGATGTCATTTCTAGCGAGAAATTACTATTATAGCAATTAAATATTTACTTAGTTCTCACCAAAGCTTGTTCTATTTTGTTGTAGATCATTAAACCGTTACGCTGCCTCAGAAGCCTGTCCGAAATCAGTTCGTGAGGTACCTTCGTGCGGAAACACTTCCTGCAAAGTCATTGCCTGATAGGGCAGCGAGGCAACAAGTCAGCTGGCTAAGTTTTCGGACGCAGCCATTGATTGTTAATGTAGCAAAGCATCATGGGAATGTGCTGTTTTTGGTCTCACTCTCTTGTAGGAGTGCATTTAATCTGGTATTATACAGGTATATATATATACTGTATATATTTCTTTAATAAATATGTGTATTTCTTATATATATATATATATATATATATGTAAATGTAGCCAAGGCTGTGAGAGAGATGGTTGATCTGGGTACAATTATTTACCATAACTCTGCATCCAGTGCATATCAGGTGTGTGTGTGTACATAAGGCACTGATGCACAATCCGGCGTCTCTCTCATTATCCTCCCACGGCAACAGTGGCCTGATTGTCATGGTTACGGTCACGGTTAAGGTCACCAATACGCCTGTCTGGGGCGTGGTGTAAATTAGAGGTTGTGGTTTTTATCAAGGGTCACCGTCCTGGGTCTTGACCCTCTGTTTCCCTTTGGCCTTTTTTCACCTGTTTGTAATCAATGGATCTGGAAGGTTTGATTGATTGCTCCTCAAAAATGCCACAGGAGCAAACTAAGATACTGCTTATCTGCACACGCTCATTTGACTTCTTGTGAGGTCACAGATGTCGGGTATGTGCAATTGTATGTGTCTTCACGTATTACATGTGGCCCGTCTGCATGCGGTTTGATTTCTAAATCAATTGCATGGCAGCCAATAGTAATTGATATGGCTTTGAGTAGTAGAAGGCCATCCCACCCACAAGATCCCTCAAATTCAATTTGGAATCAGAGGGCAGAGAAGAGGTGAGCGACTCAATATCTCATTCATTTCAACAACACACAAACACACACGGATGTGCACACATCACAAATACCCCAGAAATAGACCCCCACCACAGCTACCCCACATAAAACCTCAGATCTCAAGAGGAGGACTTATTGGAGACCATTTGCCCAAAGTAAATCCCCCATGCCCTACTCTCCACACATGCCGGGTAATGACTTGGCTTGAGTTTTAATGTCTACCACTGCCCCTGGGAAGACAGCGTGCATCTTTTTTTATCGTAAAGCTCACAAAACAGCCCTGGCATTCATCAGGAACGCTAAATGTTAAATACTCCCTGAAATTTCCATCAACCTCCTGCTCCTTTCACTCCTCCTGCCTGTTAGGGAGTGAGGAGGAGAAGGAGAGAGCGTGATGGAGGAAACGCTCCAATGCTCGGAGTCGCAGTGCCCCCGAACTCTAACCCGTGATAGATTGGGTGCTCCTGCACCGTGACAGACGAGCGATTGATGGAAGGAATGGCAGATAGATGAAGGGAGAAGCAGAGAGAGAGAGTGTGAGGGGAAAACAGAAGGGAAAGAAGCTTGAAGCAGGTGCTTTCTTTAACTGTATACAGTAAATCTAAAATGTTGGCATAATAATGTATATAAATACATTTAAAAGAGTTTAAGATCACTGTCAGTTATTAAAAGAATATTCCAATTTCGAAACAAGCTGTATTGACAGCATCTAGAAGTTGAATTACCACAGAAAATAATTTTGGCTCATTTCTCAGTTTATAAAAACGCAGTTTTTACAGCAATGCACTTACTGTTATTTCAAAATGTCTGAAGGCAAAATTGTTCTGATTATACTCTTAATGAAGTTTCTTTATTGGCATCAGTGGTTCCATGAAGAACCTTTAACATCCATAGAACATATCCATTGCACAAAAGGTTCTTTATATTGGGAAAAGGTTCTTTAGATCAATAAAATGTTCTTCTCTCAAAGAAGAAAATGATTCTTTGAAGAATCATTCGCTTTGAAGAATCAGGTTCACTGAAAGGTTCTTTGGGGGAAAAAAAAGGTTCTTGGCATCATTGTGAAAACTCCCTTTGAAAACTCCCTGGTGTTCCTGTGGCTCAAACCGTCAGGGTTTGGTACAAATTTCATGAACTAATAAAATATATAACTTGAAGGGATAGTTCACCCAAAAATAAAAATTCTGTCATCATTTACTCACCCTCATGTCGTTCTAAGTCCATAAGACTTTCGTTCATCTTCAGAACACAAATCCAACGAATCCAAAATGAATTGAGCGGTTTAATCCAAATTGTCTGAAGTGACACGATTGCTTTATATGATGAACAGATTAAATTTAGGCTTTTATTCACATAAACATTCATTAACTCACACATCAGTTCTGGTAAACGGAAGCTCAAGCATGTTCATTTGACATGCGAGAACCAATGAGGTTCATTTGTCGTGTTACGCAGCACGTTTGAGCTTCCGTGAGAACTAATGAGGTTCATTCTCGTGAGTAACGCATCACGTTTGAGCTTTCGTGAGAACCAATGAGGTTCATTCTCGTGAGTAACGCATCACGTTTGAGCTTTCGTGAGAACCAATGAGGTTCATTCTCGTGAGTAACGCATCACGTTTGAGCTTCCGTGAGAACCAGTAAGGTTCATTCTCGTGAGTAACGCATCACGTTTGAGCTTCCGTGAGAACCAATAAGGTTCATTCTCGTGAGTAACGCATCACGTTTGAGCTTCCGTGAGAACCAATAAGGTTCATTCTCGTGAGTAACGCATCACGTTTGAGCTTCCGGGAGAACCAGTGAGGTTCATTCTCGTGTTATGCAGAACCAATGAGGTTTGTTCTTGCGTGTCAAGCAAGTTGGTTGAGCTACTGTTTATGTCCACTGATTAATATTTAAATGTAAATAAAATCCTAAATTAAATCTGTTCATCATATAAAGTCATTGAGTCTCTTCAGAAAATTCGGACTATACCGCTCAATTCATATGGATTAGTTTTACGGTCTCTTTATGAACTTTTAGAAGGGTAAAAATGGTAGTTGCATAGCTGTCAATGGAGGGACAGAAAGCTCTAATTTCATCAAAAAGATCTTCATTTGTGTTCCGAAGATGAACGAAAGGAGGGTGGAATGACATGAGGGTGAGTAATTGATGACAGAATTTTCATTTTTGGGTGAACAATCCCCTTAAATGCAGTTCATATAAAATATATAACTCACCAACCACTTTATTAGGTACATCTGTTCAACTGCTTGTTAATGCAAATAACAATCACATGGCAGTAACTCAATGCATTTAAGTACAGTATGTAGACATCAAAGACGAGCTGCTGAAGTTCAAACTGAGCATCAGAATAAAGAAGAAAGGTGATTTAAGAGACTTTGTTAAATCTATGCCACAAAGAATTAAGGCAGTTCTGAAGGCAAAAGGGGGTCCAACCTGGTACTAGCAAGGTGTGCCAAATAAAGTGGCTGGTGGGTGTAAATAAATGTAAAAAGATATTCAACCTGTAAAGACCTTTAATTCTAGGCAGAGGAACTTATGTATTGGTGACATAATTCCTGTGGGTATATTTTGCATAAGTTTACTTGCCTTTCATGGTTATAAGAGAAGCTGAACAATTTTCAGGGACGAGATGGTAAGTGATTTTATTACGCCAGTCTTATATAGTTTTACACTTAATTGATTTTTGTTCATTTTACATTGAGGGGATGTGAAATAATTTTCTGCGGTAATCGACAGCATCTAAAGCTTGTTTTGAACCCAGAATACTGTATTTACTTAAATAATATAGAATATTCATAATCAAATCATTATTATTCAAAGATTCCACAAAATATTCATGACATCAGTGCCGTTGGCTATCATGTGTTTTTAGAGCACAGAAATGATTCTACACTAATTTCATCTGAGATCTAATCTTATCAAAATTCTGGCAGTGCGAAAGGCCCGACTTGAGGTTTGTGTGTCTCTGTAATGGAATTTGTTTCACTGCACAGAGTTTAAGCACAGCTAGTGATTCAGTGCAGCAGGGCATCTCTGTGTGTGTGTGTGTGTGTGTGTGCGTGTGTGTGTCTCTCTCTTCCGCCCTCCACGGCACAAGCGTCATTTGTTGACTGGCAGGCAGCGTGCCAGGAGTAGCATCAGTAAAATGCTGCTGAATTATACAGCCTTTACGACTCACGCTATAAAGCAGCCGTTTAAGGGGAACATCGCCATTTAAAGCAAAGACATAGTGTTGGTGTTTAAAGCTTTTATTGTCCATAAAACAGACTCACATTGATTGTCAGGGAAGGACCCTTCACTAGGACGAGCATAAGAACTTAAAATGAATGTGAAACAGGTGTGTATGTTTGAGGTGTATGTGCATGCTAAACACCAATTTGCAAGTTTGTGTGTGTATATTCCTAATATATATTTCTTTAAATATGTTGTGTGTGTATATATATATATATATACACTGGAATAATATTGATTAAATAACTAATTTTTATATATATATAATATAAATAAATTAGTTATGCACATACACGTAACTACATGTACACTATATAGGCCTCTCTCTCTCTCTCTCTCTCTCTCTCTATATATATATATATGTAGTTGCATAGGCATATATAACTAATTCATTATCACTGATGGCATGTGTCCAAGTTGCACCATTGGGTGTTTCAGAAACCATCACACCAAAATTAAACAAATTAAGTCATTTTATTTTATCACAGAAAATGATGATTATGACTTTTTCAATGTGACATTTTCATGAAAATTAAGAAAATTTCTCCCCCACATTCTCATTACTGTAATGCAAAAAAAGATTATATCTTATAAAAGTAAATTATTTATATCTCATGGTAATATTAGTTGTACTGCCTTTATACTCATCATTTTTACTTTAAAAAAAAAACAAAACTATATCACTACTGCATAGAAGTAATAATCTATTGAGAATCATAGCTGAGAATATGGCAATTACAAAAAAACTCATTACGGTAATGAGAATTTGAAAGGATAATGTGCTTAATTGTTATTAATATAATGTCACAATGCAAAAAAATCATATCAACCTAATCATATCGACTTAATTTTTAATTTTCCTAAAATATAATTTCTTATTTTTAGTCGTACGGTTTTCATTCACCCGTGTGTGTGTGTGTGCAGGTATTTGTTTGATAAATAGGTGGTTGCTGTTTCTTACTCTCTGTAAAGCTGTTTAAGAATCCAGTCACATTCTAGACCGGCAGTAAAAGAGCCCCCTCCCCCTCCCCCCTCTCTCTCCTCCCTTCATCGTTTTCTCCTTCCCTGTAGCTCTTTCACACTCCTTTCTCTGTGTGCCCCCCTTTACCTCCCCCTCCTCTCTCTCTCTCTCTTTCTCTCCGTGCAGCTGATAAACCCTCTCACTGCGTTTCCAGGTCTGCCACCCTCACATCAGCTAGACACTGATCTCTGCCAAGCTGTCAATCAAACACGGTACAGACTACTGATACGCAGGTGAGAGACAGACAGCAAGAGAGAGAGGAGGAGGAGGAAAGGGCTGCTAAGGTCTCTTGATTCCTCACCGTCTCTGTGATACGCCTTCTCTCCGTTTTATGACTCTCGCCCCTTCATCTTTCTCTTCGCTTCTTGTTTGCGTCTTTTGGTTTTTGTTTAGTTTTGTCTGCCAGTATAAACATACCTGCCTCGTCCTCGCAGGTTTGACACGGCGGTGATTGACAGCCGCACTGAGGGGCGTTCAGTCAGCGCGAGGGTATGAGAAAGAGAACGAGAGAGCGCACTGACAAACAGTGCGGCGTTTTAAATGTCATTCTTCATATCTGTCCACTTCAGAGTGTGTGTTCAACCCGTATCACACTGCTGCAGCCTCAACACACACACACACACACACACACGGCGACCGTAGACCAAAGCAAATCTACTTATTGTGAGCTCCTTTGTATTATTTCTTTCTGTGCTTGACACACAGAAAGTGCATAATCTGGTGCAAGCGATGCGATAGCGACCAAACAAAAGACAGATTCATTCAGTAAGATGCCAGTCGTAATTTACAGCAGAATATATCACGGTGATATAGGCTACTATGCTGGGCATATAGGCTACCACATAAAACCATACTATTTGTCATTTATTAATTTTGGGACATATAGCATACACTTTAAAAACGTAAATGTGCCCCTTTCCTTAAAGGTTCCCAACTGTTTTTTTTCTTTTTTGCCAATTTATTGGCTAAATTAGTCAATTGAATACGTCATAATATTTTGAGTATGGGCTAAATAGATTAAAGTCAGCATGAAATGGAAATTGTGATTGTATTTTCTCTCCTACAGCTTCTCAAACAATGCAAAATGTTTGGTTGGATGTTTGTCGTTTGCTAATAGAGTGCTGTGATTACTTATTTTTGTAGGCTAACCCAGAAGTCAGCATCACCCCCCAAAAAATTTTAATTTGCTTTTGGATTATAATAAGGTCTGTGACCAACAGAAATGTATGATTCTTACACGTTTTGTTCATCATGATAATCTTCACAAATGAACACAATTTTTATGAATTTTGAAGCCTAAATACAATCGGCAGGAGTAAAAAGCTAAACTTAGGCCGTAAACGAACTACACCACTTGCGCATGACTTCATTGTCACCATCACTAAGCTTCCGACAAACATTTTCCCTCAAAGTCGGAGTTACAATAGTTTGCAAGAGCGTGATTACAACAATGCTGTGAAAGCAGACTAGTGAGATGAGTTTATCTGTTCGGCTGATGACGTTTAATGTCTCAGACAGCCTCTGTAGTCCCATTTAGCCACTTGTTAGCAACTGGCTTCAAGACAAGTAAAAGCTTTAAAAAAAAACTCACACGGGTGAATTACTGATGTATTATATTTCGTTTGTGTTCGTCGTTCGTGTTCACCACAGACCTTATTTCAGAAAAACCATTCACTGCATCCAAATATCCCTTCTTCCATACTATATAGTAGGCAAAAAACAGAAGTTGTGTCCCAAATGACGCACTATACACTATGCATTATGTACTCAACTGTGTAGTATGAAGTTTATAAGGTTATTTTGTCATTTAACATCGGAGTCTGATGCCCCTCCCCCTCCGCTTCGTAATTAAAGCTGCGACAGTCGAGTGCATGAAGCGTCCAACATTCCACACTTTGTTTTTTCAGTTAATTAAGTGCATCATCCGGGAATAAAGTGTACTTTTTCTTTTTTTAAATTTTCAGTGTGATCACACTACTCTCGCATTATTTATACTACAAAACATCATATAGTGCAGAAGTACGCGCATTGGGACGACACCTAGTATGTGATCCGAGAGTCCGAATTCATAGTAGGCTATTCATAAAATAGTATGTGAAAAGTACCTGGATGACTACCTCAGGCGAGATTCTGAAGTGTGCATTCGATGGACACTTTACTATCCCATGAGGCCACGGGAGAGGATTTGTGAATGGAAGTGAATAGACGCAACTGACGCCGTAGGTCACATGATATGACAAAGACAATGATAGTAATGACAATATGGCAGGTGTAGTACGTCCAAATTCCATTCATACTACACACGTTCATACTATAGAACATGCTTTTTAACAGTTTAAAGCCAAATACCTACCTACAGTATGCGATTTTGGATGCAGCAATTGACTTTGGGACAATGGGACCAGAAGTATCGATTCCGGGTTTTGGCCTACAAAATTACCTCATCCCTGCAGCATTATATTGCTGCAATCTCATGTGAGTGGCAGGTTGCATGATGGGATAGATTTTTGGCAGGGAAACTGTTTGAAAACAGTAATGTCCCAGTTCACATAATATCCGCCCTGGATAGTATGCATATTGCCAGCAATAATCTGGGGGGAAGTTAATGTTTTTGATGAAAGATTATGAGGGCATATGATTTCAAAAAAAAAAGAAGTGCATGGATAAATTATTTATAATAACCACTGCAATATTTCATAAAAACAAAGTAATTGTCAATTTTATGGTGACTTTAAGTTGTTTTTTATTGTAAAATGTAATATATTTAGTGATATTTGATATAGTTGATGTAAACGTTAGATTTCGATTGCTTTAAATGAATACCTTTATAATTTTAAAAATAATGCATTTCTATTATAATTTCAAGCATTGTAAATTTGATAGTGGATTTTTTGTGCATTACAACTAGCCTAAACTAGAAATCAATGGCAGATGAGGGAGTGTTCGGGAAACCAATTCGCATAATATCCGCCCTAAATAGTATTCAAGATTAGTGATCTTGAATAGCCTACTATTTAGCCGTATGGATAGTATGCGAATTGGGATGCAGGGATTATATTTGCAATTCTTTCTGTTGTGTTTGGTACAGAAATTAGGCTACTTGTCACCTTTAGTTTAGATGTTACCACTTGTCTACAGAAAACATTTTCTACAATGAATATTGTTCCCAAAACACAGCATAGGGTGAATTCAGGGTGATTGGGACACCTTTTGCCATTGAGATGACTTGGAAAAAGTGTCCCAATCACCCTGAATTCACCTTGTATACAGTGTAATATAAAACTATGATGATAGTGAAAAAGCGTGTAACCGTTAATGTTATACTGGTTGCTTTGACACCTTGATTTTGTGTCTTGCTGAATAACTGATCAGTTGGAGCCACGGTCATCTACATCTGAACAGCTGGAAATAGCAGGCTGAATGTTCAGGGGTCACGTTCAGTACAGCAATAGCATCATATTCAAACTGCACATAAAGCATAACTATAACCCAAACATGTGAGGCATCATTCTGTCTGTCTCGCCACAGCAGGGGCCAAAGAACTTCACCACACTAAATTCAGCTTTATTCAACCATCCATTATGTAATTACACTAACGCATACACACAGACACAAAGACTTGAGCAAACGATCATCTAATTGCTGAGGAGCGGTTAACTGTATGTGTTGCTGTCCTTGTTGATTAGATTCTGTTTCAGTCTTTGCATCTGAATGTGATGTGTGAGGTGTTAGTGTGTTAGCGCATTAGTGAGGTGTCGGAACGAGGGGCCCATCAGCTCGTTAATGAGCAGAAACGCTAATCGTGTTTCACACTGACACAAACGCAATTAAAACATCTGTACCACCACGACCCGATCTTGCACGTCTTTCTCTCCTTTCCGTTAATGCTAATGTTTTGCAAACAGAGAGCGAGAAATTGCCAAGTGCCGTTGACTGTTATTATGACACCTGCCAATCATATCGGCTTTAAAGTCTTAATTCAGAGCGGTGATGTCACACTTTTCAAATGACAAGAATATAATAGCCACTATGAAAGCTGCAGCCATGATGCTAAGGTGTTCAGAGTGATTGTTAGCTCTTTGCTAAATAGTAACATTCTGGTTGTTTGCTAAGTGGTTCCTTGTGAAAAAGAAGTAGCCAACACTTTAGCATACTTTTAAAAAGTCCTTTTTAAAACTATTTTTTAAACTTATTACGGAAATAAAACAATATACTTAAGAAATGCTGTTTGACGCTTACTTGCATGTTATTTGCAATTAAATGAGAACGTATTAAAGGTTTAATTTGTTAAATGCAATTAGTTGAACTTAAGTACATCTCCATATGTCATTTCACAATGAAATCTATTGTTTTTGTATATGCGTGTGTTGCTGAATGTACTGACAAGCATTTATGGTAAACTAAAATATACGTTAATGTCATTTCTATTGAAAGTTGTATTTGTAATTATACATTTGTAATGATGAAGCTGCAATTTTGTACATTTAAAATATATTTACTTACATTAATATCAGATAACACACTACAGTTAAAATTATAATCAAGTAGCCAACTTTACATGTGCTTTCGTATGTTAGTCAACACATCAAAATAAGTGTACTTCCTTAAAGCACAACAAAAGTTTATTAAAACATAATGATTTAAAATGAGTGCTGTCAAATCGATTAATCGCGATTAGTTTGTAAATATATGTGTATATTTATATATAGCCTATATGTGTATATATACATGCATACATATACACACACACACACATAGCCTATTCACAAACTTTTGTTAATCGATTTGACAGCACTATTTAAAATGTACTTTAAAATAAAACTTTAAATTTGACATTATTACAAATTGCCTGTCTTAAAAGTGCACTTAAACGTGTTAAGAAACAGTCATGAAAGTGTTCTCTCTTTAAGTACACCTAAGTGTCCTTTAATTTCATTAAATTTCTTTATTTTCTGTGCAGTACAGTACACTACAAGTGCACATTCAATACAATTAAGTGCACTTCTTTTTCACAAGGGGTCTGTATGATATTCTAGTATGACATAAATCTATAAGGTGTCCCTTTTTAAGTCAGATTGTCTAGAAAAGTAATACATCTCTTCAAAAACCACAATTTGAGGTATCATTCATGCCTTTAGTGCAACTTTAATTTTTTGGGATAGTGGTTTGTTGTAAAGCCCTAACTCTAATAGTAATAGTGATGATTGTGTTGCGTTAAAATATTAATCATAATCAATAAATTAGGATACAAGCTATTGATATGCATTTGTGGTCAAACACACTCAGTATGCAGAAAAGGCCTTTAACAACCCAAAGAAGGGCTCTTGTCTCTACAGGGGAGTGGGGTTTCTCATTTATTATGACAAATTAAAACCAGCATTTAGATTATGATATTCTAAATCTCAGAGCTCCACTACCCCCCTTCTGGCTAGAGAAAAACCCACCCGCACTGCCTCGCTCGCCGTCCCACCCACAGCCCTCCCTCGTCCTCTCTAAAATGATGCATGGATGGTCGGCCCGGTGTTGTCCTTGTGATGGATTGTAGCACTTTGGGGAAAATTTCAGTTCACGGCCACCCTTGAAGAAAAGCTTAAGTAAAACTCTCTTTAATATTGTAATGGAGAACAGAGAGAGAGAGAGAGAGAGAGAGAGAGAGAAGCACCCAAAATGAGACCCCTTTAGATGATCTAATGTATATGATATGAATTCCAGGTCACTTTGAGAAAAGGATACGGTATGATTGACGCTCATGTTTGCTGTTTTCCAATGATTATGGAAAGGCAGATTCACTGTATCCAGGAAAGAATTGCAGATTAGGTCTGCCACAGTGGGATTTCAGGTGATTTCTATGGACAACAAGAAGTAATTATCATACTGAAGAGATATCAGACCACCTGCAGGTGTTTAATACACTTGGATGGCCCTAACACTGACACATAGACCCTGATATTATTAATCCACTTCATTAAGTAACTAGCGGCAATAAACAGGCCAGACTTTCATTCATAAATGTGTGCTTTTTAAAATATAAATATACAAAATAGCCTGATGTCCAGTTACGGTTTCACACATCTAAGAAATTTGAATAGTGTAGAATGAAATTACAAACAGAAAGATTTTAAACCCACTACCACTGGCTTCAATATGATAATGAGACTGTAATGATATGATAATTGTATGGTAATCTGGCAAGGTTATTCAGAAGGGGAGGGGAAGTTTCTGACAGAGCAACTGTCAAAATGTCACACGTTATAAACATTAAAAACACTCACTGAAATACACATATTGAAGGATACCACTGGATGAAATGAATTCTATAACTCATAATTTGAAACTCAAATAATGCAAGTAATAAACTGGTATGTGATAGATACAGTGATAGCCTACTAGCAGACAGGATCAAAATCAGAAGCATTAAATAGCAAACATGCCAAGACTGGCATAAATGACAAATATACAGGACATGAAAAAAATGACTTCACTGTCGAGTGTCGAAGAATAATAAATATCGAGTTCTTCACAGTTTTGTGGGATGATGAAAATATAAAATATATAAGTGCAGCGCTGCTCTCTAGTGGTGAGTAATAGTAATAGCGTCGACATCTGTTTCACTGAAGTTTTTTTCCCCACACGTTTTTTTTTTCACACTAATTAGGCCTACGACTATCTCTCAACGTCGTTTCCACCACAACAATGGCCCCTAATCATACACATCAATACGACGATACCACATGAGTAGCGTTTTTCCATTACTTCGCAGCTTTTGAAAAGTTTTTTTAAAGTTAGGATAGTTAGGATATACTTTCCAGGGAAAAGTGTCAGCGTGAGATGAAATATGAGAGACGTGATGTTCAAGGTAAATATCCCTTATTTTTGCTGTTCCTAGTTTCCGATCAAACGGTATTTTTTCCAACATAGTTTGAACATAATTTAACAAAAGTATTGGGACACCCCTCCAAATCATTGAATTCAGGTGTTCCAATCACTTCCATGGCCACAGATGTCAAGCACCTAGGCATGCAGACTGCTTCTACAAACATTTGTGAAAGAATGGGTCGCTCTCAGGAGCTCAGTGAATTCAAGCGTGGTACCGTGATAGGTTGCCACCTGTGCAATTCAGTTCATTCGTGAAATTTCCTCACTACTAAATATTCCACGGTCAACTGTTAGTATTATTATAACAAAGTGGAAGCAATGAACAACAGCAACTCAGCCATGAAGTGGTAGGCCACGTAAAATCACAGAGCGGGGTCAGCGCATGCGGAGGCGCACAGTGCGCAGAAGTCACCAACTTTCTGCTTCAATAGCTACAGACCTCTAAACTTTGTGTGGCCTTCAGATTATCTCAAGAACAGTGCGTAGAGAGCTTCATGGAATGGGTTTCCATGGCCGAGCAGCTGCATCCAAGCCTTACATCACCAAGTGCAATGCAAAGCGTCGGATGCAGTGGTGTAAAGCACGCCGCCACTGGACTCTAGAGCAGTGGAGACGTGTTCTCTGGAGTGACGAATCACACTTCTCTGTCTGGCTATCCGATGGATGAGTCTGGGTTTGGCGGTTGCCAGGAGAACGGTACTTGCCTGACTGCATTGTGCCAAGTGTAAAGTTGTTTTTCAAGGGTTGGGCTTGGCCCCTTAGTTCCAGTGAAAGGAACTCTTAATGCTTCAGCATACCAAGACATTTTGGACAATTTCATGCTCCCAACTTTGTGGGAACAGTTTGTAGATGGCCCCTTCCTGTTCCAACATGACTGTGCACCAGTGCACAAAACAAGGTCTATAAAGACATGGATGAGTGAGTTTGGTGTGGAGGAACTTGACTGGCCTGCACAGAGTCCTGACCTCAACCCGATAGAGCACCTTTGGGATGAATTAGAGTGGAGACTGCAAGCCAGGCCTTCTCGTCCAACATCAGTGCCTGACCTCACAAATGCGCTTCTAGAAGAATGGTCAAAAATTCCCATAAACACACTCCTGAACCTTGTGGAAAGCCTTCCCAGAAGAGTTGAAGCTGTTATAGCTGCAAAGGGTGGGCCAACTCCATATTAAACCCTACGGATTAAGAATGGGATGTCATTAAAGTTCATGTGCATGTAAAGGCAGACGTCCCAAAACTTTTGGCAATATAGTATATCCACCCCCCCCCCCCCCCCATTCACCAGGCATTAGCAATCATGGCAAAAATTAAACCCTGTATGAAAAAGTGTCCCAATTTACCTAAATGCATAACATTAATTCACTTGTATTTCTCCTAAATGCAATGCACTCCAATCATAGCAGTACATAATAATGATAATGATAATGCACTTTGATGCAACACTGATGTTCCTCTTTCCAGTTGGATACATTATTTTTCCTTTATTAACTAGGTCAGAGAAAACCTTCTGAACCGATCTTCCTCTTTGAATCCTTACTGATCTGTTCTTACATAAATTTAAATGTGCATTCTAAATAATAATAATAAAAAAATGCATTGTTCAAATGAAGTGGTAAAATTAAATGTAAATAGTAGGTTTTAAACTGAAGCTGTGGTGGTTTATGTTGCCCTGTTTTTTCTTTATGTCTGATATTGTGACATTGTGTCTTTGGTCGGTCAGTTGATGTGATTACAGTCTTGAGGTCATTGTGTGTGCATGTGTATGTTTATTATATTAAATCAATTGCTGTTTTTCAGAGTAGGAAATATTTCTACAGCAACTATCAAACTAACATTTAGCACTTGACAAGCAACAACAATTGCACCATTAATACAATTAACAGTACAGCTGTACAGGCACTAAACAACAGGATTATTCTATGCATAATCACTTGATTATGTAAAGGTGAGTTATTATGCAATGTGTTTCCTATACTGGGAGGTTTTTGCATACTTGGATTCAATTGTGCATTGCTGTTTGATAAACATTTTATGTGAGTTATTTTATGCAAATCTTGCGTAAAATAGTATCTGGATATGGTGTTTCCCCATGTCAGGTATGTTTCCTCTTAAAATGAACCTTTTTTAAGGTGTAGATGTGGGTGAGCAGGGAGGAGACAAGGAATCTGTTTCTATGAGGAAACAGAGACAGACTATTTTAGAAACATCCTCACCTCAAACTCAGATCAGCTGAGAGGATAGGTGAGAATAGAGAGAAGGGTGAGACACACAGAAGGAATAAAGATGTATAACAATAAGATTTGGCTTGGATTTATTGTCGTGTTAGGAAGTTTGGGGGGTCGTGACTGTGGCCCAGTTTTAGGCGCACTGAAAGCCGAACAGTTAGGGGTCATCATGTTCGGAGGAATCTTTCGAGTTCACCAAAGCTTCAAGATCAGTACGACAAGCAGTCCAATTCAACATGACTGCAAAAAGTGAGTCCGTGCATCACAATACATCATACAGTTTACATTAATTATTTCAAAGAGTGAGAAAATTCAAACTTGCATAATATTTATGCTATAGTACACACTACTGTTCAAAAGTTTTAAATAACAGATTTTTTAAATATTTTCAATCAGTCATACCAGTGGTGCCATCCAGAAACTGCATTCTGAGCCCTTCTTGTTCTTTCTGACAGTTTCACCGTATCCAGGTTGGTTCAGTCCCTGATGATGATTGAAGCGGCGGAGGCTATCAACAACTCCTCCATGCTGAATAATCTCACATTCGGCTACAAGACTCTAGACACGTGCTCTGATGTGACCACTGCACTGCAACACGCTGATGTCTTCATGGGCAAAAGTTCTGTTGGCAATTCAATGTTTAAGGCTGTAATAGGAGAGTACCATTCAGAGATTTCAATCGCAGTGGCACGGTTTCTCACTATAGGGTTTATGCCACAGGTAGCTATGTTTTATTTAATTGTGTTACAGAATGCCATATTTTGAAACATTGTTCAACAATGTTCTTATTATGATCACAGATAAGTTATGGTTCAACAGCTGGGATTTTGAGCGATAAAACCTGTTTTCCGACATTCAAGAGGACTGTGCCGGAAGATGACTACCAGGCTCAAGCAATTGCCCAAATTCTGCACTACCACAACTGGACCTGGATTGGCATAATAACCACAGACGGAGATTATGGACGGTACGTCACAGAACGTCTTGAGTCGCACGCCGAAAATCAAGAAAATGTTCGTGTCGTACCGTGTCGTGGTACCTGATTTTCTTTGCAATGAAAACTTAGATTCAAAACTCAATGAAATTATCAAACAAATTAAGAGCACCCCAAAAGTTAATGTCATTGTGTCCTTTGCCAAACCTCACCACATGTCTTGTCCAACGCATCTGGACGTTTCTGGATTGCTGGTGATAGTTGGACCACGTTGGTCGAAGTGCTAAACAACCATCCCCTGAATGAGATTGGGAAAATTCTTGGAATAACCCTTTTTTCAGAAGACTACTCTCACTTCATGATCTAGATCTAAACCCTGACTCACATCCAAACAATACCATCCTGCAGCACTTCCTAAGAGGAGAGTTAAATAAAAGCCATGAAGAAATAAGGGTGACTCTAATAAAAGATATATACCCTTGTTCAGTGTTTAGCGTAGGGCTGGCTGTGAAGTCTGTTGCTAATGCTGTTAAAGACATCTGTTCCCGAAAAAACTGCAGAGGAGGTTTTGATATCCAACACTCTGAGGTAAATCTCCTCTGTTATTCTCTGTAAAATCAAATAACAAATATTCAAAATCTTAAATATATTATCATCTTTTCCAGCTAAATGATGCCTTGGCATCAACTAGGTTTAATGAGATATATCAATTTAGCAAATCTGGAGACTTGGATACCGGTTATGATGTTAACATTTGGGAAGATGCGCATGGAGATACCTCAAAAAGATGTGGTAACTCTTTGACACTGACGAAAGTGGCACGCTACATGATCAACAATAACAGCATGTTTTTCCTGAATGACGGATACAGAAAACGGGTGAAAAACATCACAGTAAGTGACTGATACCACATGCTGAAGTAAGACGTATTGTGAGGAAAGAAAGCATGAAATCTGATTCATTAAAGGAACAGTTCACCAAAAAACAGAAGAAATTAAAAGTCATTCAGGATTGTAACGACATAAGAGAGTAAATGATGACAGAATTTTTATTTTTGTGTGAACTATCCCTTTAGGACTAATACATTTTGCAAATATGTTGTTTAATATGAAATATATTGATTGACTTTTTATTTGGTATTTATCTTGTTTTCTTGTGTTTTTTTTCCAGAATGGTGTGATTTCGCAGTGCTCTGAAAGTTGTCGCCCTGGATTTAAACGGTCCTTTTTTGATGGCAAACCCACCTGTTGCTATAGTTGTGAGGTGTGTCTCGCAGGCTCTTTTTCAAACCAAACAGGTATGTATTCATTCAATGTATATTATATTAATGGTGCAGTAAGCGATTTCTGAGAAACGCTGTTGAAAGTTTTTACTATGTTTCACAGAACCAAGATATGCTGTTGTTGTAATGTTGGCTATAGTAACAGGACAGCTTTGAGTGTCATTATTCACCTGGAGCTGGTGTGCGACTAACAACAAACTCTTGCTTGTATATGCTCTTGTGTACTGTATGTCCAATTTTTGTTCTTCCTTGACGTTTGTTTGTCATCTTCGCTTTATTTTTCGCAAAGCATTATTTTGCTTCGCTTCAGCTATAATAAAGGGACATCCACTCTTGCATTGTGTGTTCATGCATTTTGGGGGCGGAGCAATGAAGGGAGGGGTGTGTTTGTTTGGGTTGATTTCATATAATCAACAGTGTTTCTCAGAAATCACTTTAAGTCACTTACACCAGCTTCAGAATTGCTTCAGAAAAGCTTCAGACTTCTAAGCTGTAACATGTAATTATGACTAGACAATTGCTTCATCTAATTCCTTACAGAGATAACATTTCTTTTAGAATCACCTAAAAGAAAACATTCTGTCATCATTTACTCTCATTTATCCTCATGTCATTCCAAACCTGTATGATTTTCTCTCTTCTACTGACATATTTTGAATATAATTATGAAAAGAGCTAACCAAACAGTTTTGGTTCCCTTTTGCTTCCATTATATGGTCAAAAAATACAGTGGAAGTCAATGAGAACCGAAACGGTTTGATATGATGAACAGCATAAGGGTGAGTAAATGATGACAGAAAAAATATTTTTAGAGTGCTCTATCACTTCAATTTTGTAAATGCTTTACTGGCTAGGTCAAAATATTCATTTAGAAAGTCAACTCAAATCAACTCACTTTCTAAGGTTTCAGAAGCAGTATAATGAAAGTATGTTTAATGGATTCTTCTTTTCGTTCCTCTCCAGACGCAGATGAATGTCACAAATGTTCAGACAAATTCTGGTCTAATGCGAACTCCACCTTCTGCTCTCCCCAAAAGCCAATTTTCCTATCCTGGACAGATGATTTATGTATCACTATTGTGGTGTTTGCTTGTCTTGGCCTTCTTTTGACACTGATTGTGATGCTTGTATTCGTGGTCAGATGGAACACCCCAGTGTTCCTCGCAGCAGGAGGTCCCATCTCCATCCTGATCTTGCTGTCCCTGCTCGGGACGTTCACCAGCACGATCTTGTTCGGTGGGAAACCCACAGACATACAGTGTAAAACCGGACAGGTGCTTTTTGGCCTGAGCGTCACCCTGTGTGTCTCTTGCATCCTGGTCAGGTACTTTAAGATTCTGGTTGCCTTCCAGAATGATTCAGTTGTAAAACGGGTCATGAGGAAAATGTTCCTGCCCTACTGGATCATTGGCATTTGTGTACTTCTCCAGGGCATCATCTGTGGTCTGTGGTTGTGGTTGAATCCACCTGTGGTTTCTAGGAGCTCAGCAATACTGTCTGAACTTCACATCCAGTGCGCTGAGGGAAACGTACTATTCTTTGGACTTCTGGCGTTGGTGTACTTTGGGTTTGCCTTCCTAGGGCGGAATCTTCCTGAGTGCATCTACATTATCAGTTGGGTGGTGTTTGGACCTATCTATGTGAACAAGACTGATATGATCAGGTACAAATCTGCCATTCAGATGGTGGTGATGCTCTTCTCTGCATATGGGATTCTCATCTGCCACTTCATGCCCAAATGACATCGTCCTGTTTAAAAGCAAGCACAACACCAGAGACGCTTTCAAAAAAGCCATTCGGGAGTTCAGCAGACGCTTCCGTGGAAGTTCACGAGAGGTTCAGCGTAGGGATGGACTCGGATCGCCCAGACAGCATATTTACTATTGACTCTGGCATGGAAAACATATTAAATGGGTCGCTCTCAAATCCTTACCCAACAGGCAGTCTTTCCTCGTTCCACCTCTCCATAGAAAATCTGCCACGCGAGGTCAATGTGTCTGCAGATTCCTTATTTGGATCCTCACTGTCTTCTGGCTCTTCAGAGGAGATGAATGAGGAAAACCAGAAGAGACAGATTTTAAGCGGCTCCCAGAAACTCATCATACGGATTGAGAATAATAGTCCGGAGCTCAGGAGAACCTTAAGCGTCCTGTGAGAATGGGGAATTTGTAATCAATAAAAATGTTTTTCATGAGTTTCCCATGATGTTCTCTGTTTTGTCATCAATAAGAGGAAAATAATATAAAAATTATTATAAAAAACACTCCTATAGTTAATTCTCTTGTCAGTGAAACCCTGTTTAATCAATCAATTAAAAAAATAAAGTATTTGTATAATCTTTGTGATTGACATGCTTTCTGTGATTCTTTGTTTTTGTCAGTATTGAGAGAGTGTATATTGTGTTTATAGTTTGCATATCAATGCATATCTTATTTAGCTCTTGTTCTGTCCAACCCAGGGAAAGCAATAAATATGTTAATAAACAAGTCATTTAATAAACAAGTCAGTTAATGAACATTTCTGATTTGGGTTACACACCTGTTTCATGTTATGTTGATAAGTCCTGTGTGTATTTAAGCCCTTTGTTCCATTTGTTTGTGGTTTGGTATTGTTTATGTTGATATGGCTATTATTCCTGAGATTCAAATTATATTGTTAAAAAAGAGTTTTTGTGTTATTTTGTTCGGCGTGCTATTACTGCAGCCTTCTTGTCATCTGTAGGGTTGTGGGGATGCTGGAGCCTATCAAAAAAACAATAAATATAAAAAGTTTAATGATATAAAATATAAAGGACATTCATAGTTTAAAAAACTGGGAAGAAGACAACTGTAAAACACTTAGAAACACATTGTGCTTGTACAGTAATACACCAACGACTCAATAGTTGACATTTTAAACAAACAGTATATTCAGTACAAATCTATTTCAAATCTTTGCATTTTCACACTTAATTTGGGGCACATTGATTTTACTGTTACAGATGCAAGACAATTTAATACCATGCACCAACATCTTAATCAAAGCCACTTTGATTTAATCATAAACTCTCTGAATTGTTGTTACTGGGGCATAAAAATGCCAAACAGCGCAGTTTCTTTTTGGAATTAAATATTTTCCTGGTGTACTTGTTTATCTAATGAATTCAAATAATCTTTTTATGTATCTAAAAATGGGTTTACCACCATATGGGCTATGGGGCGTTCTTGATTCTCCAGGAAGATACCCCATGCAATGACTCATAAACTTTAGACAGCTTCTGTGGAACTCCTCCCGCACATGACAAACAATGACAAGCTTATATAATAACTGTCTGCTGATTTTTTGTTTACTCTTCCTCCTGTGGGTTTTTGATGTCTGACATGCCAAATTCTTAAAACAGTAACACTGTCATGTCAGCAAGGAAAAGATATCTTCCTCCTCTTTGGTACTTTGATGATAAACAGCTTGTGTAAACTTGGCTTTCCTGGATGAAGTGACTTTTATTTTTGATCTCGACATTAGTGAATCAAGTTATCAAGGAAATTTGATCTTCTTGATTAAGCATTTTGTGTATTCCATTGTCACCCTCTACCTGCTTCTGGCAGAACATTGAATAATATGCAATTGTTTGCAATTCATTTTTTTTTTAAATTAGGTATGAGAAAGGCATATTTTGTGTTTTGATATTTGGGATATGGTCATTGCACTACTTTTGAGCAATTTTTGTTTGGCTATTTAGTTTTGTTGAAAAAAAGCATACTTTCTGTTTAAGCAAAAGCAGAGACACCAAAAAGACACCATTATTCCACAAACATGTTATAATGGGGAAATTTCTCTATGGAAGAGAAATCAATGGCAATTTACACTATATGACAGAACAAAATAAGATACAAGATTCCTTCTAGGTCTTATTTCCATTTCCATTATTCCATTCCATTATTTCCATGTCGTAATTAAAACTGGTCAGTGGTTACTACCTCTGTTGCAATTTAAAAAAGTTACTCTGCTTTAGAATAATCTAACAGCAAAGATAGAAGATTAATGCCCAACGCTATATTTAGTGTGTTTACAGTAGCCTAACCAAGCGAAACATCTAAATGAGAATGTGTGTGCTTGTGTGTGTAGACTTTGACTGTTCATTTGCCACTCATGCCAGTATCTTGACTAGGCTGATTAGAGGCAGTATTCCTCAGCTGTCAGGCTGACTGAAAACAATCAAAGCCTCCATACCCCCAATCACCACAGCTCTCTCCCCGAGCGCCGCCGCCGCAATCAGCTGCTGATTAGGGAACCTGTCGCCCTTCTCCAGCCTGCAGCGGGGGTTAATTCGTGCGTCAGATGGTGTCGCAAAGGGGCCACGCAGAGGGGAATGAGAACGTGAGCTGGATGATATTGGACGGATATAGCCGCCCTGTCAATCACTTGGGATTCACTGTAAAGGCTCAAAGACTCTCTTCATCTCTCTCTTTCCCCCCTCCAGGGCTGGGATAATCTATTTAAGCCAAATGTGTGGATGCACCAATTAAATCAGACACTGTTTGGAAATTTTTGCCTATTTTCAGTACCTGAAAGCAATCTAATAACATGGGTGGATAAATAATGCATTTACCTTGAATTGCACATAGCATATTGCATATTGTATTTTAACTACTGATACTATTTTTTTTTTGTTGCTACTTTTATGTATTTATCTTTATAGTATGGACCTATATAGGCCTATTGTTTCTCCCATCTAACAGTTTTAGATTTTTAATATTTTAAAAATGAACATTTCTGTTATTCTGTTCTATTCTATTTAGTCTCTCTGGAGCTTAAAGAAACAACACTTCATTCCCAGCAATTGCTGCTGAATGCTGTTTTGTTTGGAAAAATAAACTTTAACATCAATAAATGATCAATTTGAACAATTGACTTAATTATCATCATATTAGAGAATGCATAGCTATTATGTTTCTGAATAGATAAAACACTATTATTTATGGTATTTTATTTACGATTGATTTGGTTTATTTTTCTTAAAGTAATTTATTTATTTACTTCATTGCGGGACTTTTATGATCTGCTGTTTTATTAATATTTTATTAAATTAATTAACTAATTTATCCTGCTTGATTGTGAATTGTATCCTATACAATGACAATTCATTAAAAAAATAAAATAAAAAGTGTGCTTTTGTACCAGTGTTGTACTGGGACACTGGGCGGAGATCGGTGTATCTGCGCATGTGCGGAAATGAGTCATTGTAAAGTTTAGTTTATTCTCAGCTGACAACCCGAGCGGTTTTGGACAATCCAGAAGCGGAAAAATTCAACCGAGGTATGTTTTTATTTCATAACATGTTTTATTTATCAAAGTCGATGAAGGGCCACTAAAGCTTTCGGTTTATGAAGGTAAGTTTGTCCAGCCGTTATACAGATGCGTCTTGACGTCACTGACAGCATGTCAATGTATGTTTTGAGTTTAGTGGCACGTTTTTTGTTTGTTTTGGTGTGTGTTTACATGCTGACATGAGTCTAACGACATTTAGTTTAGTTGCTAGTTAACTGTATAGCTACCCGTTTTTGGCTTTATACTCAGCCAGCGTCTAGTTTTGACATCAGCTGTCAGTTTGGCAACAGTAAGTTTCCACATCATAAACAAGTTGTTTTACTCATGCAAACTGTTGCATAAACTATGGCATAACACTAATACACTATTCCCCCGGTTTCACAGACAAGCCTAGTCCCAGACTAAAATGCATGTTTGAGCTGTTTTAACTAAACTGACATATCTTAAAATAAGTCAGTGCCATTGTTTTGTCTAAAAGATGCACATTGTTTTTTTCTAAGGCATGTTTATTAAAGCTACTTAAATGTACTAATTTAACTAAGGCCTAATCCTGCTTTAATCTAAGCCATTTCTGTGAAACCAGGCATATGAGAAGTTAGAGAAGTAGAAAGTAAGAAGTAGAATCATGCATCACGGGACCATCCTTACATTAGGTGAAATTATGTTTGTAAAATGAAAGCTCTGCTGAAATATGTTTTGCATTCACATCTGTGTGATTTCAAAGTTCACTCACACACATTGAAAACCAAGAATTTCTCAGTGTCTTCTTTAATGTGTTTGTTATTTGACACATACTGTAGGAGTGTGACTTATTACTGTAAAGTGTTCTTAAGGCAGCTACACTGGGGGGGGGGGGAGTTTTTTTTTTTTTAATTCGGTAATTTTTTTTCGTGTTTTCTGGTACCAATATCTAAACGTTTTTAAATCAAGATACACGAGTTTGATTAAAACAAAACAAAAATATAATTTAAAGAGAAAACAATATATTTCAATATACTCCACTGACCGATATTTTTCTTACTTTAAGCATAAACTCACTTAGTTTTGACTTAATATCTTAAGTCATTTTCATTACCTTGATTGAATGTTTTGTAATGTAACAATCTGTTTTGTTAATCTGTTTTTTTTTCTTCTTCAGAGCCACTTCAGAGTGAGTAAAACTCTTATGCATGACCACCGGCCGCTGAAAACGCAGAACAGTATGTAATAATAAGATATGATTGTATCCCTTGATTTAAACATGAGTCACCTGACCAAGTGAAAAAATCATCTAAAAGTACAAGGAGGATCTTTAGGAGACTGGCCCACAGACACTGGGTGGAGTGGAAAAGGGCTTAGACTATGACTTATTTGTGCAGCCAGTGGTTATAGTTTGATCCTTACTTAAATAATACATTCTTGTAGCATTTAATGGCAGTAGGTTGAATCATTGTGTTATATCAAATGGCAACATAAGGTTCAAACGTTTATTATCAATACAGTCACCAGTAATCCACCATTTACAGCACTATCATGTTCCCGAATCCCTCATAAACCGCACAGTACTGCACATTTGTCTCCCTTGTCTCCCTTACCCAATTCAGGTCTTGCAGGCTCTACGAATGAGCTGATGAGTTGAATCAGGTGTGTTAGATGAAGGAGACATACAAAATGTGCAGTGCAGGTTTGAAAACCCCTGATCTAGACTATTGTGTAATTCTGTTTTGTTTGCAATAAAGCAATAAAGGACTCCCTCTAGAGTTTGAATTGAAGTCCATGTGACATTTCACGTCCTTGCTCTGATTTTCACAACATTAAATGGAATCTAATGTGGCGGTACCACTGATGGTATGAGAATAAGATGGTAATACTATTGATACCATTGATATATACCATTGATAGAGCAATAGTATAGTTGGTATACAGTATATTAATCTTTAGAACTGTGTAGGACCAGCTTATCTTCAAAATAGTGTTCAATACCAACCTGTAACATACCACACTAGATCCTCTAAAAGTAATCTTCTCAATGTTCCTAGAAGAGCTCCTAAAAAGTTTGTTTTTTTTTTGTTCCAAAAGCTCCTATTGTTTTTCTGCTTTTTAATTTTAACTGGAATAATTTACAGAAATTACTGAAAATCTTTTACAAAATTGGTAATACCATGCTTTGTATTATACAGAATTTCTGTATTTACTATCTATTTATTTATTTGTGTATGTCTCTGAATGTAATGTATGTACAGCAGTGGCCAAAAGTGATGTCCAGCCTTGGAAAATTGATATCTTCACCCTTTACTTACATATTATTTGTTAAAGATTTTGTAATCCTATTATGTAGTTGTGTTTGGAGTCAATTGTTTTATTTGTAATAACGCAATAAAACCGTGCAGACATCATTTTTGGCCAGGCTTTCATACTACGAAATTATGAACGCATGCAAAAACAAGAGAGAACCAATGAGATATTAATAACTGATTGTGTTGTAGTCAATGTATGCTTTTTCCTGTGAGCTTTTTGTTTTTCTATGCATTTTTTTTTTTTTTTTTGTAGCTGCAGTTTACCTTTTTTGCCAAATCGTTTTGTCCATCCAAGTTTAGTGTTTTGTTCTTCCCCTCATATTTAATGATGGTTTAATCAAATTTGTATGGTCATAAAAACAATTATCCCCTCCTGACATCATTGCAGGATGATGTTCTTCCCCTGCCAGGGGTCATTGTAAATAAGAAACTGACTTGCCTGTAGAAATTAAGTTAAACAAACAAACAATAGTCACCAGGGATGTTGATGGCATATGTGTCACCGTAACAGATCTTTTCAGAGGCAGCTGTTTGTGTGCCCTGAAAAGAAATCATTGTACAATTTGTACCTGTTTCTCCTCCAGATGGCCTCTACGTGGTGGGGGCAGCTCAACATGTCGGTGCATAATGGCACTGGCCATGTGGACAATGGTAGCTGTTTCAGTGCCACGCAGAGCACTGTGCTAAAGGGGGTGCAATTCGGGGGTGTGCCCATCGTTCTGCTGCTCGACTTTATAGTTTTCCTGGTAAGTTATGGAGTTAGTTGGGATCCAATTGGCTGGTGTTGCTAGTGTTATGGTGATTTGATTGGTTGGTACAGATGTAATTGGGTGGTGCTGTGTATCATCCTGCAGGTGCTGCTATCGGCCTTCACTGTGATCAGAAGGAGACTGTGGGATCATGGGAGACTCGCTCTTGTTGCAGAGACTGAAGGGTATGTGATATGAAGGCAGTACTAGTCGCAGTGGAAACATAATGTCATAATGTTACTATGGGGAACATACAGTGTTATAATTTATTGTAAAATGAGTAAAACATGACAAAAGTTTGTAGCTTTAAAATAGCAAATATTAGTATAAAAAATTATTATAAAAATATTGCTGCCGTTTCAGAGACTTCAGTAAACGACGTTACCGTAGAATGACATCATCCATGTCCATTGAGGAGCCTGAATACGAGAAGGTGAGTTTAGAACACATCGTCCTCAATATGACATCATTCATGAAATCATCAACATCTTCCTCATTTCCTGTAGGGTTGCTGCTCTTGGCTCACCTTTATCGTCAATATGGAGTAAGTGCTGTTATGTTTTTTTCCTCTGGAAATCTTTTGCCTTTTGATATTGTCACTTATTACTAAGTTCAAATAAGGGAAGTGCACATGGGAAAGTCTCAATAAAATAAACTGAGAAATGAAACTGATCTGTGTGTGTGTGTGTGTGTGTGTGTGTGTGTGTGTGTGTGTGTGTGTGTGTGTGTGTGTGTGTGTGTGTGTGTGTGTGTGTGTGTGCAGTGAGACTACGGTCCAGGAGAGATGTGGGGTGGATGCAGTACATTATCTGTCATTTCAGAAGCACTTGGTCATCCTGCTCTTGCTCCTCTGTGTGCTGTCTGTGTCCGTCATCCTACCAGTCAATCTGTCCGGGGAACTGCTGGGTAGCTCGCACACACATGCACAAAAAAATTCAGTGTGGTCTCAAGAATGCTTCATACAGTAGCTTGGCTATAAACCCTAGTGAGCTGCCTCACTGTTCACTGTCTAGATAGGCAGCTACTCTTTAAGGCAGAGATTTGACTAATACCAGAGAAGCTGACATAGAAAAATGAATGGGAGAAATATGGCGACTGTAGTCCAAAATCAATTTTTGACATTTTGATATGAAAATGTCTATATTTTTAAATTGAATTAATATAATGTAATGTAATAATATTTTGTGATACTGCATTGTCTAATGGTATTGCTGATTTAAAATAGGAAATGTAGTCATGGCGGTTTTCTAGATTTTGACCTTTCTTCATTCAAGATGAAAGGGCATTCATTTTTATAAATGTTAAATATAATATAATATAATATATAATGGTTGCAAAAATCTGAAAATTTGTCTTTGAATGTTTTTAATTTTGGATAAAATTATCTTTTAATATGGCATAATTTTGCTGCCTTCTGTTTGGAACAGGCACTGTGTTTATGATGCCAAAATATGTTGCATTTTTGGCCACTCACCAGGTTTTGGAGGGTGGTAGTGGTTTATAATGTCACCATATTATTTTTTTTACATATTATTATTTTTTTTTACATTTTTAGTTGTGTGTTTCAATCTCTGTTGAAGGCAAAAAAAGACTGACTTGTAACTGTGTTCCAGGCAATGATCCATACAGTTTTGGGAGAACCACCATAGGGAATCTTAAGCAGGGGTATGTACCGTATGTCTCTATGTTCATGTGACTGTAGGTATCTGTGTGTGTCTATTTGAACTGTATTTTATATGATGTCTTTGCAGTAATCAGCTGCTTTGGCTGCACACAGTGTTTGCAGTTCTATATCTCATGATCACGGTGGCCCTGCTGAGACGCCACACCTCTAAAATGAAGGGAACCAAGAGAGATATAGTAAGCCATCCTGCCATTTCTCTCTCTCTCTCTCTCTCTCTCTCTCACACACACACACACACACACACACACACATACACATATACATACATATACATACATGCTGGTTAGTGTTAATCTAACCCTGGTTTATTTTTCCATAGGCCAGAAACACCCTGTTTGTGAGGTCTGTACCCACTGCAGCCAGTGATGAGAGTATAAAAACTCACTTTATGTAAGTGGGAGGACTTTTTTTCTAATCACTTTATTTTTAGCCATTCATCCAGACATCTTTTCCATCCCATGTCCATGCTATTTGTTTCATTCGGTGTGTAAGGCATGATCTCAGTTTACGTAATGTGGGTGGGCCAGTAGGATCTCAAAGGCAGCTACTGACCAAATGACTCATTGGTCAGCATTTATTCATTCACCGTGATTGATTAACATTTCAGATATGGATTATACTTTAATAATAATAAACACGAATTTTGGCAGCAAATGTAATCTGTTCATTTGAGTGACCAATTGGCTCAAACAATGGCTTTATTAGGGCCAGTACTGTCTGTTTGTCTGAGCAAAAGAAGACAGGGGATGTGTTTTTGAAAAATTATCATTATTTTTGCAATTCTGCTTGATGTGGAAATTACACACCTAACTTTTAAGGTGTTAACATGATTGTATATTTGTTTGCAGGGAGGCATACCCTACCTGTCAAGTGACTGAAGTTAAATTGTGCTATGATGTTGCCAAACTGATTGACCTGGACAGAAACAGGTGAGAATGACAATTTGACGCAATATTATTTGTAGTTGTATATAGTTGTAAATATCTTATAGGACATACTCTCGCAGACCTGCATGATACAGTGTTATTTTAGTATCATTGAGATACTATTATAGTTTTTATTTTTATATTTTAATTTTAGTTTTTGTTAAAGTTTTAGTAATTTTGTTGTGTATTTTTGTCATTTTTATTTGTATTTTTTAATATGTTTATATGACCTTTTATTTCAGTTTTAGTTCTAACATGACAACTCTCAAAAGAGTTTAGCATGGTAATGGATATAGCAATGTCAATGTGTTTGGTCTTGGCCGAATAGACCTGCTATGCTGCTGCTGATATTGCTTTTGCTGTTGATTATTGCTGCTGCTGCAGAACAAGTACAGAGACATGCATGACGACAGGCTGCTCGGAGCATGTGCTGCTGCACAAATAGCATATATGAAATTACCCATAGCAGATCTAGGAAGTACGACCAAAATAAGAATTTTCCCCGCAAAATGTCATCTGAACAAGTGAATAACATGTCTGCCGCTTTTGTTCTGACCAACTGAGGGAAAAAAAGCATTACAATAAATCGTGCTACCAACAGTGATTAAATCTAACGATCGCTTAGCTCATATCACATCAAACCGTGCAAATTATTATTATTATTATTATTGTTATACTTTGTTCTCAAATTGTTAATGTTAACAACATCAGCATTGTGTGACTGTGTATTTAGTGTGCATTAGCGTTACCTGTAGAAGTGTAGATTTCAATTTCTGTACAGTCTGATATTTTGCTTTTGACTACGGGTGAATCTCCAGTTGTCACTGATTGTCGTTTGGACCTTTCTGGATTACAGTCCGCCATCAAAATTATAAATGTAATTATTCCAGCTGCTGAGAGAAAAGGCTATAAATGATCCGCCACCTGCAGCATCCTCACATGTGATACTACTAGCCGGACTCCTTCTTTATGTATACAGACGTGATGTAATGACGCAAAGACATGCTTGAATTTCCCACGGAAATCCACCAGTACCTCTCAAATTATAACACATTATTACAAGCTTACCATTGTGAATGGGGCTAAGTTAAAAAGGAGATCGTTTTGAACACTGGCTGGTTATGTACTTACTAAAAAAATTATTTTGGATAATTTTTAACCAAAAAAAATTATGGACTGCAGCTTTAAACTAAATGAAAATTGGCAACACTTCTTTTGCTACTAGCTTTTATTTTACTTCAATTAACGACATTTTTTTTTTAATGGTTTTAGTCAACTGTATCATCATTTAATATTTTTTTGAGTTCTAGCATTAACTGTTTTGATTGTGTATTTTTTTTATTGTAACATTTTGTAACAGAAAACGGGCAGAAAAAAACCTGCAGCATTACCGTAAGATACTCGATTACCAGGGACGACGTGAGGTCATCAACCCGCGCCCATGCAGCCACCTGTGCTGCTGCTGCCACTGTCAGGGGTGTGAAAAGGTGAGTACGACCACCATTAGCCGTGGCCCTGTTTTGACTTTTCAGGATTTGGGCATTTAAATAATGTGTGTGTTTGTGTGTAGGTTGATGCTATAGAGTTCTACAGCTCACAGGAAGCTGCTCTGCTTGAGGAGGAAGTTAAACTAAAGCAGAGTAGGCTGTATCCTCTGGGCATGGCATTTGTCTCCCTGCAAAATGAGTACATGGCCACTTAGTAAGTGATTCACACTCAGACGCAACTGCCTATTTAAGAAAATTATGCATTGCTTATAAGATTGCTTAAAATAATTATGCTGGTTTATAAGATTGTTTTTTTTTTTTTTTTTTTTTACCAGAATATAAGGCAGAATGAATTGCAATAAGCTCTGTGAAAATAATCTAAGATCAAGGATAGAGTCAAAGAAAATCTTGTTTATGAATATATTTTGGACAGAAGTATTTTCTAATATATTTTCCAGTTTAATTTAAGCTCACTTGATTTTTAAACGGCTGTATTTGTCTTTCCACAGTATTCTGAAAGATTTCAATGCTCTAGAGTGTGGAGGCGGGGCAAGGGGTGTGGTTGGAGAAGAAATGGGTGGGGGAATCAACTGTGGGTGTGGCTGGGAGCCTCAGACATCCTCTAAGAGTGCAGAGCTGAGGGTGCACAAATGGAAAGTGAAGTATGCTCCTCACCCTCATAATATCTACTGGTATGTTCTATTATACCTTTTTTGGTGCAAAATCTTATTATCAATAAAATTAGAACATGCTTGTTTTATTATACCAATTCACAATTCTGCTTGTCTTAATCTCTCGTTCTGTCTCTTTCAGGGAGAATTTGTCATTACGTGGGTGGCGTTGGTGGCTACGCTGTGTGCTGCTGAATGCTGCACTCTTCGTGCTCCTCTTCTTCCTCACAACACCCTCCATCATCATCAGCACCATGGACAAGTTTAACGTCACCAAGCCCATTCACTATCTGAACGTATGTGACTGAACACAACACTTATAATGATGTGTGCACGTGGAGTGCAGTGGTGTGAAGACTGTGTGTTGTTTTTGTAGAGTGCCATTATCAGCCAGTTCTTCCCCACTCTTCTACTGTGGACCTTCTCTGCCCTGTTGCCCACTATAGTGTATTACTCTACACTGGGAGAATCCCACTGGACCAGGTAGACATCAACACAAAAACACACACTCAAACAAGTTTGCTTAATAATGCGTGTCTGTCTGTGTGTGTAGGTCTAGTGAGAATATGAGCATGATGTACAAGCTCTACACATTTCTGATCTTCATGGTGTTGATTTTACCATCACTGGGCCTCACCAGGTAAGAACTCTTTAAATCTTTCTCCGCAGTTCTAACACACTATTGCATACACACACTTTTACAGTAAACTAAACTAGGTTGTGGGTTAGGGCTGCACGATTAATTTGGGGGAAAAAACTGAAATTGTGATTATGGCTCAGTGTGATTATCAAATTGCAAAGGCTGCAATTTAATTAAAACAGCTATATGTAAGAATTTTCATGTATTAATTGCTTTTTTTTTATTCCCAATGTGTGAACAGCTTGTAACAAAAATTAAAAAACGAGACTTCCTTAACTTCCTAGGTTGTCTATGAAAGCCTGTAGACTGAATTTTTTTTTTAATGTTTTTGCCGGGAAAATCAAAAGCATGTGACATTTACGCGCTTACAAGAAAGATCTGTACTATATAAGTAAGAATGCAAAGAACTTCACAGCGAGTATATCGGGGCATTGAATCATGTTCAGTCTCTTGTATGTTATATGTACATGAGTGCAAGTACGAGCAATTGCTGGCTGCAGTTCACTTGATGGCCACCGGTGTCGCTAATGACAAGGGTTTCTGAATTCTGCATAAAGCCCCTTTAAATAAACTTACGAGCTGCATTTTTCAGAGTGAAGCAAAGCACTGCGTTCATTTACACGTGAGCAGCTCATGATTCAGGGTTTTCAAATTACTATTATTTTTTTTATTATTCTTAGTATTATTAGTTTTCCTAAAGACTTTGTTTTTGTTTTACAGTGAAATATTACAATAGTAATATTACTGATTTTGTTTAATATTTGTATTATTATTATTACAATCATATTGACGTATACTCACAATTTTTTTTAACCAAATTGTGCAGCCCTACAAACAAACACAGCAAACCTGGAGCTTTAATAAAAATTGCATTTTAAATCAGTTTTTATCAGAAAATTTGCAATGAGATTTCCCCCCCCAAATCGTGCAGCTCTGTTGTGGATTACAGTCTAACTTTACTGTAACATTTGTTAACCTTGTCCTAAATAAAACTGCAACCACCTGTGATCCATGGGATAAATTTGACCCATAATGAAAACCATAAATGAATTCTTGATTAGTATATATTGGGTCTAAAATGTTCCCAAAGTGAGCATGTATACAGATGTGCTCTCTTTCCACTCAGTCTGGACGTTTTTTTCCGCTGGTTGTTTGATAAGCAGTCTGTGGGGAAGCTGAGGTTTGAGTGAGTATACTTGTGATTTATTTGCTCAAATCAGAATGATTTATTCATTTTGTGACATGCACCATTAAAACGATGGCTTGGCTTCTCTCTTTGTCTGTCTCAGGTGTGTGTTTTTACCCGATCAAGGGGCGTTCTTTGTCAATTACGTGATCACAGCGGCTCTAGTGGGCACAGGCATGGAGCTGCTGCGGTTGCCAGGGTTACTGCTCTACATTGTGCGTCTGGCTCTCGCACATTCGGCTGCTGAGAGGAAATATGTTAAACAGGTCGGTCTGTGACTTATCTATCTGTCTAAATGCCTATTAAATTAAAATGTAATTTAATAATGCATGTTATTTACTTAAAGTACCCTGGTATCTTTTCAAAAGATAATGTTATGAAATCTTTGTTGAATATTTAATTAAATCTCATTCTTTTTCTTTTTATTAATTATTATACTTTCATTTGAATTGAGCATTGACATTTCTGATAAGCTGTATAGACATTAGGTTGAAAATAAGCCGGATTATCCCTTGAAACTGATTTGAATAGAATTAACAGGAATGTGTTGCTGATCCACTTGTAATCTGGTCTCTCTGTAGAATCAGGCGTACGAGTTTCAGTACGGTGCAATGTACGGATGGACTCTGTGTGTGTTCACGGTCATCATGGCGTACAGCATCACCTGTCCTGTCATCGTCCCCTTCGGTCTGATTTCTTTCCTCAAGGCCTTGCTACACATTATTAGTGTCTGTAACATTACATTAACATACAGACAATGCTTGCAGGTCTGCTGTACCTGTTGCTGAAACACCTGGTGGACAAACACAACCTGTACTTCGCTTACCTGCCCGCCCACCTTGACCGGCAAGTTCACCTGGGAGCTGTCAATCAAGCGTTGGCTGCACCAATCATATGCCTGATGTGGCTTTATTTTTTCTCTGTGCTCAGGACAGGTAACACCCACTAATTGGCTGATTAAATCAGTGTTTCTCAGGCATTTTGTTTATTGTATTATTTAATTCATATAGTGACATTGTTGACTGTGTCCTCACAGGCTTCATGGCGGACACGTCACTGTTCACACTAGTGGTTCTGTGTGTCACCATCTTTATCTGTATAAGTTACACTTGCTTTGGACATTTCAAATACCTCAGTCCCCACAACTACAATGTAAGCAGCTTTGTTCTTTGTCAGAGTTTTGTCTGACTTTACAATGCCACTATTGTTATAATTGTTATAGTTTTGCCATAATTTAACAGTTATAATTTAACTACCCCAATTTAAACCACTTACATACACATACAAAATCCTCTTCTTTTTTTACTTCTCTAAATTTCTCCTCTTCTCTGTTTCCAAACTTCTGTTTTCCTCTACTGTATGTCACTTTGGATAAAAGCATCTGCTAAATGCATGAATGTAAGTGTAATTGTGCATGTCTGTGATTTCAGATTAAGGAGGAAGATGAAGACGCAGATACAGTTTCTGAGAGTTCATCTGCATCGGCAAGTTTCACATTTTTATATTAAACACTATCACACATTTTGTTTTCAACTGATAGACTTCGAAATGACCAAAATCTCTCTTTCTCTCTATCTCTCTTACTCTACGTAGGTGTATCTTCCCAAAGTTCTGAACCCAGACGCATCGTCCGAGTCTTCTGATGAGTCAAGAACTCGGCAATCCTACGGCACGACAGACACAAGCCCGCCCTTCCTCAGCACTGAGGAAGACTGTCCAGACTCTGATATCTAACAACAATAATCAGTCAACATATAGACCAATCCCAACTGCCCTTTCAACTTTGGAGGAAATGGTTCTTGCAATATTGGCGGTTGGAGGTCAGTGTGGAGATGGAGGGGATATACTCTTGAAAACAGAATCTTTTGGAGGGGAAAAAAAATCACTCTCAAGCTTTTTGTTCTGAATTTTTTTCATACACACTGAGAGACATGAGGACCATTTAATCATAAACTGCCATATAACAAATGCAAAAGAGCTTTTTGGCAATCAATTCTTCTCACCAAAGACTAAAGTCTTTCCTAAATTGCCATTCAAGCACGCTGTCCAAACATTTCTACATTACAAAAACAGCTTCGCCAATGAGCACTTGCCAAGGAGTACAAGTATAACTTGAGTATATCAAAGCGCACATGAGCACTTGAATCATGGCACTTGTGCCTTGTTGGAAACAACTTAATATTCTGTATAACTGTAATTTGTGTGTCTGTGTGTGTGTGTGTGTATGAGAGAGAGAGAGAGAGAGAGAGAGAGAGAGAGAGAGAGAGAGAGAGATAGAGAGCTAGAGAGAGAGATAGAGAGCTAGAGAGAGAGAGAGAGCTAGAGAGCTAGATAGAGAGAGAGAGAGAGAGAGAGTGAGTGCGCTTACATATTGATTGTCATTCTTAATGTTTTCTGTTTTAAAGCAAAGTTTTATACAAATATGAGCTCATGGCTCAGTGGCCTTTCATTAGTCATTCTATAATTTAGGGTACATTTCACATCAGCAAAAAAGTGTAAAAACAATATGCTTTCTCAATAAAACGACTATTGGTTTCATTTTATATGTTTTATCAGTGTAACATATCTGCTATCTGCTAAACACCATATTACACAAAAAAAGATCCCTGACTCAAAGATCCCTGTGAGTCAACTATGTTACGAACAAACTGTATGCCACTACATACACTGATTAAGTGCTACACTTTAAGTGACTCAAATATTTAATGTTTTTGGTCTATTTTACCATATGTACAGAGTTTATTTTAAAAGACTTCTAATATTTTTTATTTTTTTGCAGATATTCGTGTAAAATTCTCAGCACAGTCACTAAGGACAAGAACATTTTTTTTTTTTATCATAAATCTACTTTTGGTCATTTTGATAGTTTTAAGAATGTCATACAAAACTCCAGTCCATGTGCATGTAAACTATACCCTGAAATAATATCAAAAGCAGCAGTTTAGATATTTAAAATGTAAAAAATCTGTCAAAACATAGTTGACCATGGCAGTAACATAGTTGACGCAAGTAGCATAGTTGACAGTTTCGTCATTTTGCCTAATAGCTTTAATAGCAGGCCTTTTATGGCCAACCAAATGTTATTTTCTTAATCAGGTTAACCTCACATTTTAATATTTATTTGAAATAAAAGCATAAAAATCTTGCAAACAATGTACTATTGAACAGTTTTTTTTAGTTTTCAGGGGGTGTTTGGTTAGTAATACAGTTGACAGTATTTTGCAGACATTAATAAAATGAAATATTTTCTTATTTGAAAGAAAATTAAATTTAAACTCAATCTATTTTTCTAAGCAAGGTATTTAGATTGTAGAAATAAATTTAAACTCAATCTATTTTTCTGAGGTATTTAGATTGTAGAAATAAAGTTTATACAGATGTTCTTGACTTTAACATTTTTTTTATTCATTATTTTGAACTCAAGACCCACTCACTTCAAAACTGTAATTTAAGGGATATAAAGGCAATTTCAAGTAAATAGAAAAACTGGGTGCATAAAATATTAATGTGAGATTATAGTATTAATAATTATCATCAATGGACATGAAATGTACCCTAAATTATAGAATGACCCATTTTTGTGTGTGTTCTTGTATAGATGGTTTATGAGGACACAAATGTCTATGGAAACTGTCTTTGGAAGTTTCTATAGACACTTCATGAAAAGTCTATGGAAAGTCCCCATAAAACATGGAAACCCAACACACGTGTGTGTGTGTGTGTGTGTGTGTGTATATGTGTGTCTGAAAGAATGAATAGAATGTATTTGGCTGATAAGTGGCTGTTTGAAGGCATCATCACTGGGTGGCACTGTTGCTTTCTGATTGTTCTGGGTCTTCTCAGAGCAGTGCCATAATGTCAAGTACAGACAAAAAAAATTACGCAAAGATTGAATTTACTTCAAATGAAGTAAGCAGGGCAATGCATAAACCTTAAAATACACCCTGCTTCGAAAGTATAGTATAGCCTCAATCCTTAAGCATCCATGAGACTAGTGTGATAAAATTGCTTGCTATGTAAAGTTCAACTGTCATGACCACATAATGCCTGTAAACCCGGTAACTTTTGCATGATACCCGCAAGTATACCAGAAAGGGACCGTTTACATGGAGCAAATTGTAGTCGCAGGAATTGCGATCAACTAGAAAATTCGTATACCTAGAAAAGTGTTCATACTTCAACGGACTATTTAGACAACTTTATTGATCAAATAAGAAACGGGGCTTTGCTAACTAATAACATGTACAACCATTACATTTCTGCTTTTAACTTATGCAGTGGAAAGATATTATGTATATGAAGGGAAAATGTTGATATGGTTCCTGTGTATGTGTTTTAGTTCTGTATATTTATATGAGTGGAACAGAAACTGAATTGTAGTGTCTGATCATTTAAATGGCTCAACCTCCGTACACTGAGTCTCATAGTCTCAAGCATCAGATTTTCCTGGAATTTGATGAATAAGCGTCCTCCAAACACACACTTGACACATTTCTCCTGACTGCGGTTTTCAGCTCATTAGTCAGGATAGAGCGAAATCGTCTTACTTTAACACCATAAGCAGCCCACAAACTCTGTGGCTAGAGTGACCTGCTACAAACGCCAGCGCCATCAGTGCTCAAAACTCTATAAGAACCGAAACCGATCTAATGAGTGTGTGTCTGTCATTTGCAAACTTTCTTTGGGGTAACCCTATCTTTTTTTCTTTAATAGATGTTGAGGATCTATAACAGACAATAGTGAAGATCTCTTCCAATGTTTTGCCTGTTGCCATTCAGGAAGGTCAGCTTATAAAGCAGGGTATCATCATGTTGCCAGCTGGATCGTTGGGTACACTTTTAGGTTGCCAAATATTATATTTTATCTAAACTTTGTGAGAAGGTTAAGCTTAAGCTTTAGTTAAAGTCAGCATGAAATGGAAGTCGCGATAGTCTTTTCTTCCCTGCACTGTAAACCCGAATATGTTGGCAAAACTCAAAAAATTTGAGGTCAATCAAATTTTTTAAGTTAAGACATTTAAAGTTTAATTAAGCAGAACTTGCATATTTTTATTTTGTAGACATTTGAAATGCTCCACTTGTCACCCCCCCCCCCCCCCCCAACCAACCAACCAAAAAAATCTGCAACATAACAGAAACTCTTATAAACTAGCATAACAAAACATTAAACACTACTAAATCACAAAAAAACATTATATAACACTTTATTTTAGCATTTACTCTCCCTTTTGAATATCATGGCAAAGCATGCTGGGAAATAGAAATTCAAGCCCAGTTTCAATTAAATTTAAATTTGTCCTAATTAAAATAAACAAGTTCCTCAAAATCAAAATGAAACAATTCAGATTACTTAAAATGTGTCAGTTTTGTGAACTCAAAAGAAAAAGAAAGTTTTAAATACTCATAAAAGTTCATTTGATTGAACTAATTTGTTTAATTTGAGTTGGCTCTACTTAAACCAATTAATTATTTTGAGCGTTAGGGTTTACAGTGTATTGAACAAGAAAAAACAACAAGAAAAAATGTAGGCTGGGACTTGCATGGGGAATTGATTGGATGGTTGTGGTTTGCTATTGGTCGTTCTCGTGAGTGACAGGTTGCTCCGCCTTCGTGCCGGTGAACACGTCATCAGAGAAGAGATGGGCACATAAATTAAAAATAAATGTGCATGGATATATCATTTATATTCAATACTGCGATATTCCATAAAACAATAAGAATTGTCAATTTTGATATCATGGTGACTTTAAGATTTTTTCCTGAGTATGTGTGTATTTGAGTGTGTAGTAGGACAGCTCTTTATACACAACACTTTTTAAATCAAACATCACAGATCTTACACTACAGGTCACATTTTGGTGTAAACCACATGTGCACAATCAATACACATGCATTTTTACAACTTCATTCTGTGAAAGATAGAAATAGCAGCATTTACAGTTTTTGACACCACAGAACAGTTTATGACCCTAATAGATGCAAACGCCCATATGCAATTCGAGACAAAAGATGCATACGAGTCAAATAAAGCATTTCAGTAATTCTTTACATGGGTTGAAAAAATGCCGATAGCAGGCCAAGTTTTACTGAATGGTGTTTGCAGGGTGGCTAAACTCCCAGACCAATGCATTCTGGTAATAAAGTGAGTCAAGTGTTGGCAGCTGTAGCGAATCCTGAAAAACCTTATTGCATCCCTACAATAAGGAAAACAGCTGCTGGAGGCCTGGATGGAAACCAATGATTAGGAAGTAAATAAACATTTTTTTTTTATTATTAGTTTTGCTTGCTGAGACAAGCATCACTGTTACTATTCCTCATGCTTATGCATTTAAACAGCCCCCTAATACTAAATATAAACTTCACGTGTAACTCAACCCTTGCTGTTTTTGCCACAGATGTAAATGATACCTTAAATCACAGTTGTTGTTTTTTCAGTGATCAGCCTTGTGATTTTCACCTGACAAAAGAGACGTATAGAGACCAGAATATCATCGAGCAATGCATTAGAAACTGCTTACAAATTCCCTGGCACCATCTTAGTGACTTTTGCACAGAGAAAAAACATGAAAAACAAACAAAATCACATTTTTCTTAAAGAAAGTACCATTTCTTAAGCCTGGGCTCTGGACAAGTGGACATGATATGGATTCTGTCATGTAACATCACTTGGTTGACCATGTACGCACACACACACACACACACACACACACACACACACAAACACTGAATGGCTCGTCTCCAGCTGCGTTTGGTCTTTCAAACTACAAGAACTAATTATTGTTTCATTTGTATGTGGTGTCTCAAAATATCCCAAAGATGATTCATCCCTCCATTAACACAGACGAAGATGTTTCCTCCTCTCCTCCCTTCTTCTCTCCTCTTTTCAGATGGTCTGCGCTCTTTTCGGAAGCCATGATTGATGCCTCTGACCTCGTGACCCGGAGTACGTATGACTGATCTCTATGCCAGCCAACCACAAAGCCCGACGGCACTGATTCCCCTTCTGATCCCTCCCTTTTGTCTACTGGGATTATTCCCATGGCAACGCTGGTGGTCTGTAAGGTAACGTTCTCAGAGCCGAGAGTAATAGACCCTCGCCAAGCCCTGGGGGTAAACTTATTCCACTTCACCCAGACAGAACTTTAAGGAAAACTAATAGCAAAGTTTTGTTTCCTTGCCAGACGTCTCTTAAGGTTTGCAGAGTTTACTCAGCGAAGAAACAGAGCCAGAAAAAGAGTAAAGAAACTGAAGAATTAGAGGGAGAATTCCCAGATTGGGATATTTCATTGCTCCATTATCTGATCATCAACAGAATCTAACGGAGCAGGAAATCTGCCTCTGAAACTGTTGTCTGTAATTCTACAACTTTGTTTCTTTGTCTTAAAGGGATAGAACAAGTCAGAAACTTTTGGGTAAACTGTGTCTTTATACTTTTCATGTTTTTTATTTTTTTATTTTATTATTATTTGTCGTCTTGTATTTGTGCACTGGAAGCTTCATTTACCAAGAAAAATTCCTTGTGTGTGCAAGCATAAAGCTCTTTCTGATTCTGAAAATGAAAATTCTGTCATTATTTACTCAACTTCATGTCATAGAATATGACTTTCTTTATTGTGTGGAAGAAGTGGAATGAGGACAAGCGCTGAGATGTCTCACTTTTTGTGAGGAACATATTGAAATTAATTTTTATTTGCTCTCAATCCTATAAATTTTTGCGTACATGGAAATATGGACCATGCATATGCATTGATGTCAATGATGATATCCTATGTTATCTTACGATGTGGAATCTAGTGCACATGAAAGTCATGTGGAGTACTTTTAGGGGCCATTCACACAGAATGCATTTTTTCTCTCCCCTACAAGGTCTAGAGGCTTGTTTTTTTAAAAGTTTAACTTTTTTTTTTAAAAACTTAACCACCAAGCACAACAGTTAAACACGTCCGTCTAGTGCATTTACATTGAAAAACAATTGAAAAGTAGTGCAGTGGAATGGGAAAATGTGTTCTATGTGAACAGCCTCTATGGTGCATTTTGCGCTTTTGGAGCTTGACAACCTCAATAATTTTTACTGTATAGAAATTTTTTATCTGAATATTCTGCAAAACATCTTTTGTGTTCTACAGAAAGGAAGAACGTCATATGGGAACAACATGAGGGTGTGTAAATGATTACAGAATTTTCATTTTTGGAGGAACTATCCCTTTAAAGTAACTCTGGTTCCTACAGCAAACTGTAAGAAAAAAATCCAAAGAAAAACAGAAAAGGTAGTAGTAATAAAGTAGTTTCACCTAGATATTATCACATAGAGACTGTGTCTGTTCCACGATTTAGTAAATACAAACCCGATTCCAAAAAAGTTGGGACACTGTAAAAATTGTGAATAAAAACAGAATGCAATGATGTGGAAGTTTCAAATTTCAATATTTTATTCAGAATACAACATAGATGACATATCAAATGTTTAAACTGAGAAAATGTATCATTTTAAGGGAAAAATAAGTTGATTTTAAATTTCATGGCATCAACACATCTCAAAAAAAATTGGGACATGGCCATGTTTCACTGTGTGGCATCCCCTCTTCTTTTTATAACAGTCTGCAAACGTCTGGGGACTGAGGAGACAAGTTGCTCAAGTTTAGGAATAGGAATGTTGTCCCATTCTTGTCTAATACAGGCTTCTAGTTGCTCAACTGTCTTAGGTCTTCTTTGTCGCATCTTCCTCTTTATGATGTGCCAAATGTTTTCTATGGGTGAAAGATCTGGACTGCAGGCTGGCCATTTCAGTACCCGGATCCTTCTACGCAGCCATGATGTTGTAATTGATGCAGTATGTGGTCTGGCATTGTCATGTTGGAAAATGCAAGGTCTTCCCTGAAAGAGACGACGTCTGGATGGGAGATTCGTCTGACCACAGAACAGTTTTCCACTTTGCCACAGTCCATTTTAAATGAGCCTTGGCCCAGAGAAAACGCCTGCGCTTCTGGATCATGTTTAGATATGGCTTCTTTTTTGACCTATAGAGTTTTAGCTGGCAACGGCGAATGGCACGGTGGATTGTGTTCACCGACAATGTTTTCTGGAAGTATTCCTGAGCCCATGTTGTGATTTCCATTACAGTAGCATTCCTGTATGTGATGCAGTGCCGTCTAAGGGCCCAAAGATCACGGCATCCAGTATGGTTTTCCGGCCTTGACCCATACGCACAGAGATTGTTCCAGATTCTCTGAATCTTTGGATGATATTATGCACTGTAGATGATGATAACTTCAAACTCCTTGCAATTTTTCTCTGAGAAACTCCTTTCTGATATTGCTCTACTATTTTTCGCCACAGCATTGGGGGAATTGGTGATCCTCTGCCCATCTTGACTTCTGAGAGACACTGCCACTCTGAGGCGCTCTTTTTATACCCAATCATGTTGCCAATTGACCCTAATAAGTTGCAAATTGGTCCTCCAGCTGTTCCTTATATGTACATTTAACTTTTCTGGCCTCTTATTGCTACCTGTCCCAACTTTTTTGGAATGTGTAGCTCTCATGAAATCCAAAATGAGTCAATATTTGGCATGACATTTCAAAATGTCTCAATTTCAACATTTGATATGTTATCTATGTTCTATTGTAAATAAAATATAAGTTTATGAGATTTGTAAATTATTGCATTCCTTTTTTATTCACAATTTGTACAGTGTCCCAACTTTTTTGGAATCGGGTTTGTACAAAAAAACATTAAAACCATTCAACGGTAAAAATGTATTTGATGTCCAACAAATAAACAACAGATATAATACAGATGATCAAATGATAAAGCTCAGGCTGCTGAATATTCGATCCCTTTCCTCAAAAGCGCCTATTGTTAATGATATGATTACAGATCATAAACTAGATGTGCTGTGTTTGACAGAAACCTGGCTAAAACCTGACGATTACATTACTGTAAATGAGTCCACCCCCCAAGATTATTGTTATAAACACGAGCCGCGTCTGAAAGGTAAAGGGGGAAGTGTTGCTGTAATTTATAATAATATCTTCGGTATTACTCAGAAGTCTAGTTTCAAATATAATTCCTTTGAAGTTTTGGTGCTTTATGTAACGTTATGTAGTGAAATTGATAAATCCCGTTTGACATTTGTGCCGGCTACTGTATACAGGCCTCCAGGGCACCATACAGACTTTACCAGAGAATTTGCTGATTTTCTATCAGAGTTAGTACTGGCTGCAGATAAAGTCCTAATTGTTGGTGATTTTAATATCCATGTAGACAATGAAAAAGACGCATTGGGATTGGCATTTAGAGACATTCTAAACTCTATTGGAGTAAGGCAACACGTGTCAGGACCCACTCATCGCCTTAATCATACGTTAGACCTAATACTGTCACATGGAGTAAATGTTGATACCATTGAAATTCTGCAGCAGAGCGATGACATCTCAGATCATTGCCTAGTATCATGTACACTTAATTTAGCAAAGGCTGCAAAGCCGTCCCCTCGCTTCAAATATGGCAGGACTATCACTGCTGCGACTAAAGATTTCTTTGTAAATAATCTTCCTCATCAGTTTCATCTCCTCAGCATCCCAGATAGCCTAGAGGAACTCGATGTTGCAACAGAAACTATTGACTCTCTCTTTTCCAGCACTTTAGACAGTTGCTCCTCTGCGCTTGAAGATTAAAGAAAATAGTCCAACGCCGTGGTACAACGAGCACACCCGGGCCCTTAAAACAGCAGCCAGAAAAATGGAGTGCAGCTGGAAGAAAACAAAACTAGAAGTTTTTCGCATTTCGTGGAAAGAGAGCATGATTGCATACAGAAAGGCCCTAAAAACTGCTAGATCTGCTTATTTCTCGACTCTCTTAGAAGAAAACACAACCCTAGGTATTTATTCGATACATTGGCTAAATTAACCAAAGATAAAGCTTCACCTTCTGATGTTTGTAAACAGCACAGCAGTAATGACTTTATGAACTTCTTTACTTGTAAGATTGATAATATTAGGAAAAAAATTATAACTATGCAACCATCTACTACAATATCGCATCAGACAGTGCATTGTAGTGTCACTGAGGAAAAATTACATTCATTCACTGCTATAGGAGAAGAATTGGCTAAACTCATTAAATCATCAAAATCAACAACATGTATGCTCGACCCCATACCGACTAAACTACTAAAAGAGATGCTTCCAGAGGTCATAGATCCTCTTCTTAATATCATTAATTCATCCTTGACATTAGGATATGTACCGAAAACTTTTAAACTATTAAACCACTTATTAAAAAAACGCAACTTGATCCTACAGAATTATTCAATTACAGGCCAATCTCAAATCTACCCTTTCTGTCAAAAATACTAGAAAAGGCAGTGTCCTCACAATTATGCTCCTTTTTTAGAAAGAAATGGTATCTGTGAGGATTTCCAGTCAGGATTTAGACCGTATCATAGTACTGAGACTGCTCTCAGAATTACAAATAATTTACTCTTATCATCCGATCGTGGTTGTATCTCTCTGTTAGTGTTACTCGATCTTAGCGCTGCATTCGATACTATCGACCACAACATTCTTTTGAATAGACTCGAAAATTATGTTGGCATTAGTGGAATTTCATTGGCATGGTTTAAATCATACTTATCTGACCATTATCAGTTTGTAGCAGTAAATGAAGAGATGTCATACCGAACAAGTTCAGTATGGAGTACCGCAGGGCTCAGTGCTAGGACCGTTGCTTTTCACCCTGTACATGCTACCACTGGGAGATATTATTAGGAAGCATGGCGTTAATTTTCATTGTTATGCTAACGATACTCAGCTCTATATTTCTTCACGCCCTGACGAAACTTACCAATTCACAAGATTAACAGAATGCATAGCTGATATAAAAAAAAAAATTGGATGACTAGTAATTTCCTGCAACTTAATTCAGAAAAAAATGAATTTTTAATCACTGGACAAAAAAACTCCACAAGTAGTAACCTAGAATACTGTCTAACACTCGATGGCTGCTCTGTCAAGTCTTCGTCGTCAGTTAGGAACCTGGGTGTGCTCTTTGATACCAATCTCTCATTTGAAAACGTTTCTAGCATCTGTAAAACTGCATTCTACCATCTTAAAAATATATCTAAATTACGGCACATGCTTTCAATGCAAAATGCTGAACAGTTAGTTCATGCGTTCATGACCTCAAGGCTAGATTATTGTAATGCTCTACTGGGTGGTTGCCCTGCTCGCTTAAATAAACTGCAGCTTGTCCAAAACGCAGCAGCTAGAGTTCTTACTAGAACCAGGAAGTATGACCATATTAGCCCGGTTCTGTCAACACTGCACTGGCTCCCTATTAAACATCATATACATTTTAAAATCTTGCTGATTACTTACAAAGCACTAAATGGTTTAGCTCCCCAGTACTTGAGCGAGCTCTTAACGCATTATACTCCATCACGTCTATTGCGGTCTCAAAATTCTGTCCAGTTGATAATACCTAGAATATCAAAATCAACTGCAGGCGGTCGATCCTTTTCCTATTTAGCACCTAAACTCTGGAACAGTCTTCCTAGCATTGTTCGGGAAGCAGACACACTCTGTCAGTTTAAATCTAGACTAAAAGCACATCTCTTTACTATGGCATACACATAAAACATTTTTAATTTCTATTATTCAAATCAGTTAAATGATTGTTTTAGGCTGCATTAACTAGGTCAGCCGGAACCGGGAACACTTCCAATAACACCTGATGTACTCGTTACATCATAAGAAGAATGGCATCTACTGGAATCTTAAATTCCCCCCGTAAATACCACATCGACACGACATCCTCATTAAACCCGTCCCCAGCGTGACGACTCCAGTCTTTCGAATAATCCTACGAATATCTATTGATCTAATATGACTTCTGACCTGTAATGTTGCCAGAATCATAATCATACACTATTTGTTCGTCGGCCAGAGGAGAACTGGCACCCCGACTGAGCCTGGTTTCTCCCAAGGTTTTTTTTCTCCATTCTGGCCCTGAAGGAGTTTTGGTTCCTTGCCACCGTCGCCTTTGGCTTTTGGCTTGCTCAGTTGGGGACACTTAAATTTCAACTATATTACTGATCTGCCCGCATTGACACTACATGATAATTGAAATGAGCTGGATGACTATTTTCCTGTTACCACTGTGAAGCTGCTTTGAAACAATTGCCATTGTAAAAAGCGCTATATAAATAAAGGTGATTTGATTTTGATTTGATTTGATGTACACACACCTCCATAGAAGTCTCCATAAAAGTAGTTTTACTGTACAGTGTGGGTCGCTTCTTCATGTGGGCCGCCATGTTGACATCCCATGACCAGCTGAATACTGTGACTTCATCTTGATAACCTCCTTGTTATCGCTTTTGTTTTCAGAATAAATTAATCATGAAAGAAGCATCTGTGAGCAGGGTATTTCTACAACAGGAACATTAAAGGGATAGTTCAGCCAAAAATGAAAATTTACTCTCAATTTGTTCCAAACCTGTATGAATTTCTTTCTTCTGCTGAACACAAAAGAAGATATTTTGAAGAATGTTGGTAACTGGTTGGTAACCAGTTGACGGAAGCCATTGACTTCCATAGTAGGAAAAAAAAAAAAAATACTATACTATACTATACTATGGAAGTCGATGGTTACCGTCAACTGCACTGTAAAAAGCGAACAGTTGGATCAACTTAAAATTCCTTAAATTGGTAACACCTAAAAAAAAAAAATAAGTTCTCAACTTAAATTGTTACATTTTATCAACTTAATTTCACTAGGTCAATCACACAAGACTCAAATTGCTTTAGAAATATTAACATTAATTCATTTTATATGTTAACAGTATTTTCCATACTACAAACTTTGAGAAATCATTACAAACTGTTCATATTTATTGTGCCAATGAAACTTCATTCCATCCATTCCATTAACAATCTTTCTGCAAAGTTGTCTTTGCACTGCATTATGCTAAAAACTGAGCCACTAAAATATTTATAAAAATAAATATAAAAACATAGTGGTTATGCCCTTAAATGAGCCACATAAAACAATTAAAGAGATAGTTCACCCAAAAATGGTTCAAGTTGTTCCAAACCTGTATGAGTTTCTTTCTTCTGCTGAACACAAAAGAAGATGTTGAAGAATGTTGGTAACCATACAGTTGATGGTACACATTGACTTCCATAGCAGAAAAAAAAATACTCTGGAAGTCAATGGGTACCGTCAACTGTCTGGTTACCAACATTCTTCAACATCATCTTTTGTGTTCAGCAGAAGAAAGAAACTTGTACAGGTTTGGAACAACTTGAACCATTTTTGGATGAACTATCCCTTTAATATATTCTTAAAACAGAACCATATAAGTGTATTATAAGTGCTTTAGAATAGCTTACAGGTAATGCCCTAAACTGAGCCATGTTAAAAAAATAAAATTACAAAAATAAACAGATCATAGAAAATGTTTATAACAGCTATAGGTGATTACCCTTTCACCAATTTAAAGTGAACCAATCAACTACAGACTCGAACAACTACACATTCATACTAGACAAACATAAGAAAACAAATGAAACATCCAACTAAAACTGAGACATTCTTTCAAACACAGACTAGACATATGCGCATTCAAACATTACTGCAAGTTCACTGTAGTTACTGAAAAGACTACTTGACATCTTGTGCTGATCGAGCTGTAAGAGCACTTTCTGGAATACCTCGAATGCAAGCGCTCCAGCTCACCCTCGCAATCATCTCGCTGGTTATCCTAAAGTAGTGTACATAAATAAAAACATTAAAAAATATATATATTTTGCTATCACAAATTTAAACTTTTTCTCAAAAATAAATCAAAATAGAATATGTGGACGTTCAACTCACAAGGTACTCCTTGATAAGGTCTTGAGGATTTTCCTCCAGGAAAACGATGAGGGCCTTCAGGACACACTCTCTTTTCATGTGAATGTTTTCAGTCTGTGATAAAGCAATTGTGATTATTTTTCTTATTTTAAAAATTCAGAATAATCTGTAATAGAGGATCAGATTTTGCAGAGGATAAGCAAAGGACAAGAAAATATAAAAATGTACAAAACTATAAAAGTTTGTATTAATGACTGCCCAAAGTGTGTGTGTATATATATATATATATATATATCACAGAAGTATACAAAAGTTTATTATTCAGATATAAATGCTGATGTCTATGTTACCGTTCAAAATAGAATAAATCACCTTTTGAAAGTAACTGGGTGGTTCAAATAACTATATTGATTGCATTGTTGCACTAGGTTGCAACAAATGACTGCTAAAAATGTATCCATCACTGAATAATTCTTTCAGAAACAAGTGAAGTCTTTATGCAATTCACAAAAATATTCTGTTTCACCTGTCTGGATCTTACATGTGTTCAAGCATCTTATGTGTGTTGAATTTGTGGTAACACTTTAAAATAAGGTTAATTTGTTAACATTAGTTAATGTATTAACTAACATTAACAATGAGCAATACATTTGTTACTGTATTTTCAAATCTTTGTTAATGTTAGTTGAAAAAATACAGCTGTTCATAGTTTGTTCTTTTTATATCACAGTGCATTAACTTTTCTTCCCTGTTAGTCTCCTATGCTGTTCATGTAGTAAACTCAGTACAGAGCTTCCGGATTCCATGTCAGAACGCCGCCTTAGTATTGGCAGATGCTGTACATGCGAGCAGCACAATGCATACGTGTGATGCTGACGCAGGAGCGGGCCAATACTAAGCTGGCGTTCTGACATGGAATCCGGAAGCTCTGCACTGAGTTTACTACATGAACAGCATAGGAGACTGACAGGGAAGAAAAGAAACTGTTTCTTTAGTTCACTTCAGAATTAAATTTTCCTGATAATTTACTCACCCCATGCCATCCAAGATGTTCATGTCTTTCTTTTTTCAGTCAAAAAGAAATTAAGGTTTTTGAGGAAAACATTCCAGGATTTTTCTTCATATAGTGGACATCAACAGTTACCAACAGGTTGAGGGTCCAAATTGCAGTTTTAGTGCAGCTTCAAAGAGCTCTACACGATCCTAGACGAGGAGTAAGGGTCTTATCTAGCCAAACCATCGGTAATTTTCTAAAAGACATTAAAAAAAAATTATATACGTTTTAACCACAAAGGCTTGTTTTGCACTAGCTCTGCGATGCACATCTACGACTTCACGCATTACGACGTAGGCGGAAGTACCAATCCAGTGTTTACAAAGTGAAAGTGCAAAGACTAAGTCAAACGCCCTTTGACAAAAAAAAAAAATTAAAATTAAAACAACTATGTAATTTTGAAGCTGGAGGAGAAAATTACAAACCCGATTCCAAAAAAGTTGGGACACTGTACAAATTGTGAATAAAAAAGGAATGCAATAATTTACAAATCTCATTAACATTTTATTCACAATAGAATATAGATAACATATCAAATGTTGAAAGTGAGACATTTTGAAATGTCATGCCAAATATTGGCTCATTTTGGATTTCATGAGAGCTACACATTCCAAAAAAGTTGGGACAGGTAGCAATAAGAGACCGGAAAAGTTAAATGTACATATAAGGAACAGCTGGAGGACCAATTTGCAACTTATTAGGTCAATTGGCAACATGATTGGGTATAAAAAGAGCCTCTCAGAGTGGCAGTGTCTCTCAGAAGTCAAGATGGGCAGAGGATCACCAATTCCCCCAATGCTGCCGCGAAAAATAGTGGAGCAATATCAGAAAGGAGTTTCTCAGAGAAAAATTGCAAAGAGTTTGAAGTTATCATCATCTACAGTGCATAATATCATCCAAAGATTCAGAGAATCTGGAACAATCTCTGTGCGTATGGGTCAAGGCCGGAAAACCATACTGGATGCCTGTGATCTTCGGGCCCTTAGACGGCACTGCATCACATACAGGAATGCTACTGTAATGGAAATCACAACATGGGCTCAGGAATACTTCCAGAAAACATTGTCGGTGAACACAATCCACCATGCCATTCGCCGTTGCCGGCTAAAACTCTATAGGTCAAAAAAGAAGCCATATCTAAACATGATCCAGAAGCGCAGGCGTTTTCTCTGGGCCAAGGCTCATTTAAAATGGACTGTGGCAAAGTGGAAAACTGTTCTGTGGTCAGACGAATCAAAATTTGAAGTTCTTTTTGGAAAACTGGGACGTCATGTCATCCGGACTAAAGAGGACAAGGACAACCCAAGTTGTTATCAGCGCTCAGTTCAGAAGCCTGCATCTCTGATGGTATGGGGTTGCATGAGTGCGTGTGGCATGGGCAGCTTACACATCTGGAAAGGCACCATCAATGCTGAAAGGTATATCCAAGTTCTAGAACAACATATGCTCCCATCCAGACGTTGTCTCTTTCAGGGAAGACCTTGCATTTTCCAACATGACAATGCCAGACCACATACTGCATCAATTACAACATCATGGCTGCGTAGAAGGATCCGGGTACTGAAATGGCCAGCCTGCAGTCCAGATCTTTCACCCATAGAAAACATTTGGAGCATCATAAAGAGGAAGATGCGACAAAGAAGACCTAAGACAGTTGAGCAACTAGAAGCCTGTATTAGACAAGAATGGGACAACATTCCTATTCCTAAACTTGAGCAACTTGTCTCCTCAGTCCCCAGACGTTTGCAGACTGTTATAAAAAGAAGAGGGGATGCCACACAGTGGTAAACATGGCCTTGTCCCAACTTTTTTGAGATGTGTTGATGCCATGAAATTTAAAATCAACTTATTTTTCCCTTAAAATGATACATTTTCTCAGTTTAAACATTTGATATGTCATCTATGTTGTATTCTGAATAAAATATTGAAATTTGAAACTTCCACATCATTGCATTCTGTTTTTATTCACAATTTGTACAGTGTCCCAACTTTTTTGGAATCGGGTTTGTAGATTTTTCGCCCTACCGCTGGGTCGATACTTCCACCTACGGTCACGTGTGACCTTTCCAAAGTGATTACATAATGGGCATCGCAGATTTTTTAAAAGACAGATTGTTTTCGTTAGATAAGACCCTTATTCCTTGTCTGGGATCATGTAGAGCCCTTTGAAGCTGCACTGAAACTGCAATTTGGATCTTCAACCTGTTGAACCCCAGTGAAGTCCACTATATGGAGAAAAATCCTGGAATGTTTTCCTTAATAACCTAAATTTCTTTTCAACTGAAGTAACAAAGACAAACATCTTGGATGACATGGGGGTGAGTAAATTATCAAGATTTTAATTCTAAAGCGTACTAATCCTTTAAGAAATGCATCTGAATCAGTCATTGGTTGCATTTATAATTTAGTCTGAAAATAAAACATGCATCAACAAATCATTTATTAGCTTTACACCCTATTATATTTAATCATTCTTGATTAAAGGGATAGTTCACCAAAAATTCTAATTTGCTGTTAATTTCCATCCAAGATGCATATAGGTGACTTTTTTTCTTCAGTATAGCAGTAATGATTTTTTAGCTGAAACCTCTGTGATTCATATAAATGCAAGTCAATGGCTACCGTCACTTTGAGAGTAAAAAAAAAACATGCAGACCAAAAAAAATTAATACCCGTGGCTCCTGACAATACATTGAGTCTTATGAAGTGAAATGATCAGTCTGTGCAAGAAACTGAACATTGTTAACATGCAACATGAACGCACTCAAGACCGTTTGCTGAGGTTGTTGATTACAGGTAATAATATTGAAAATAATGTTCAGTTTCTTGCATAGGCCGATCGTTTCGCTTCATAAAACCTCAAAGAATCGTCAGGACCCACGGGTATTAATTGTTTTACCTGTATGTTTTTTTTTTTTTTTTTTTTACTCTTTTTGACTTGCATTATATAAATCACAATGGACCACTGTTTTAGCTAAAAAAATAAATAAATAAATTTAAAAAAAAAAACACTTCTTTACTGTTCTACTGAAGAAAAAAGTCACCTACATCTTGGATGGCCTGAGGGTGAGTAAATTAACAGCAATTTTTTTATTTTATGAGTGAACTATCACTTTTAAATTGTCCATTTTGTTTGGGTGGTGATGACAATTTCAAATTTCCATGCAATAAAACAAGTATTTAACAATTAAATGTTACTGTTAAACATACTGTGACTAAAATAAGATTGTGTAGTTGATATTAATGTAAAACACACAGTACCTGATCCAAAATTTGAAAAAAATTGCAGCAGTCTTCTCATGGGTTGCTCCTCCTTTTGAACGGATTACTCTGATTAGTTGACTCATGTACACATCTAACTGGGCAAGGAACGTGTCTTCCATAAGCCCATAGAACACTGCACTGATCTGAAATCAGAAAAAAAAAAAAAAAAAAAACTGTCAACAACAGTCAAACTGCACATGCAAAATTGTATTATATCAACTCATAAAATGTATTTAGCCAGTAAAACCAGAACTTTAACATTTTTTCAATACCTCGTAATGTCTGAAAAGCGCAGGCCACCTCACCTTGAAATCCCTGACACTGGGCTCCTGGTTCACTACCTCCTGCCATCTGTAAGCAAACGTGAGAGCCATTTTGTCCTAGACAACCCTTTCATTTTCCCTTTTTTCAGCCTCTGTTAAAAGTTAAAGTCTGCGGCTGTTTTGGCTTTGAGCAAGTTAACAGACACCTCTACAAGTCAATAACGTTACAACATTAGATGGAATTTTCTCAAACATATCCAACATTAGTAATTCATATTATCTATTATCAATTATAGAAGAAATTAGAAATTACTTACCATGTAACGTTATAGCAAAGTGTCCTCCTCAGTCGGCAAACATTAAAAAGCTTTCGGTCCTATGGGGGGAAAAATGTTATAGTTTAAGTGGTAGAAAATGGTTTGCTACAGGTCAAGTAATTAATTAGTTGTGAAAAACTACTATTTCTACTAAAGAAAACCCTGTCATTTTTCCTGGATGAAACACCTCGAGCTAGGCAAATGAACGGCGCTAGCGTTAAGCACAATGACTTTAATCACAGGCTGAATCCGAAATCGCCCCCTATACCCTCAAAATAGGGCATTATTTGAAGGGACAGCCATTAGTAGTGGTGTCCAAAACCATAGTGGACGTTAATGATTGCACTCGTTCAATCCCACATTGCACCGCAGTAACGAGTGTACAGCCGATGTACACTCAACGGCTGTCCGACTTCACGCACTCGTTTTCATTCACTCCTTCAAGTAAACTGTAGTGGACTAACGTAGGGAATAGTGAATGAGGGTTTAGGGTGTGATTTCGGATTCAGCCAGACTTTCATCATCATTTTGGGTGAAAAAAGTCGATGAATAAATCAGAGCTAAGATTTCAAAAACAAATAAAAGAACAGCCAAACATTACTTTATAAGCAAACTCAATATTATACTGCAGAAATTCAAATTCGAGCATTTTTTGTCCCGCTCCCCGAGCACTTCCCGCCTAAAGCATTTCCAATATCTCGCGCGGCACAGACTGTTAAGGAGGCATCAATTTAAAAAAAATATTTTATACACATACTCCCAAGATCCAAAATGAACACATTTCCATAAAACAAACGAGTAAATACAACATATTGTATACATAGAACATATTCAGTGACACTATATAGCAAACGTTCGGTTAATTACGATTTCGTTAGTATTCATGTTCACAAACAACATTAACTCATAAACAACTAAAACACACGTCCAATAGTTGCATTTTCGAGTATATTAATTAAAACAAACTTCCAACCTACCTTTTTCATCCGAGTCCGGAGAGAAAAAGAAAATGGCGGTCGAGCAGAAGTTCAAGACAGGCTCGTGCGTCATGACGTCAGAAAAAAAAAACCGTCTGACGCGGGGGTCCTTAAAGGGAAATTATACTTTGGGTGAAAGTGAGATATTTGAGTCTCTCTGAATTTCTATGCGTTCAAGTTGAAAGAGTGTACAATAATCAGTTACAATTAGGAAAGCAGAAATACCAAGTAAATAGACTCAAATAGTTCTAGTAATCCAACTTACACCCATGTTCACTTTTTACATTGTGTCTGGTTAACGACATTCTTCAAAATATCTTCTTTTGTATTCAGCAGAAGGAAGAAATTCATACAGGTTTGGATCAACATGAGGGTGAGTAAATGATGACAATTTAAATTTTTAGGTGAACTATCCCTTTAATAGAAAACCTTTGCTTTTGTCAGTGTTGTTGTTATTAACCAAATCTAGAACTATTAAAATATGTTTTCGTTATTTTTAACAAAACAAAATAAAGCTGAAATAAAATTAAATATTAATATTAGATGAAAAACTAAAACTGAAATAAAATAACACTGGCTTTTGTATCCACGCCAGAGGCGTCTTTACATCAAAGCTGGGTCAGGCAGCAAAACCTAAACAGAAGTTAGTGCACCTATAAGGCCATATTAATTTTCTTAATCTGTCATGTTGATTACTACCGATTGAGACTAGCATGAGACAAATCCCTCATTTCTCTCTTCCTCTCATCCACCCCTTCCTGTCTCAAATCTTCCCCCTCAGCTCGTGGTCTTTCAGAGGGGTCTGCGCTTTGTGAGTTATGGCCTGAGGCGGGTGTGATGTTGTCGCCACTAATCTCCTGTGAATGAGGCTGTCCGTCTGTGTGCGTGTTGAACTTGTGTGCCGCTAACTCAACAGGGTCTTTGTGGCTAACCGTTCCTTGACAGCGCTGAAGTACCGTTCCTAATCACAGTAATGCAGACATATGAGCCTGCTAGTGCGCACACACAGGGGCCTGCTTTAAGAGTGCTAAGCACTTGACACCTGTAACGGATGCTGCTTGTCAAGGTTTTACCATGCAGGAAAAAGCTTACGCTATAGCTTACGCCTTATTTTGCAAAGCTATTTTCTTTGAATGTGCGATGCTTACGGTTCATTAGCGCATATAGGTAAATAATGGTAAATAAAGGTAAACAAAGTGCAGTAAACAGTAAAACTATTTGCGATACAAACCTTATGATTATGATATTATGAAATTAAAATAATATGATAAATAAAAGTTTGCAATAAACAGGTAAAATAACTGGAAACAAAAAAAAGAGAAAACCAATTCACTAAATATATAGCCTAAAGTTAGAACTACAACGATAGCATACTAACAATTTCATCCCAAAATTAAAAGAAAAATAAGAAATTATATTTTGCATAGAAAAAAATGAAACCTACTTTACAACCTTTAATATTTATTGCATTGTAACATTATTTTCATGGCGATTAAGCAATTTCTATTTAGTGTAATGATTATTCTTATTACTGCAATACATTAATGCAAATCATCCTGGCCAGACACAATTATCAGGCTATTTTTTAAATTTTTTTATTGTTTTTTTTTGTTTTTGTTTAATGCAGCATAAATTAAAGGCAGTGCAACAAATACTATCAGGGTGTATAGATACTTCACAATTTAGATAATTTATTTTTATAAAAATTTGGAGATTAAATGTTCTTAATTGCCATTAAACAAACAAACAAATAATAAATAAAATTATTATTATTATTATTATTATTATTAATATAAATATATAAAACTAATTTCCTAAAAATTTTCTTTCAATTTTGGGGTAAAGTATATGTATTTAGTGTAAATTAAAGGCAGTAAAACAAAAATTGTAATAATTTATCTAAATGTGAATTTGGGGGTGAAATAATAGTCATTAAAACAATGTCACGATGCAAACAAACAAATAACTAACTAACTAACTAAATAAATAAATAAAAATAAACTGTTTATAATTATCATAATTTATATAATTTTATAAATATATAAAACTATAATTTCCTTCATGCTTTCAATGTAAAACTAGGCACAGCTAGACAGACCTTCTTCTCAAATATTATAAACAGCAACATAAATAACACCTGCACTCTTTTTGCTACTGTCGAGAGACTGACAAACCCCCCAAGTCACATTCCCAGTGAATTGCTCTCCGAAAGCAAATGCAATGAGTTTGCCTCCTTTTTTTCTGAGAAGATCAATAATATCAGAAAGGCGATCAGTATATCCTCGTGCTGTGCTGAGGTCAGACAGATTGGTCCACAATTTCAGAAATTAGTCACTATGTCTGATTTCGAAGCAATTGACGGTAAAATTTTAGAAGAAATGGTACAGCACCTTAAAACATCAACCTGCGCTCTTGACACACTCCCCACTTCTTTTTTCAAAAGTGTGTTTAACTGTTTAGAAACAGATCTCCTAGAAGTGGTAAATTGCTTACTTCTTTCTGGGACTTTTCCCTTAAACTCCCTTAAAACTGCAGTTGTTAAGCCCCTCCTGAAAAAGTGCAATCTGAATAAGACCATATGAGCAATTACAGACCAATCTCAAATCTCAAATCTTCCCTTCATGGGCAAGATCATTGAAAAAGTTGTTTTCAATCAGCTGAACAAATTCTTAAGCTCAAACGGATACTTTGACAATTTTCAGTCTGGTTTCCGACCGCATCACAGCACAGAGACAGCGCTCATAAAGATAATAAATGATATTCGCCTCAATACTGATACAGGCAAATTATCAGTGCTGGTGCTACTTGATCTAGTGGTGTCGATCACAGCATACTTCTTGACAGGCTGGAAAACTGGGTCTGGCTTTCTGGAAAAGTCCTCAAATGGTTCAGGTCATACTTAGCAGGGAGAGGTTATTATGTGAGTATAGGTGACCATAAGTCTGAGTGGACATCCATGACATGCGGTGTCCCACAAGGCTCAATTCTTGCGCCACTCCTATTCAACCTCTATATGCTCCCACTGAGCCAAATCCTGAAAAAGAACAAAATTGCACAAAATCCACAGCTATGCAGACGACACACAGATCTACTTAGCCCTATCGCCTAACGACTACAGCTCCACTGACTCCCTGTGCAAATGCTTTGATGAAGTTAACAGTTGGATGTGCCAAAACTTTCTTCATTTAAACAAAGAAAAAACTGAAGTCAATGCATTTGGAAACAAAGATGAAGTTCACAAGGTGAATGCATACCTTGACACTAGGGGTCAAACAACTAAAAATCAAGTCAGGAATCTTGGTGTGATTCTGGAGTGTGACCTTAGTTTCAGTAGACATGTAAAAGCAATAACTAAATCAGCTTACTATCATCTCAAAAATATATCAAGAATTAGATGCTTTGTTTCCAGACAAGACTTAGAGAAACTTGTTCATGCTTTCATCACCAGTAGGGTGGACTATTGTAATGGACTCCTCACTGGCCTTCCCAAATAGACCATAAGACATCTGCAGCTCATACAGAACGGTGCTGCCAGGATTCTGAGCAGAACCAGAAAATATGACCATATTACACCAGTCCTCAGGTCTTTACACTGGCTTCCAGTTACATTTAGATCGATTTTAAAGTATTATTACTGGTATCACTTAATGGCCTAGGACCTCAATACATTGCAGATATGCTCATATAAACCTAACAGATCACTCAGATCATTAGGATCACATCAGCTAGAAATACCAAGGGTTCACTCAAAGCAAGGAGAGTCTGCTTTTAGCTATTATGCCAGCTGCCACTGGAACCAGCTTCCTGAAGAGATCAGATGTGCTCCAACAGTAGCCACTTTCAAATCCAGACTCAAAACACATCTGTTTAGCTATGCATTTACTGAATGAGCTCTGTGCTTTGTCCGAACTGCTTGCACTTTATTTTATATGTCCGACTGATTGCACTTTATCTTAATGTATCATCTCTTTATTCTTTGAATTCTTTTTATTACTATGCCACTGTCCGCATCTTTTTACTCTTTTAATTCTTTTATACCTATATCATGTTTTTATTTCTTTTAATTCTTATTATAACTTTTTAATTATCCTTTTTTTATTTTATTATTTTGTTACGGCTGTCTGGGTGGAAGAGGTTGAAAGAAGGGAGAGCGATCTTGTTAGCCCTGGAGTTAGCCCAGGAAGATTTGTTTGCAAGGGTACTGCTGTATAAACACACAGTTACCTGACAAATATTTTAAAACCGAAATCCCTCCTGCGCGAGGACAATCCATTTTATTTAGATCTGCTCTGACGGATAGATTTTTTTTTCTTCTTATGAATATTTTAATTCCATTTCTGTGTAAGAACTTTGAATTGCCACTGTGTATGAAATGTGCTATATAAATAAACTTGCCTTGCCTATTTTTTTTCTTTTGATTTTGGGGTGAAATATGAGTGATATGTTTTCTAAAATGCATGTGCAAAGGACAAATCATACTTCCCTCTCTACTTCTGTTTGCTATTATCATAATCAAACCACAACCTGTATCTTCTCACACATAAACACGCTAAAGTGTTCACAACAGGCAGCTGACTTCTCCCGTCACCCAGCCCAGGGTTGCTGTTAACAGCACTAGTTCACACGTTCAGTGTGTGAAGCTGTTGGTATCACGCAGAGGGCATTAGGTCGGACAGAACACACATCCTGCCAGCTGTGTCAGATGCTTCCTGTTTGTCTCTCTCGGCCTCCCGTGAGGGACCGATCTGTTCATCACACATGCACAGAAAAATCTATTAAAAATTATAATAAAATATGTATTTATAATATTATTTTTTATAAAAAAAAAATTAAAACATTTCATTTATTTGAGCAATAAACTATTAATATGTTTCTCACAAGTTTATTTTCTAAATAAGATATTTCCCTTTGTACCTCGAGTGAACTAAGGCTGAGCGTCTATGAGTAGCTATAGCAACAGGCTACTATGGCTTTTGTTTACCTTAGCAACCACAGAGTCTCTTGAGAGTGAGGGTGATTAGCTTGCTAGCAGCAGCATTCTAACAAGCTAAATAAATACAAATCATTTAAGTATTAATTTCAATTCTTTTATAAATATACATTTGTGAATAGAGATGGACTCCGATTCTTTGCATTACTCGTTGGATTTAGCTGCTGGCAATGGTTTGACTCTGAGCAGTGAGCAGAGAGCCGCTCTTCAAACCTCTCTGGTCATACTGAAGCGAAACTACAAATTCAGCCGGGTTTTATTTTGGGGAAAGATTTTGGGGATAAAATGTGACTATTTTATTGCTCAAGGAGTTGAGGAGGATGAAATGAGCAACAAAAAGTCTTTGTACAGGTAAGAAATCATGCATATTCTTTATATAACTGCTCTAACTTATTGTGTGTATATTGGCAAAAAAAATATTGGGCCGTAACCACCATAGACACCATAGACATTAAGGGGGAACAAGTCCCCCCAATAATAAGAAATGTCCAAATTGCTTCAGCTATGCACCGCTCTGTTTATTGTTAGGATGACAAAAAGTTTTAAAAGTAATTTTTTTAGGCTGATTTCCCTCAGTTTTACGACAGAAAACGGCTGACAGTAAAATCCAGTGATGCAAACTCAATCACATTTCCATTTTGAATTGAAAATATCACCGATTCAAGCTATCATACTGATTCAAATATGCTGATTCATGTAATTCATAACTGAATGTGACGAGACAATAAATGGTTCGCATTTTCGACATATTAGACATACGAATAAGAGTGAATGTGTAACGTACATTCTTATTATTTCTTTTTCTTTATTCCCTTAAATCCCCTTTAATCCTTTAATTAGCCTACGTAATATTTATAACTTTAATAATTATTTTTTTTTAAATAAATTCAGTTACAGATGCAATCTTTATATAGTGACCATTCAGTTGAAAGTTCCAAAAATGTGCAATTAAATATTTTATATTATTTTATTTTTATGTTTTTTTTTTTAATTAAATATATTTGCCTATAAATTTATTTTATCAGACACAATGTGTCAGTATTATTTGGTCAGTTATATTCAATACCAGTATTTGTTTAATCTCGTCAGTGAGTTCTAATTTTTTAAAAAAAATTTTTAATGTCTATCTATCTATCTATCTATCTATCTATCTATCTATCTATCTATCTATCTATCTATCTATCTATCTATCTATCTATCTATCAGTTTAAACTGCGTAGATTGGCACCTGCTGCCCCAAGCAACTGAGTCCATGACTGCAGATGTGGCATTAGCAGCACAGGGGCGATTCACAGGCGACCCGTCCCATGAGTACGTGCACACTGAGGGAGAGGGGGACGAAGCCACGGAGGTAGAGGTCATGGTGAGAGGAGGGACAATTGAGATACACGACACAGATGGGGCTATAATAAGCATGTGGAAATAGGAAAATAGATTCAGCAAAATTAACAAAAGCCCGTCTTCCTATGTTTATTTGGTGTATCTGCACCTTGTTTATGTCATTATAAAATGCAGATCTTGCTTCGTTGACCAAAGCATTTTTTGCAATCAAAGCCCCGGTTTCACAGACAGGGCTTAGATTATGCCAGGATTAGGCCTTAGCTCAATTAGGGCATTTAAGTAGTTTTTTTTAAACGTGCCTTAGAAAAAACATTTACTTGTGTGCATTTCAAGACAAAACATTGGCACTGATATATTTTAAGATTTGACAGTGCAAGTTGCTTTCAGTTAAGACAACTCAAACATGCATTTTAGTCTGAGCCTAGGCTTAAGCCCTGTCTGTGAAACCAGGGGAAAGTGTCTAAACATTTCGAGGAAAAGTGGAAGCTTCAACTAAACGCACACGCACATAAAGAATGATAAATGTTGTGTTTATGTGGACGTGGTAATGTTTGGATGTAAAACAACTGTTATTATTTATTCGGTTTTCTGTTTATTCATGGTTTATAATGGAGTAAACATGGTAGATGGCAGATGGCTTGTTGAATGTTTATGGAGCGATTAACATGCCTCCCTTTCTGCAGGTGAAAGTGAATGAGGCGAGTCGATTGGCCACGACCGTGTCAAACATCGATAAAGATGTGTCTGTAGTGCCACGTGGTGCATTTACCAAGAGTCCCAGTGGCAAAGTGCAGATAAACCGAAGCTTTGGAGGTATGATTACACCCAAACTCTTAAAAGTGTTTGTATATGCTTTCCACCGGAAATCAGATGCAGCTGTGTGAATACAAAACACTAAAGTCTGTATGTTTCCATTTCCTGGTGAAATGTCAGCTCTCATTTCAGTTCTCTGAAGATACTTTCTTGTAATCAGTCTTCAGTTCATCTCTTTATTTTGTCATTTATTTGAATGGTCCGACCCCAGATCAGTTTGAAGTTTTGCACATGATCGCAGGTCTACATCCCACTGAGGCTGCGAAAATTCACAACTACCTGCACTTTCGTGAGCCGGTTAACCTGAAAAAGAAGTCCATCTTAGAAATGTCTGACCTGAACCCTGCTGTCGACTTCCTAGATCCTTTGAGTGAGGACATTCCCAAAGGTAATTAAAAGGAATGATCTTTCATTACCTTTATGTGTGATGATTTATTATTGATGCGGTTTTATTTCCAGGCACAATATTATTTCTGAATGTACTGTGCAGGTCTCCAGCTCCCACCCTGTAATGAAACGTTTGCACTGAAGTCCGACCCCTCTTTTGCTTTAGACTTTATAATTCAAAGGTGAACAACACCTGTTAACACCACTATACTTTCCCAAAAATTATGCTGACATGCAAATTGCATTTAGGAAGTCTTAATAGTGGTGGGAAATATGAGGATGGTGTAAAAATCCTTTTGCAAGTCATCCCATGATCCCTGTTGCTGGATTTCCCTGGGTTAATGACAGATATGATTTGGCAGCTGCCTAAGGCCGAGCGAAAGCCAAGGAGACATCTGGGGTGTTGTTCGGCAAACTATGATCCCATTGTTCTCTTTTCTTTCTGGGAAGAAGCGTTTGAGGGATTGCCATTTTCTACATCAACGATAAATTTTCCCTCTCATATATCTTGGTGTGTCTTCCTGACTGTGTTTGTCAGTTGGGAGTGAACTAACAAAACAAAATTTGCCTATTATTGTTCTCCGCAAATTCAAGTCAGACATAATCTTGCTGAAAGGTATTTATTCAGCTTGCTTCATGAAGCTTTGCCCGTTGCTTTCCTTCAGGCTTCAGACAACTACTGATTGTTTAACATCGAGTTCCTCAAGGAATACCTTGTTCTGCTGATCCTGAATCTTAACCAGATGGAATCTGATTTGTTTAACATACCGAGCCAAGCACTAGAGGATCACTTTGAGATTTACTGAAAAACAGTAAATAGAGCCCTCATTGCAGGATTAAAGGGTTAGTTCACCCAAAAATGAAAATTCTGTCATTAATTACTTACCCTCATGTCGTTCGACACCCGTAAGACCTTTGTTCATCTTCGTAACACAAATAAAGATATTTCTGTTGAAATCCGATGGCTCAGAAAGGCCTCCATTGGCAGCAATGACATTTCCTCTCTCAAGACCTATAAAAGGTACTAAAGACGTCGTTAAAAAGTCCATCTCACTACAGTGGTTCTACAATAATTTTATGAAGCGACGAGAATAGTTTTTGTGTGCAAAAAAAAGTAAAAATAACGACTTTATTGAACTTTATTCTTGTCTTCTGTGTGGGCCTCTGACGTGAACTCACGAAGCACCACGACGCATGCGCGAGAATATGACGTAGTGCTGCTGTTGTTTCTCAGTAGAGTTTGAAGGCACAGTCACCCTACTGGAGACATGCCCAGACTTAAAGTGTGTTAGAAACATCTCAGCTGTTTCATTAAAGGAGGTGATCTGTTCTTTATTTCTCTTTCTAAGGGATGGCCCCTCACCTCAGGCAGCACCCAGCTAGGCTAAAAACTGAAGAAGTAGAGCAGGTCTCAGACAGGGGGATTTTACCCGCTCTGTGTAACAGCTTCCACTTTTTCCCCTTGACCAATCAGGTGGAAAAAAAGCCAATCCCCTCTCAAGAAGTGCCAGAGGTGAACAGGTTCATCTGGATGTCTCAAATAGTGGGTAGAGGATACTGGGAATAGGCGGTGGTATTTACTGCTGCCCCCCCCTTCAGCTTCACTCAGGTTTCCTTGAATGTGGCCTGGACAAGGAAAAAGTAGGGAGACTTCCCAAGATCTTGGAAAGGCAGAAAATGGTGTATAACCGCATGGCTTTTGAGCCAAATATCACTGTAACAGATTAAGGGAAATGGTTTTGTCTTTTTATCTTATCTAATATTGCATATCTCGGATGAGAAAATCTAATTACTACATATCTTCCTCAAAAGATTTTCTAATTGGCGTAATGTGATGGTCATGCATTTTGATGAGTGCTCTATAGAACAGCTGTCTATTAAATATTTGGACTCATAATAAGGCAAAGAGTCACAATGGACTTTTGAGTGTTTTAGGTTAAACATTGTTAGCAGTTAATGTTCAGAGCTGCAGTTCAAACACACAGACTTCATTGGCATGGAGCTTTGCGGTACTGGGCACGAGCCAATGTCGGCAGCTGGATGCAGGGGCCACCCAGACAGAAAGACCCCGGAACGCCACTTCTTTATACACTGCTGTGATAATAGTTATCCATAACTGAGCCAACTCTCTGTCACACGACTTTCTTCTCCAGATTTTACTCTGTATCTGTCACACTATCAGAGTCTGGACTCTGTCAACAGTTGTTATATGTAATGGTTTAAAATTCAGGTTCAGTTTATGCAAAATGCTTTTTGCTCTCTTTTTTCCTCTTTGATCTTGCACAGTAGGATAATTCTAGTCTTTTTCTTGTCATTTTGCTTACTGTGTGTGTTCTTCATGCAGGGTCATGGAGCCTGCAGCTTGAGCGGGGCGGCACCGTGTGTGTATTACGCAGTTTGCTCTGGCTGGGTCTCACCTTCTTCCATGTTCCCCAGACCCCTCAGCATGGGTACATCTACATGGGGGACGGACTTATAAACCTTGACCTGCCCTTCATGTTATAGCAGCCAAACTGACTGCTCTTTGTTTTTGGTGTCACATTTTAAAGACAGCAAAAACTTCAATCTCCCTTTAAGCGTTAATGTATAATCAACTCTGTGACCTTACATTCACTGTAATTTTCTTTACTGTCAGGAAAACATAAACACGTCAACATGTTTGGACATTTGAAGTTGCGTTGGTGTTTCCACCCTTAAAGCAGACACGAAAGTGTACCTTGCTTCCTCTCTGGCACAAACACATGCACACTCAGAAACAGCTGCTAGTGAGGTAAACACAACCATTTTATTTGCACATCCGCCTTTGCAAAAATAGAATGTTAACATTTCTCCAAATCAGACTGTGGAAAAGTAACCCAGATCAGAGGGATGAACAAAGATCTTTGAGTCTTGATGTTTCAGTGCACTCTGGTTCATCAAATAACAGTCTCTTTGTGGCTGAGGCAATGAACACCACAAAAAAGCAAATTCTTTGCCATAGATCCTCTCTGTCCCATAAAGGAAGTCATTGATTTGATTGGGTAAACAGCTCTGTTTATCAGTGCTTTATGTACAGTGGTTTGGGGCTGTATCTGACGTTGTTTTTCAGGGCAGGATGTCCGACACTCATTCTCTTCTTACACCACTTCAGCCCTGTCTTTAAGATGGGCTTCACAGACTTCACAGAGTAACGTGTCAGATACCTGCAACAGACCGTAAGAGACAGATTTGTGGGATGCACCCAATCTTAAAAAAATGGGACATTCAAATGTGACATTATAAAGCTCTATTTGGTGCTGTTGTGGCACCTGAGGTGATCGTACCGGTTGAGAGGTGGGTTGGGTTTAGGTTTTGGAACATGGCCTTCAGGTAAGCGGGGTCTATGGTCTGGTAGGAGACCTAGAAAAAAATGAGATAGAAGTAGTTGACTTATCTTAATTATTAATATGTACATCAAAACAGCTGAGAGTTGATGCTTAAGTTATTTTTAAATTTGGGTTAAATGTTATATTAATGTATAAGGGAAAGTGTATATCTGAGGTCCTTTAACTGGCCACTATTTCTTTACAGTTTAAAACCATTTTAGATGCTGTGTTACGTTCACTTTATTGAAATTGAGTGCCGCTGTTTTCATACAACATGAATGGGGTAACATCAGATTGAGTGCATGATTATAATTCTCTCAAATGAAAGCTCCAACTCACCTGCTCGATGGGCCATCTGTACACAAATTGCTATCTTGTTATGTTCCTGAGCACAGAGGCCTGTAATGCGCCGAGGGAGCATCCCGCCATCTGAGCGAATGAACTGACTGAGTAACAGCACGTCCTGCATCACGTATGAGAGAGATAAATCTTAAAGATAACGAGATACAGATAATGGTTTACAGATTTGTCACGTGCAAGCACTTACAGTGTAGTTGTACTTGTTCTGTAGGTTCCATCTGTAGATGGGACAGGCAGCTGTGGGATTGGGAGGCTGTGGTCGATCAGATGTGGGCTCTATAACACCCTCTATCTGAGAAAAGGGAGACAAAATAAGCATTATTATAGTATTGCAAATTGTTTCAAACTAAATTGGGATTAACATAATTGCTGGTTCAATCCAAAAAAAGAGTCGAGACAGAAAATATTGGCGAGTTACTGTTCTATCCTGGTTGCTTGAGGGAGGACTGTCCTTGCAACTGGAATAATGTTTTTAATAAATTGCTTTCTAAAATGTACATGTGGGATGCTACTTACAACTGTTGTTTTGCCCTCTTTATTCTCCACCACTGTGAAACACAAAATGCACAAGAATTTATAACATCCCTTGATGCAAACATTGAGAATGACAGAGGTAAACATCTCTGCTATGATAACACTGGAGTGCTATTAAAAATGCTGAAAATGCTTCTATTTTGCATTTTTCTAATTTATAGTTTAAGCATACAAATGATGTTATCAGCAAAACAATCTGAGTAAAATGTTGGATTGAAAAATCAACTTATTTCTTTGGATTTTTGTACGTCGACGTATTCACATGCATTTAAGCTGGCAAGTCTGTGCAAAACCACATGACCGATGAAACTTATTTGATTAGTAGCTTAAAATGTGTGTAGAATGTTATATATTTCTTATTTCCTTGACGTAATAACATGTCTTTGAATACTGCATTTCAATTTAATAGAATTAAATGTTCTATTAAATCCCAGATTTTCAATGTGCGCTCATACTTTTAAACAGCACTGCATATAATATATATATATATAAAAATAAAAGCTCAATAACAGCTATGACATAAAGAGGACGATGCTATGCAGACGTCCCGAAATCATACTCCAGTAAACTCACCGTGTCTAAGTCCGCGACACGGCACACTCCCCAAAAAAGAGAACTGTGAGAAACCTGGTATCCTCTGAAATAAACCCTTGTTGATGAGATCGCTCTGAATGGACCTCAGCACTGTCCTTGCGGACTGCACAACACTGCGCGCCGCCATTCTTTCTCAGACAGTCACTTCCTGGTTAATTACGCATTTCCGCCTCCTTGTGAAAGTTGAGTGCGGGCGGTTAATGCAAATTCGTCATCCGAGGAAATAATTCAGCCAGTAAATTAACTGTTTTATGACTGAACGGTTCGTGAGGTGTGAATAACATTAATAATGACGATAAAACACTGCTCCACTTCACTAGCTTTCGTTTTTTAACTTACAATATATATATTTCATCTTGCAGGTAAGAGTGATAACTTAAGCACACTTCCACTCCATATACAATTTTTCGTCAAGTGAAAGTTGCAGTTAACGTCGATAATGAGGTAATCAGCGCCAAATTGTAAAGAATTAGTAAACTACATTAAGATTAATTATGATCTTTTTATGTACACAAAGCATTCATTGCGTTGGTCAAACTGACAGACTCTGAATGTTCTGGAAGAACCATCTAAAGTTCTAAACAAGAGATGATGTCAGTCAAAGATAAATAAGTCACATAAAAAGGTGAGTTGGAATGTTAAAGCAGGCTGTATTTTGTAAACGTGACATTAATTGACAATTTGCAATACAAATATAGTATGTTGGCTGAATGGTAACTCAAAGAGAAATCAGATTAGCAAAGGTAGGTTCAGTAGAGGTACATTGTACATTAAAGGTACAGTGTGTATATTTTAGCGGAATCTAGCGGTGAGGTTGTGAATTGCAATCACTCACAGCTCACCCCTCCCTTTCGACGCACGTAGAGAAGCTACGGGGGCCGACACAGGACAAAAATGTTGTCTCGGAGAGAGCAGAGAGTGACTAGCGCTCTGTAGAGAAGTTTGTCCGTTTAGGGCTACTTTAGAAACGACGGCGCAAAATGGTGACTTCACTGTAAGGGGACCCGCGGTGTATGTAGATAGAAATAGCTCATTCTAAGGTAATAAAAACATAACGGTACATTAAGTAAGTTCTTTATACTCCACTGAAAACATAGTTATGTATATTATATTGCATTTCTGTCAATAGATCCTCAAAAATACTACACACTACACCTTTAAATTTTGTACATTCACTGTGTTCTAAGCAACTGGTGTGGAGATATGAATTAGTTGACAATTACTAACAACACTCTTATAATTTTCTTAGATGGCAAATTTGATCTAACCATATTGAGTTATAACCATGTGTAGCCTAGTTTTTGCTTTTGCAACAGTTTAGGACTTCATGCTTATCATGAATGCAGTGGTGGCAAAATGTTTCTATAAGAGCTGATTTAGCTATACAATAACATGCGCTTACTTTTATAATATATCTTCTCTACTATCTACTAGCACCAAATAAAGCAATAAAATTCAAAGAAATGAACCAAAGGCAAAGAATTCACTCGTTTTATCTGACTATATGTAATATCTTTCAAAAGCATCTTAACATTGTGCTGTGATTTGTATTGTTGACTGCCATTTGTTCACAATGGAGTATAAAGGCACTTTGTGGATAGTATTCTCATACTATCAGTTACTAATCTTGGACTTTTTTTTGGTTACTGTTACCAACTGCACCTGCATAACTAGACTTTAGCATACGTCAGCGTCTAAATGAAAGTACTGAAAGTCATTCATGAATTCATATTAACTTTCTATGGAGTTTTATGGAGTTTGATCTAGACAGTTTGAAATTGATCTAGTTTTCACTGTCATTAAACATCTCCCATAAACTTACCAGAGATTTACAGACGTAAAATTGGCACCGTTTCTAGTCTAGAACAATCACGGATTCTGATACTGGAAACAATTGTGTCACTAAATGTGTGAATTGCTTTTTAATATGAATCCTTTTCATAAATCATATTATTTGAATCAGACAGAGCAGAAAGGTAGGACTCAAATTACAGTGTTTGGTATGAGCCAAGACTTCACTCTGAATTTATGAGGACTTGTGGTCTGGAAATGCTTTTCTTCCAGATGTTTCCAGATTTTCACAGTGTGTAAAATTCATTGATTTGTGTACTTAGAGAGGGAAATAACCTCAAATATATCTACAGTGTCTTGATGGGAAATCAATGACATAGTAAATAATATCATATGTGTTTTTTAGACATTAATCCTGAAGTGGTGTTTTGTTTCAAACACTCTGAAGCAGTAAAACAATGATGTAGACAAGCTATGAAAACCCCCAGCTGCCTTTCAGAAGTTCAGAGGAACGACAGAGGAACATGTCCTGACATTCTCTTACAGTGTTTGAGATGCAGGTGTTTTGCCTTGGGTTTTCGTTTCGTGTGGTTGTAGAATCGTTGCTGACCCCCTATGTCCCTTATGTAAACAGACTTTCATAAAACATGCAGATTAGGACACAAAGAGGCAGTCATTGTGTGATTATGCATGTGGATGTTACATATTGATATCAAGGAGTTTTCATTTTGTTCATCTTTTCTTTTATTGTAAGCCGAATTGTGTTGATTAAAAAGGAAAACCTCTAGAAAGAAAAGCCAGTCTTGCTGATGGTAGGTGATAAAATGGCTCATAGATTTGGTCAACTTGGTGTACACTCACAAAGAAAGGCCTTTTTTGAGTTTGTAAAGTTGCGTAAAAAGCCTTCCCATTTATCCCTGCCCGACCACCTTATTCACAGTCCTTGGCAAATATCTCAACAGTACTGATGGAAATGGATGTTAACAAGGTCGTCTCTTTAGTGAACAAGCACATAAATTCACACGGATAGTTATTGGCCTTTACACTGGCGCCCCTTGGATCTGGTGGGCCTTTTGAATTTCTGGCAGCTTCACTAAAATTATTGGTGTGTTGAATAACAGGCTCCTCTTGTACTTTCACACAAAACGGTTGATTAGAGAGCTCTTATGGCGTGGTTGAAGCCCTCTGATTGTTATTATGTCTGTTCTTCTTGATTTACAGATGTAGGTGATGTAGTGTATCCCTGAAAGAGGGCAAGATGTCTTAAAAATAGAGGGAAGAGATCTCAGACAAAGACTTTCAGCTTCATGACATCATATCAATGGTGGGAAACCTTTTCCATGAACCTCAAATGCTGTATCAATAAGAGGAATCCTTTGAAAACCATTTGTTACTGATGATAAAAGACTGAAAATATTGTTTGTTGTTTAATAATACTTAGTATATTAGTATCTTAGGGTTGCAAAGGGGCGGTAAATTTCTGGAAACTTTCCGGAAATTTTCCACGGGAACTTAATCTGGGGAATTTTGGAAATATTCCAATTTGGAAATTTAACAGGAATTAATGGGAATTTATTGGAAATTTAGGGAAATTTATATAAACTGTATCATATACAAACATAAATATAGACATTTTGTTTGGTCATAAGCAGACATGTTATATATTTATTCATTTACTTTTTGCATATTGATATATTTTCCAAGTAATTACTTCTAATATAGTAAATACGTAAAATAAATATATTTTTATTGCAGCAATTGTTATGCATGTGTTATTTATTTCAGTGTCACATGATCCTTCAGAAATCATTCTAATATGCTGATTTGATACTCAATGTTGGAAACAGTTGTGCTGCTTAATATTTTTTGGAACCTGTGATACTTTTTTCAGGATTCATTGATGAATAAAAAGTTAAAAAGAACAGCATTCACTTTAAATAGAAATCTTTTCTCACAATATAAGTCTTTACTATAACTTTTTTATCAATTTAACACGTCCTTGCTGAATAAAAGTATTAATTTCTTTCAAAAAAAAAATGACTGACCCCAAACTTTTGAACGGTAGTATAGGCCTATATTGTTACAAAAGATTTCTATTTTAATTAAATACTGTTCTTTTTTAACTTTTTATTTATCAAAGAATGCTGAAAAAATCAGCATATTAGAATGATTTCTAAAGGATCATGTGACACGGAAGACTGGAGTAATGATGCTGAAAATTCAGCTTTGCATTACTGAAATAAATTATATTTAAAGTCTATTAAAATAGAAAACCACTATATTAAATTGTAATAATATTTCACAATATTACTGTATTTTTTATCAAATAGGCATGTTATGGAGGAATGCACAGTGCATGCAGGGGTGTGGCCTCAATAGCCCTTCAGTAAGTAGTGTGCTGTGTGTATGTGATTAAGGAACGTACAGGGTAGAAATTCAAATGAAAGTGCATTACATCTGGTTGTTTTAACCAAGATTATGCTGCAAGATTTTTTTCAACTACATTTAATTTCCCTGTTATAGGCTAACCTGCAATTTTGCAAATTCCCAGTTTATTCCCATTAATTCCCGTTAATTCCCATATATTCCCGTTAATTCCCACGGAAAGTTTCCAGCCTTGAAAATACCTGGAATTTTGCAACCCTAATCTGTAATAGACTGGCATTTATACTCTTGTGCCGACTCATGATTATATAAGTGTGTCTGTTACAGTAATGTAATCAGTATCGGCACATCTGTTAATCTTGGACTTGACCCAGAATTCAGGTGCAGTTGTCAAAATTTTGCCTATTTTGGGATCCAGAAAGTTGGGGCTTTCTGATCAGGGCTTTTTGTGTTTTGTATGTATATGTGTAGGGTGTGCTGCACAAAGCAGGCTTTGTTTCTCCAATTCCGTTTCTCCAGTTCCTCTCATTCCTTTGGTCATCAACACTTCAGTGGTCACATTCCTTGACAAAAGTGCTGTTCAAAAATGGCATTTAAAGTGTCTGGCCACCTTCTCATAGGCTTTGATATTCAAATGATATGTGTAACTCCCTAAATAGCAGCTGAGCTGAGTGTGGACTGATGGGGAGTAAATCAGATCACTTTCAGAAGATAAAAAGAGAGCTTCTGACGTCCCTACAGACAGAGATGGAGAACAATGGCTCCATGTTGATTCAGTGGAACAGTGAGAAGTTATGGGTGTGCGCAGGAGGTTAGCTCCACAGAAACATGTAGGGGGTGACGAGCATGACTGCAGGAAGAGCCATGCAGAGGTCACAGACGATATGAGAGTGCAGATGCAGACAGTAACATTGCCTGTGGAATAAGAGCACTGGTCAGAAGGAAGTCTTCCTTTCATAGACAAACCATCCACTGAAAGAGTAGCTTTATACTAAGCATTTGGATTCAACATGTTAATGTCTCACTGTTTGGGGTTTGTGCCGTTTGTCTGTGTTTAAATGCAGTCTAGTAAAAATGTCAGTGCAGAATCAGATTGCATAATTGTTCTCATGCAGGCTCACTGTCTGACTTTGGTATTTCCCAAATTACCCAAATTGAAAAGCCCCTGTAATTCAATTAACGCAGAGAGGATTTGCTGCCTGAATAACTTCACTGCAAAGCTGCTGTAGCATGAGTCAATTAAGAAATTTGAAAACAGACCATCATTAGTTCCATTTTTCTTGAACTAGTTGGAAACCGGACCTAAGTGCTCTGCAAACACACACTTTCACTACACTAGTATGCACTATAAACACACATGAACATGTAAACAAACCCTCCTTACATTCAGCATTACTATACAAACTCAAATAGTGTCTCATCACAGACCTCATTCATCAGAAAAAGCCTTTTCAGACACTGAATCCAGATGGAGTGATACATGAATGATGGTATTCATAATATCCACAATGTGTATTCACGGCCCCCTGTCCGATCAGAAATCTGGGAGATATTGCACTGCCAGCAACGTGAAATTTCACCCATCCGCAGTAACAAATGTGTCTCTTTCATCATTTCTCTGCCTCACTTCCTCACACCCTCCCTCCCTGCTCTTGCTCTCCTTCTCTCTCTCTCTCTTTTTCTCATTCCCTTTCTTCTCTGCTCCCACACTGAAGCCAGGCGGCTGGAGAGGCTCTGGGTGTACGTGCAGAGTGGCAGAGGCTCTACTCAAAGAATCAATGCGCTTTTGGACAAGCCTCAGGAGATTCAGGCCTCTCCATGTCCCCGTTCTTTCGCTTTCTGCCCAGACTCTTCACATCCGCCAGCTTCTATCCTCATGTGCCCTTTTCATTCTCTTACTTCCTCTCTCTTTCTTCTTTCTGTCTATCTCTCCACCTTTCTCTAGTTTAGGCAAATATATGCGTACGCTTCGGCCCCATTAGCGTTAATGTCATGCAAGGCGCATCCCAGTCAACACAATAACTGATAGACTCCTGAGAGCTTGTGGTGCAGGAAAGGAAACATTCAGCTTTTTCTTTGTCTTTGAGTTACAATGTAGGATAAATGAAAAGTTTTTGATGATAAGTTGTTTCTCCGACAGCTAACAGTCCTAATTCCTTGTTTCATTTAGTTTACTCCTTGCTAATATAGTGCACTAAACTGCCAAGCACTATATAGGGATTACAGAATCAGAAAACAATATTTCAGACACAGCAACAGAGTTGATTCCTGTGCTGGAGTCGACCCCTACTCTAGGGCGATTCAGAGTCGAGGAATCAACTCTTTTGGAGTCGACTCCCCATCACTAAGTATAAGCAAAACATGATGCCTCCGTCTACTGTGCTTTAGTTAAGTTTGCTGAACATAACAAGAATATTTTTTGGTCAGAATAGTGTATAGCAAACACACGAGACGCCAGAGCGTTGCTATGGTTACCGCAGTGTCAATCATCACCGTTTCGGAAGTGAGTCATGTTCTGTACACACATGGAATGATAATTTAGGCGACTCACTCTTGATTTAAATGCGGTTATCGTTCCTGAAACTTTACAGTGTGTATGTGGCCTTAGAGAGTAAGTCATATTTCATTTATTATAATTAAAACCTGATACTGAAAAAAAGGTGTAGAATATCTTTTCCCTGTTTCTTTTTTTCTTTTACACCATGAATCTTCTTTAACTCAGACTTTGAAATATAAATACAGTAGGTGTTTGAGTTGCGATTCACGTGACACCCCCTATGTCAAATGTGCCATTCAGAGGAAATGAGCACCTGCCATAAAGATGACATCACTGCCCTCCACTTACTATCAGCCTTGTTCCCCTGTTAAATTATTTACATGACCATTTGCTCATTATAATCCACCCGGCTGGGTAGCTTTCAGTAATACATGTGGCCCTGAAAAATGTTTAGACATTTGAACAGCATTAGATATATTGCAGTAGATAGCAAAATATTCAAATGTAACATATGCAAACAAATAATGTCAGACATTCTCCCAGAACTAGACTTTTCATTCTTTTATTTTTAGGTCTTTAGTGTCCAAAAATACATTTCAGGGTTATAGCCTGCATTACTTAACTGCCCTGCTGTGGAAACCTCAGGTATGTTTACCTTTTACTGTTGTGCTTAAACTGTCCAATAGGGGGTAGTATAATTGTTAGAGAAACATTGCATTGTGATCATCTTTTACTGTCTGGAGATCCATGTGGACTGGGAGATGTGCCAGATAAGAGACATTTGGGGGGAAAAAACTGAATATCGCAGTCAGCCCTTCTATAATATTTTTTGAATTAACCCAACACACATTTTATTCTAAACATACTCAGAGAAGAGCTAATCTTGTAAAACTATAAGTATCTTCAGCACTATAAGGGAGTTAGTGATGCTAGCCAGGAAAGTATGTGCTTAGATAAGAAATGTTCCTGTTGACAGGCTCATAAGTTAAAATATGAAATGTAAGATTTTATTAAAGCATCATTGTTTTTGTTATCAAAATGACCTTCATTAGCCCCCAATTTATCATTCTTAAGTCAACACAATGAAAAATCCTAGAAACAGTCTACAGTTTGTAAGTCTGAAGGACACTCCATTCACATAGTTACAGTGCATTGTGTGTGTCTAAGGTGGAATTCTGTGAAAAACCCCTATGCCCTGTTCTCCTCTCAGTTGGGGGTCATTCACTGTCAAAGACTTGAGACTGTCTCCTTCAGCCTCCCTGTAAGTGTAGAGAGGAAAAGCAGGTAGTCAAGAGCTTCTTTAGTCTGAAGTATAGGCCTAATTAGAAGACACACTCTTACGAAAATAGAGGAAAAATTAGGAATTAAGCTACAAAGGTCAGAAACCTAGATAGATCCCATCATCTTAATGGACATTTATGCGCACAGAAAAATTGTAGTATGTTCTATCTAGGGTAATCTTCAGTATAGAAAGAATGATTTTTCCTTTCTCTAGAACAACATTTCACAGTTTTATGTTTTTGTGAATCAATGTCATAAGATGCCTATGAATTAAACCATAAATAGATATATAATACTGGGAAGTATAACTGCGTGTGTCACTATGTAAATCATCAGAGTGAATGCAACTGGACTAACTACACTGATATTGATCCTGACATTGTGTTACATACAGCAAGATGTAGTTATTGTTGAGACAAAACTGCTGCAGACAAAAAGAGAGTTGTCCAACAAGAACAGGTTTATTGTTTATTGGTAGAACAGTAAATTGAAGAGTAGCTTTTGAGATTCCCTGGGCTAGAGTTTAAGTATGCCACCTGTTCGATGTTTTCCTTTCAGTCATTGTGCAATTCTTTTTTTTTTAACTTCTCCTTTGGCTCAGAATACTATTTTTTTTGTTCCTGCAACATATGTACCATGAAACTTTTACCAGGCTTCTGTGGATTCTGTGGGAAGGTACTCACCACACATTGTGTATTTTCAGAGTTAACCTCATGTTTTAAACCTTTTAGTTTTTGCTTTGTTTTAAGATATTTTTGATAATATTTGTTTGAAGCACTGAGGGAAGACTGACATTGAAGTGAACCCTACTGTGTTCGGTCTGTGGGGTTTGTTTAGCTGCGTTTGAGGAAGAGGCACAAGTGTTTGGTTTTTCCTTTCTTGCATACTGCCTCCTAAGGATTTCTATCCATCCAAGCAAAGCTTAGCTGAAGCAGAATATTTTCAAAAAGGACTAGATGTTGCCAAGCGGGTTGGCATCATGCTGCTTGAAGAATCTCCATTATGTTTTCTTATTCGCTTTGGCAATTGGAAACTAACACTCCTGGTCTGCATCACTCCCTGGAGAACTGCTATCCTATTTTATGCTATTCTGAACTTATTGTCAAGTCAGCTGGAAGTAATAATTTAATTCAGTTTGTTTTGGACAAAGATCAATAGCAAGCATTTGTTTTTTAAGAGAACCTAGATTCTCATTTGAGCAGAAAAGCCAGACCTTTACTGAAATGCATGAAGAAATGTGTCAATATTGTGATTAATAAACCTCCTGGAGTTTCCCCATGAACTAAGGTGATGGATAATAGAAGTTGAGGAGTTGAGGAGTTTCTACTGCAAATGTGAATGTCAACCCCTGCCAGTGGTTAGTTAGAGGGCAGATGTCAGGCCTCAACACATGTTCTGAGGCGGTGCAGACCTGATTAATCAGCTTGTGGGGTAGCCAACATGTATAATAACTTTGGACTAGATTCAGTTATCCTCATTCATATCATATCTTATCATAGAACCCCTCTGAATTCCTGTTTTATGTTAATGTTAAAATAAGTTATATTGGAAGTTTTAACTATGTGGAAAAGCTGGAGAAGATAGTGGTGGTGATTAAATGTAAGAATGTCACATGTACTTTTAACCTTCATCTGTCGGTCACCTCTGCATGAAATGTCCCTTTTGCTCTCAGTACATGAAAGTCGACAGTTACTTAATTTGACCCTACTGTAATAAAACCATACTGTAGATGTCTGTCCTGAATCAACTCTCCTTAGTGCATTATAAAATACAATTATGGGAGGAGAAAAGGAGAACAAAATCACAAGACTAGCATTAGCGAAACACAACCTTCAAAAAATGTGTAGAAACCACAATTTTCATTCACGCCCTCTCTGTCTCTTTACTTAGACACTAGTGTTTATGGTGGCAAGTGTAGGAGAACACTGCACATCAAAGAGAAGAGCACAACTTAGAACTCCTGCTCTCACATCTGCTTGAGCAACATGGGAGAGAATCCCACAGTTGTTGGGAAAATTTTGATGGGTGTGAAAGACCTTAAATCTACATTTTATCATCTTTCTACATAACATAAAGTCCACTTTAAGTGAGTCTCCCAATGAGCAGTTGTTTGAACTTTGCCAGTGGACTTGATTAAAACTTTGACCTTATGATGCATCTTTCCATGACAAGCACTAAAACACACCCCTGATGCTTGACCCTCGAGAGCAGATGGAAGGACGGATACTTGACACAACACCAACATGTGTTTGTGTCTAAGAAGGGATGCCTATTATTGTTGCATCTGTTTCTGATCAATGTTCTGTCCATGGCACGTTAGCCTGACAGGAAGTGCTTAGCAGGAAAAAAAGGGAGACAGTTGTTCTAAACTGTAAGGCAAGGCCCTAGACCAGTTTGCTCCGAAACAAGCTGGACACCAATTTAACTCTCCTCATTTCCATTGCATCTGGACTAGATCCTGCAAAGACTTAAGGTATATTTGCTAGATTACTTGTTGGAATATACACCGATCAGGCATAATAACACTTGTTTAACACTGATTATCTCTTTATCACGGCACCTGTTAGTGGGTGGGATATATTAAGCAGCAAGTGGACATTTTGTCCTCAAAGTTGATGTGTTAGAAGCAGGAAAAAGGGGTAAGCGTAAGGATTTGAGCGAGTTTGACAAGGGCCAAATTGTGATGGCTAGACGACTGGGTCAGAGCATCTCCAAAACTGCAGCTCTTGTGGGGTGTTCCCGGTCTGCAGTGGTCCAAGGAAGGAACAGTGGTGAACCGGCGACAGGGTCGTGGGCGGCCAAGGCTCATTGATGCACTTGGGGAGCGAAGGCTGGCCCGTGTGGTCCGATCAAACAGACGAGCTACTGTAGCTCAAATTGCTCAAGAAGTTAATGCTGGTTCTGATAGAAAGGTGTCAGAATACACAGTGCATCACAGTTTGTTGCGTATGGGGCTGCATAGCTGCAGACCAGTCAGGGTGCCCATGCTGACCCCTGTCCACTGCCGGAAGTGCCAACAGTGGGCACGTGAGCATCAGGACTGGACCACGGAGCAATGGTAGAAGGTGGCCTGGTCTGATGAATCACATTTTCTTTTACATCATGTGGATGGCCGGGTGCGTGTGTGTCGCTTACCTGGGGAACACATGGCACCAGGATGCACTATGGGAAGAAGGCAAGCCGCCGGTGGCAGTGTGATGCTTTGGGCAATGTTCTGCTGGGAAACCTTGGGTCCTGTCATCCATGTGGATGTTACTTTGACACGTACCACCTACCTAAGCATTGTTGCAGACCATGTACACCCTTTCATGGAAACGGTATTCCCTGGTGGCTGTGGCCTCTTTTAGCAGGATAATGCGCCCTGCCACAAAGCAAAAATGGTTCAGGAATGGTTTGAGGAGCACAACAACGAGTCTGAGGTGTTGACTTGGCCTCCAAATTCCCCAGATCTCAATCCAGTCGAGCATCTGTGGGATGTGCTGAATAAACAAGTCCGATCCATGGAGGTCCCACCTCGCAACTTACAGGACTTAAAGGATCTGCTCCTAACATCTTGGTGCCAGATACCACAGCACACCTTCAGGGTTCTAGTGGATTCCATGCCTTGATTGGTCAGGGCTGTTTTGGCAGCAAAACGGGGACTAACACAATATTAGGAAGGTGATCATAATGTTATGCCTGATCGGTGTATGTGGTTTAAGAGAAGGTTATATACAAGAAAAAAGAAGAAGAATGTAGTAGTGAACAAGGCTATTTGCTCCTAACCATAGCATATTGCAGTCTGTTGGTTCTACAGAACTGTCTTGCTAGTGAGAGCCAGTTTGATTCACTGTTCTCAGTAACCCATAAAAGACAAACCACCAGTTTCCACAGCTGTGCTGCACTGTCCAAAAGTCCAAGAGGGACTTCCTCTGTTCACATGAAGTCTGCTTTCCTCCCATAAGCCTGACAGGCTGTTGATTACTATATAGGGCTCATATGTTAACTGGCTCCCCTACCGGAGCAAGTATGGGTCTGATTATGGGTAAGTGCATTGAATAACCAGAAGCCTCAAGAGAGGTGGCTAATATAAAACAGACCTCTCTACAACACCAACAAATCATGATGAGACCTGTCTCTGTCTCCATGATACTGGACAAACATTTCTTTATAAGAAAGCCCCCCTGAGTCAGCTTGTACTATTGCTAAAGATTCTTTTTTCAATAAATAAAGAATAAATATATAATATATGTATATAAGTGTGTGCAATTACAGGAGGCTTTAGACGCTAATATTAGGATGTGTGTGTGAACTAGGATAGGTCCTGCTTTAGGGTTTGCTACCACAGTCATGGCCACAGTCTCTGGAGATGTCTTTGTGAACTTGTATTTTAGAGTTCTTTGGGAACGTTTTAATATGCCCAGTATATTAAAAATATGTTGTTTACTTGTTTCTCTCAGAGCTGAAGCCACCAGACAGTCCAGAGCCTGCTCGAAACCCATGAATTATCATACAGAAACGTCGATAAAGATTTGACTGTAACACAGATTAATCTTTTGAGGAGTTTGGTTTATTATTAAGTTTATATTTGAGCTAAACCATACTTCTCTTCATTACGGTGACCCTAAAAGACTATTGATCCGCACCTTTTTACTCTTAATTCTTTTATACCTGTATCATGTTTTTATTTCTTTTAATTCTTATTAAACTGTTTTATTTTAATTTTATTATTTTGTTACGGCTGTCTGGGTGGAAGAGGTTGAGAGAAGGGAGAGTGATCTTGTTAGCCCTGGAGTTAAGCCTGGAAGATTTAGCTGCAAGGGTATTGTTTAAACACAGTTACCTGACAAATATTTTTAAACCGAAATCCCTCTGGCGCGAGGACGATCCGTTTAGATCTGCTCTGGCGGATAGATCTGTATAGCCTTGGTGGTTCCAGGAAGATTTGTCTGCAAGGTTACTGTTTAAACATACAGTTACCTGACAAATATTTTTAAAGTTAGCCCTGGAGTTAGCCCAGGAAGATTTGTCTGCAAGGGTACTGTTTAAACACACAGTTACCTGACAAATATTTTTAAACCGAAATCCCTCCGGTGCGAGGACAATCCGTTTAGATCTGCTCTGACGGATAGATATGTATAGCCCTGGTGGTTCCAGGAAGATTTGTCTGCAAGGGTACTGTTTAAACGCACAGTTACCTGACAAATATAAATAGTAGAATTGCGAACCTGACTCTCCATTTTTCTTCCACTCCAGATAGGGGTGATTCAGGTTATATATATATATTTTAATTCCATTTCTGTGTAAAGCACTTTGAATTGCCACTGTGTATGAAATGTGCTATATAAATAAACTTGCCTTGCCTTGCCTTGCCACTAAAGATTCAAGTTCTCTGAAGAATGTGAAAAGCACATTCAGATATGGATGAGGTTATCATATCGCTACATAAACACAGAACGTCTGAACGTCAGATATAGATATTTCCTCTCAGTTTTTCTTTTTTCTTGTTTATCTTGTGTGAGTTCCAACCACCTGTATTCAGGACATCTTGCCTTCTTTTGTAGTCGTAATGGAAGCATTATGTTTCCTAATGAGACTTCTCTTAGTTTCCAGTGTAAACCTCTGTCAATCCCCAGTGAATCCCTTGGAATCCCCTGTTATATCAGCAGTGAAGAATGGCATTGAAGCATTAATTTGAGAAGACAAGTTCAAGATTCATAAAACCACAACATCTCTAGTGGTTCTGATATAAGAGTAGCCCACTTGGCTTCATGCCTATTAGATAAGTCACAGACACAAAAATAGCTGGGAGCTATGCCAGAACGGGTTCAAATGACTTGCCAATCACAGACTGTTAACCCATTTAGGTCTTTATCACATAGCATTTTTTCAGTACTGTATATTTGCTTTAATTAACCAGAAGATGTTTAACAGTGACTATATTCTACTGTGGTTTCTCAACTTTCAGGGGTACGACCCTGTCTCCAATATATATCATTAGATGCTGAATGTTCAACCACTAGGGGACATTTTATCCATGGGCTGCCATTCTCAGCTTACCTTGTGCATAGGAAAAAGCTGCACCTTTCCATGTCTGGAGTGACCCCTAATCGTTTCGTACAGTATGTTTGAACATGCTTGTAATGTCTTGTTTAGGAAGTAGGCTCAATTCTTTTCTGGATTGTGTGCACCGCTGGGTCTGGAGAACGAGGCCTCTGTTCTCTCAGGTCTTCCCTTTAGGAATGTCTGGCTAGAGGCACTGTGAAGGCCTGTAATCCTAGTATCCTGGCAGTGGAACGCAGTGGAACTGCTCCAGATATTGCTAAGAAGCTTAAAAAACCCAGGCTGGAAATTCAATTACCCTTTCCTTCAGAGCACTCTGGTGGTCACGTGAAAAGAAATCACTCTGAGTAATATCTTATTCTGTTCTATCATCATGAATAACAGCCTCTCCTGGGATGGCTTCCCCAAGTGCCCTTGGAGTTTCCTTACCCCCCTACATACATTTACAGCTTATAGCCTCTTTTTGGACTGTATGGTACTGTATACACTGCCTCGAGAAAGGAGGCTGTTTTTCACAGATATTCTTCCATATCATTGTTGTCCTGTGCAATATCCAAGCTATTCTAAATTTAAATGCTCATATTGTCTACTCAAATTCAATATTTTGTGTATATTAAACATGTGTATATTTGTCCCGATAGTTGTCCGCATGTCAGCATGTAATGTCATGGTTTGATTTAAGAATTTTCTTGCTTGATCCCTCAGGCTTGCTTGAACAGAAAACAGGCGGAAGGCAATTGGAATCCTAAGTGGCTGAAGTACTGTTGGACGGGGTTGCTGAATTACATTATAGCTATACTGCAACCATCTATTGGAAAGTAGAACAGGGTTCATGTTTAACTCTTAAAACAGATTTTTCTTTTCCTAATGTTCTAGTGATGATAACACCCCTGTTAAATTTCAGCAATAAGGCCAGAACACAGGAAAAAAGCATCCAGCTTGACCTAATACTAGCAAATCGCAATATCGCACATAGATGGCAGTCGTGGCCCAATGGTTGGAGAGTCAGACTGGTAACCCGAAGGCTGCAGGTTCAATTCTCAATACCAGCAGGAAATGACTGAGGTGCCCGGGCGCCACAGCAAAAATGGCCTTCACATGTCACTTTCACTTAAAAAACAACCACATAGAAATCCAAAATAATCACTGCACATTCATGAATTATTCTATACTGACTTTATACACTATCTCAGAAGACTGAATGTTTCTCCAATACTTTTTATTCCTTAATTAATGTTTTTGCCAATATTTAGCTGCCTTACTAATGACGATATATTGGTATACGATATGGTGGCTCCTTATGACCAATGTTGAGAGCAGACAGCTAGTTGCAGTAGGAAGCAGAACAACATTCCATTGTTTAACTTGAAGCCAGGATGAGACCAGACCATTTTTATCAGCTTGTCTTGGCTTTTGACTTGTCGCTTAGGGAATGTTTTTTTTTTTGGGGTGGGGTGGGGGTGTTGGTGGGGGTGGAAGACTTACAAAGCGAAAAAAGTAAGGTCAACCAGTCTGTTCATTGTTGCTTTTCTCCTATCCTATTCTCTGTAGAAAAAGAAGGGAAAAGAGTTTATTCTGAACCTGATAATGTAGAGGTGGGGTTGACATAGAACATTTTAGTTCAGTTCCCTTCAACATGTCATCACTTTACACGAGGAAATCATGCCCTATTTGGACAAAACAACAACAACAAAAAAACACCTGAAAGTTAATATATTTGGCCATCAAAGACACAGCTCATCTTAAAACTGATTGATTTATGTTGTTGTTTTGCTCTATTTACTGGCGTGATGTGAAATCTGTGTACTTAATGCACTTTTTTTATCCCCAAAAAATAGAAAGCTGACACTTTTTTAGGTTGACACACATCTGGGTTTGGTTAGGAGTGGAGGTGTTTCCTCTGGGCCGTTCAGCTTCCTTTTACCTCTCGCCTTTCAGAGTGTCGTAGTACTTTACTCTCTATATGGTGCTACTCTGAAATATGATGCATCCATCGACATCTTAGGATTTATTCTTGGTTTATAGCTCCACTGAGACCCCGTATACATCACTTATCAGCTAATTTCTCTGTCTGCAGAGGCCTAACACCCCCATTATCATCTAACACAGCACTCTGTGGTGATAAACAGACCATGCAGTTCATGTCTTGGTGATCTGCTCACGTGAATGGAGCCTGTGTTACCTGCTAACCCCTCAGGTTTCCAGAAGGTGATGCTAAATCTGGCCACAAGTGAGGTATGATGTCAGGAGAAAGATGTTATCCAAGGTTTCTGTCCAGTGTTCCCTTTGTAACCTTAGATCATTAAGCACATCTTGTTACTGTTGAGGTAGGCTGCTGCTAAAATATATCCTCTAAGAAAGACACAGCTGTTAATGTACTGGGACAAGCTAGATGGTTACTGGTAATAAAATATGAGAAAAGTACCTATTTCCCAGAAGCAGATCGTTAAATACTGAATAGATGAAAGAGTTTGTCTGGCTGATTTACCACAATTCTTACCATAAGATTAGGCTTGAGGTCACGTTCCTGTTTCAATTCACAGAGAGTCAAAGTGGGTGAGTTCAGAGAGCCAGACATATATTCTCATTTTTTGGAGGCATTGTTGATGAACTTTAAAAGTTGATTTAATGTGGAGTAATGTAATTATGTAATAAATTATGTTGCATTGAGACATTTTTATGAAGAATAACGCATTCTCTGAGACAATTCAAAGGTAATTTTTTACCTTTTTGACTTTTACCTGTTTGCCCCATTTGCATGCAAAGACTCCATGTTTTCCATTTAAATGTTGCTGGTTCTCATGTCAGAACTGGTGTGTTTAATATCATTTAATTCCCTGTTTTTGTGCTCTTTATAACTGGGCAGAGTAGATAGCTTTGAGTATAATGGGAGTGATCTAGTTTTGATGCATTGCAGCACTATGCCATTCGCTTAGAGCATAGATATGTCATGTGCACTGTGTAGGTGTATGTAACTACCATATGGGGAAAGTAGAGTTTTTTGTATTGGTCAGTAAATAAATAGTTAAACTTACTTGCTCTGATTATGCAGTAGTCTGTGCAATAGTTAATGTGTAACATTTTCAGCTCCCGGATGATACAGTTAAGGATGAGTCCATCCTGATGAGTTTGATTGTATTACTGTGAGTGTTTGTGCAAATGTTTGAGACAGCTTTGTTTGTTCATGCTATTTTTTTTTTCTTTCTTTCACTCTGTCTTTGTCTCTTGCTCTCTTTCGTCCCCTTATTTCCATAATAGGCCTTTGGGTTGAGGTCTGAAATAGAAACAGTTGTCTCCCTCTTGAGCCACCTGGCCCAACACAAACGCACACACATACAAACAAACATATTTAGGTAATACTGCTTGTCCAACATTATAAATCACAGAAACTCATCATTCTGTCTTGCTTTTTCTGTCATTTACACACACGCATAGACAAAAGTGACAGTTCTGGTTTGCGATGGGGCACCAGGAAAGAATAGTGTGGTAGTGCCAGAACCCACTGATGTTAGTCAGACTGCAGAAATAGCAACAATACACACACACATATCCATATACCTCCAGACAGTAGACAGGGAGTTTGTGCCAAACCTCTCAGGCGAAAACACACATCCACACGCAAATAGTGACCTTAGAGAGGTTTAAACATACTTGCAAACATAAACACACTGAAATCCAAACAGGCAACCTCATTTGTGCACAATATGGTTGCTAGACCAGACAAGCTTTGCACGTGTAGCCATTCGAGCTCACACACAAAGGTTGAGCAAAGGCCTCTGTGCTTTTCATCTCCAGTGCTTTTACTCATTCATCTGACAAGCGTAGAATTCAGTTTAGAATCTTCTTATGCACACACACATAATGGTGGTTTAAGTTGCGGTGTAAGGTAGTGTCCAGACCACCATGCTCACTGTCCTGTCCACAGTCAGAGAGACGCAATATGTCGGCCGCTAATCCGCCTAAAGAGTGGAATCCTAAAGCAGCAATCAGCTTTGATCCACATCCAGAGAGATGAAAGCTTTTAAGCCAGACAACTGGTTTTACACTCTTTTTCTGCTTTCCTTGATGTGTCCTCTGTCCTTTCACTCATTTGTCACATCTTTTTTTGTCACAATAACCTCACATGTGATAGAAAAGAGTGACCGGATGGCCTTGAGTACAAAGAACGGACAGATAGACATCATTGATGTAAACGTTTGCATTATCAGAAACTCATCCTGCTTTGTGCTGAATGCCATTTGGTTTCATCCATTTGTATGTTGCACCCAAACCAGACTACAGTGATATGTAGGCAGCCTTCTGCACAGGAAGAGGGTGTGCATGTTAAAGGGGCACCAACCTCAAAGACTTTACTGCAAAAGATATAGAATATATTTTTGACTAATATGTTCAAAATGATGTGCACTCATGTGAGTTTTAAAAGTGTGTTTTCATACTTGTTTCAATTGCTTGGTCCAAACCCAAGTTTGTTTCCACCCACCTTCCGCTGCCCACGCAGGTCTTTTTTCTTACAGCATTATTGTTTTTTTTTTAAGTGCAGTATGATTGCACAATAAATAGAAGTACCAACTGTTTATCACTAGTTGGCTAACAAGTCAGACTCTACTATTTTACTTACATTTTTGTCTTGTACAGAACAAGCAGAGAACTCTGCTTGTGTCTGTCTGCACTGTAAACTGGCATTTGCTGGTGTTTACACAATAAAACAAACTGAACTCTGACTTCACATGGACTCGGGTCCGCACTAAAAGTGTTAATGCACCCCTAGTCTCAGCCTCAGACGTCACGCCCACGGACCGTTGGCTGAACGTCTGATGCATATGGCACACTTATCTGGAAACACTTCAGGAGTCGTCATCTAATTGGTTGAATTCTACATGTCCGCGAGACGAGTGTGTTGTGTTCTTTAATGGTCCGCCTGGAAACAAATGCTGTGACGCCAAACTCCCTCGTTGAAGAAGAAAGCCATTGTGTTTACAACTGTGACAATGAGCGCTTAGCAGGATCAGCTAAACGTTGAATTTTCAAAAGTATGTGAGGTTCGTGGCTCCATTGTTGCAGTAAATTTGCACATCGTTCTTGAATGAATAATTTATAGATGCACGCCGGTCTGTTATTGCATGGACATCGACTTTACATTTTCACGCCCCTAAACATGACGCGGACCAAATCGAACTGAGATTGGTTGCGTTACATGTCAGTCAAAGTCCTCTTGGGTGGTCCTTGACCAATGAAAGCTGCGAAAGAGTCCAGACCTTCTGCCGTCAGTCTGAAGGTCTGGCTGGGTGAGACTAATGCACCCCAAGCCATCAGTGGTCAAGAGAAGCAAATACTATTGATATTTCCTATTATTTCCTATTATTGGGCACTTTCAGTTGCGTAATATTAATCATTAGTTTCAAATAAAGTAATTCTGCAATAACATTGTAATTAAAACTTTTTGTGATGCTACATTGACAACGATAGGTGTCAGTTCAGGAGATGACTAAGAATACTTAGTGTATCTGTTAAGTTATAGATGACAAAGCTTAACATTGATATATATATATATACTGTTGTCTTACTAAACACAAAAAGAGATCTAACCAAGGCATTGACGGATTTGTTGTACACACTCTTGCTTGAAAAGAGAACACCCAAATACACGCCTTGTAGAGGTTAAGGAGTACAGCTGGGAGCAGCTTGCTGGGTAATTTATCTTTCAGCATAGTAATTAACCCAGAGAGGAATGAAAGCACAACCACCTTACTTCCCTTCCTTCTCCCATCCCTCTTTCTCCTAACTACTGAACTGCCTTTCTCGCTTTCTCTATCTAGTTTTTTTTTTTTTCATATTAGACTTGTATATTATCCCTGGCAACTGCACATGATTCTACTGTGTGTGTATGTTGGCTCACAGCATGTCTCATCACTCTCTGTATCACTACACAGGAACATACACACTCCCTGCTTCATTCACATTACAGTCTGCCTTTGAAAAGTTAAAAACTATTTTTGAAAAGTTTTAGTATGATTGCCATCTCCTCTAAGAAGATAGATATTTCTAAATTCTACAGCTGCAGACTTTATTTTATTGAGAACTCTTATGGTTGGATAACAGGTTTTCTGGATTTAAGAACCTGAGATAAAACCACTAACTTTCATATACATATGAGACATGACAAATGCTTGCTTGACTGATTTGCTGCACGTACTTTGTCAATGTGATATCACAAAGTTTTGTCATTTAGGAGAAGAGCTGATGTTGTAAGTGTTATATCTGCATCATCACTTCAGGTGGAGGGGGTCTCTGCATGTCAACTTTCTGATTTAGAGTAAGAGATTATTATCATAACATCTGGTAAACTTGTGCAGGGCTGTTTGGATACAGTTTGTTTTCCAACTGACTTTCAACTGACTCTGTTAGTAATAGTAATAGCACCTATAATTTCACAGTTATGGTTGAATGAACTGTGTGTGAGTAGAGAAAGACCTTTCCATTTAACAGCATAAATCCATCAGTCACACACAGAACAACAGATTAAAGTAATTATTCTAAACTCATTATGTTCACAATTTAACCTAATTTGGCTCCTTTCCAGTGATCTCAGAGATCACTGGCTGAAGGAGCTGATACAACCCAGTCTGTTCTTAATTAGATCGTCATCTAATTAGTCAACTTTAATTTGAGTTGCAAATTGCCTTGATCACTGTAAGTGTGATTATAGTATAGATTTATTGACTTTCGTAGCCATTTGTCATGTGTTTTTTAGCTTAAGAAATGGAATGTGTAAATGTAAAAATTTTCGGTAAAATTTGATTAGTTGATTAGTGAGATTGAGATTTATTTTCTAATTGTGTTTTTTGTATTTTTTGTAGTGGCAGTGATGACAGCTTGCTGTGCTTCAGCTGGTTTACAATTTGCATTGTAAACCCTCTCTGCCACATGACCATATATTGCCACACGACCAGGGTCAGTGGAATTGTGGTTGAATTTGTTTCCACAACTTTCACGTGATGTTGCAAAAGAGAAGCACCACAAATGTGATCTTTCTTGAAACCATATGGCTAGGACCTAAGTGTCATGACTGCACCTCTATAAACACCAACTCTCATCAAAAGTCTGACCACATCTCATCTAAAAAACAATCCAGAGAGCAAGAAACAGAAAGAGACAGAGTTTGAATGGGATGGGTTGTACAAGCAGAGCGTTGCACTGATAATTAGACAAGCAAAAGTATGCTGAAAGGAGAAATAAAGACCAGCACAAATACAAAAGAATCTTCTCAAACATATAGACTGGAAAAGTAAATGTTTGGGGAGAGGAGGAAAATAGAGGTCATGACCTGCTCAGTATTTACAGCTCCTCACGGTTGCCAGGGTGCAAATCTCTTAATATGCACTCTGAGTGAATATATTTCTTAACACTTAGGAGCTAGTGAATGTCCAAGAAAGAGATGTGAAAGTGGAGAGAGAGGACATGAAATAAGAAAGGTCAGAAGATCAGAGAGAAAGTGTCCTGTAAGCCCCCTGCTATGGAGGAAATGAATGTTTGGGTTGTGACGGACGTGTAACTGAGAAGGGTGGTCACCTCTATCTGACTCTATCACCCCAGCACTGCATGGGATGTTAAATTAGATGGAGAAGAGTTGGTGTGTTTGTGCGTCTATATGGATATGGTATACATATCAATTTGTTTTGGTAATCGTGCTAATTGCTGTTAAATGTGCCATTGCAATGCACTCTTATCTCAAATATAACCCTAGTCTCAAAAGTTCAGCAAAAAATATGCCAACATTGGTTTCAGGCCCAAATTGACTGAAACACCTATGATTACACCACAACTCAAAAAAAAAAATCTGTCTGGGCTTTTTTTAAAATCTAAACTGCACCGAGCACAGAAAAAATACATATATACAGTAATGAATAATTTGTTCAATACTGAATAATTAAAAAAAAAATGTTCAATGTAATTAAAAATAAAATATTTTGCCCAGTATTTGTGTGTGCAATGTATTTTTATGTTTATTAGGGCTTTGGGCCAGTTCCAGAAAGGTGCTCCACCATGCTGATTGTCCAACTTTATTGGAACCAACTGTGAGTTGAGTTTCCATGCTGAATGCTATTTATGTGGTGCGTGGAGTTGCTGCCTATGTAGAACATGATTTTTTGTATGTTGATGTGTAACATTTTATTGCACTAGCACTGAAAAGCTTGCTGCATTTTTCAGGAAGTGAAAATGAGAGAAAATATGAAATTGCCCAACTCATTACTTTTATTCTGACCAAAAGCACGTCACATTCTAATTGTGATGTTTGAGTTTGTAAGTAGGTACACTATATTGCCAAAAGTTTTGGGACGTCTGCCTTTACATGCACATGAACTTTAATGACATCCTAATCCGTAGGGTTTAATATGGAGTTGGCCCACCCTTTGCAGCTATAACAGCTTCAACTCTTCTGGGAAGGCTTTCCACAAGGTTTAGGAGTGTGTGTATGGGAATTTTCGACCATTCTTCTAGAAGCGCATTTGTGAGGTCAGGCACTGATGTTGGACGGGAAGGCCTGGCTTGCAGTCTCCGCTCTAATTCATCCCAAAGGTGCTCTATCGGGTTGAGGTCAGGACTCTGTGCAGGCCAGTCAAGTTCCTCCACACCAAACTCTCTCATCCATGTCTTTATAGACCTTGCTTTGTGCACTGGTGCGCAGTCATGTTGGAACAGGAAGGGGCCATCTCCAAACTTTTCCCACAAAGTTGGGAGCATGAAATTGTCCAAAATGTCTTGGTATGCTGAAGCATTAAGAGTTCCTTTCACTGGAACTAAGGGGCCAAGCCCAACCCTTGAAAAACAACTTTACACTTGACACAATGCAGACAGGCAAGTACCGTTCTCCTGGCAACCGCCAAACCCAGACTCATCCATCGGATAGCCAGACAGAGAAGTGTGATTGGTCACTCCAGAGAACACGTCTCCACTGCTCTAGAGTCCAGTGGCGGCGTGCTTTACACCACTGCATCCGACGCTTTGCATTGCACTTGGTGATGTAAGGCTTGGATGCAGCTGCTCGGCCATGGAAACCCATTCCATGAAGCTCTACACACTGTTCTTGAGATAATCTGAAGGCCACACAAAGTTTGGAGGTCTGTAGCTATTGAAGCAGAAAGTTGGTGACTTCTGTGCACTGTGCGCCTCCGCATGCACTGACCCCGCTCTGTGATTTTACGTGGCCTACCACTTTGTGGCAGAGTTGCTGTTGTTCCCAATGGCTTCCACTTTGTTATAATACCACTAACAGTTGACAGTGGAATATTTAGTAGTGAGGAAATTTCACGAATGGACTTATTGCACAGGTGGCAACCTATCACGGTACCATGCTTGAATTCACTGAGCTCCTGAGAGCGACCCATTCTTTCACAAATGTTTGTAGAAGCAGTCTGCATGCCTAGGTGCTTGATTTTATACACCTGTGGCCATGGAAGTGATTGGAACACCAGAATTCAATGATTTGGAGGGGTGTCCCAATACTTTTGGCAATATAGTGTATTTTGTACCTGATTTTTAAATACATTTTTGCTTTGATCAACCAAATGTTGTTGTTGTTGTTGAATGAAAGGGATGGGAAATATACTTCCAAAACCGGTCACAAATGGCCACTTTTGAGTTCCATAGCACCTAGTGCATGCATTTTAGCGCTATTGCTGTGAGCTTTTTTTCCCTTCAGTGCTTCTGTGTTTCAGTGATTGATTAATGAGTGTTAGTGGTAATTATAGTGTAGTCTAGTGAATGAACCTGTGACATTTCTGCTGTCTGCTCAGGAGCACAGACTCAGATGAGGATAGGAGCTGGACCCTGTGCACCACTTTCTTTTTCTCTCTTATCATCTAGCATAATTTAATTTTGAGCCCTAAAAATACAGTCTGCAATGACCGGTCTTGTCCAGTATGTTGTTCTCTGTCTACACTTGTTTGTTTTTACCTTTGTCATTGCTTTGCTATTTGGCTCTTTATATTTAAAACTTGCCCAAACAAGCAAAGCTCAAGCACCATGGCCAAAGAAACCAGTCTGAGCTATATTTGAGAAACCAAGGAAAAAGGAATGATGAAAAGACAAAAAAAGAATGACAAAAAGGAAAAAGAAAGGGAGGAATGGACAGGAAAACAAATTACTTGGCTAGGAGGGTTTAGAGACAGTAAGAGGTTGCTGCTGACAGTAGATTTCTGTTCTCAAGCAAAAAGAAATAGAAAAAGAAACAGATCACTTTTATATCTCTCCTCACACTCTCACATCAAAGATCATTGACTATCTCTCTTTTCTTGTTTAACATATCTGATTTTGCCACCTTGACACAGATATAATATATGAAAAAGACAAAAAAAGAAAGAAAAAGTTTACATTTAATGTGATTTAAAACAAAAAAGTGGTATAAGATGCATAGTGGTAATATGTGACCCTGGACCACAAAACCAGCCATAAGTCGCACGGGCACGCAATATTTGTGGCAATATATAGCCAACAATACATTGTATTGGTTAAAATGATTGATTTTTCTTTTATGCCAAAAATCATTAGGATATTAAGTAAAGATCATGTTCCATGAAGATCTTTTGTACATTTCCTACCGTAAATATATCACAAATGTATTATTAGTAGTAATATGCATTGCTAAGGACTTCATTTGGACAACTTTAAAGGCGATTTTCTCAATATTTAGATTTTTTTGCACCCTCAGATTCCAGATTTTCAAATAGTATCTCGGCCAAATATTGTCCTAACCTAACAAACCATACATCAATGGAAAGCTTATTTATGTATAAATCTCAGTTTCAAAAAATGTACCCTTATGACTGGTTTTGTGGTCCAGGGTCACATATTTGTTGTACTTCCTGTAAAAATATACTTAAACTAATAAAGAAATAATTATTACAGTAATAAGAATCACAACTGACAACAATAGGGGTTTAAAATTTTTTTGGAAGTAAATGTGTTTAAACGTCAATGCAAAACACATTCACATGCTTAATTTTCATTACACAAACTCATTTATTATTTTCTTTTTTTGATTTTAGGGTGAAATGTGACATGTTTTCAGATTCACCATAGTGTTTCCATGGAGATGGTAATGACCTCGAGCAAGATAGAACGTGAGAGAAAGAGAGGGGGAAATAAGAGTGATGAGGGTGTCTAAAGATAATGAACTTTTTAAGTGCCGTACATTAACTGCAGGTCAGTGGAGTCTGACGCCGTAGAGGGGGACTGCAGGAGAGCAGTAGAGCTTTGTGGGGAGAAAAGGTCAAGGCCGGAACGGATGGAGAGGATGGCGAAGGTCAAATGCTGGGGAGGAAAAGACAAACAAGGAGAAAAAGAGAAAGAGGGAGACAAACAGAAAGAGAGACAGAGAGGGATGGGTTGAAGATGGCCACTAAATCACTAAATGTGGTTACAAAGACATCAGCAGCTTTTTATGTTCCCATACAGTCTGTGCTTGTGTTTTTCTTTTGTGTGTTTGTGGATAATGGACTTATAAAGAGAGTGTACAAAAAGGTGATGGGTGCAATTTCCCGTTTCAAAACATGCAGGGTCTGGCATGAATCATATTCACACTTTATTTGTGTTTTACATTAACTTAGACCGTAAGCTGTTTTTATCATAGATCCACAGTATATTCCCAGGCGTATTTGAGTATTATAGCAGGAGACCAATTATCACACAGGCAAGTCAATCTGTTTATTTTATCAGCCCATATAGCTGCGTATCATACTAAAGTTCAGCTCACACAAGATTGGCTTTGTGCTTGTTAGTAGATACAGTAGATGGAAAGACATGCTTAACTAAACCTCAAGGGAAAATAAGGACATGCAGGAAACATGACCGGTTTAGACTAGCACAAACACAGTATGACAAACGTTGACATGCCGTGATAAAAGCGAGCCAATGAGGTATTAGATATACCAAGATAGAGTGGGAAAAACCATGCAGTGTGTATATGATGTGCCTATGGCTGTAGTGTGTGTGTGTGTGTGCGTGTATGTGTGGTTTTATGGCTATAATTGCATTAAATGACTGGAAGGACCCATTTCCCCTCCGCCTGCTTAACCCCGGTGATTTAGACAGGGGTCACCACCACTCACCCATCAATACTCACACACAGCTCCATTTACACCAATCCTTAACAACACAAACTTTGTGTGAAGTGAGAGAGAGGGGTTGTGATCAGTCATGCTTATTATCATAGTTATTTTTGCACTAGTTTCCAGTGCTGTTGATATTTATCTGCGGTCACGTCTTTATCAGAGCGTTCTCACACACTCTAAGTTTCAGTTTACTGAGAAGTTTGATGAGGCTACTTTACGCTTCTCTTGGAGGAAAATTGTTTTAGAGGTAGCACAAGTTATCACGTTTAGATGAAAGATTACAAAGGAAAACTTTGCATTAAGAATGTTTTTCATGTTGACTTTAATGAGAAATTTTAGGGGCTGATTTTAAATTTACAATACAACATATAGGCTGTTATAAACGTGTTTTCATTTATGCTTTTGGTTGCCACATGACTAGCGTATTACAATAAAGTGAAATAAACACCCCCCACCGCCATCAGCACCCTTGCAGTTTTACTGCGTTCGCACGAATGTGCTTTGATGTCGCTAACCCTAATGCAAACACACAAATCAGGGGCGCAGAGAGTGTCTGCATTGCTTACAACAGCTTTCATTTGCTAATGGGCTTCTGACCCAGAACCAGGGTCCACCTGTCGCCCCAGGCAACCAGACAGCAGGCGCTGATAAGGTTCTGCAGGCCTACAAGTGCTGTTTCAGGCCGAAATACTGGTTCAGCACACATGACCTGTGGACATGCCGTCTGAGTATGAGACTAGGTTAAGACTTGTGATTGTTTCAGGCAGTTTATCATTGTTGTTATATCAATTACATCCTAAATTGCGATTATGGCATGGATGACATGGTTTATTTCACACTGTTTATGTGTAGGCTATGGTTGGGCTGATAGACGATGTTTTTTTTTTGGGGGGTGGGGGGGGGGGGTGAAATCACGATGCCGGCTCAACATTGTGATGTCTGTCGTGATTTCACACCACCACCCCCCCCACCCCCAAAAAAACCCCCCATCTTAACCCTTTCACGTGTAATGTTAAAATATTCCTGCTGACCCCCCAGAGTGAGTTTTTTTTAAGACGATTGTTGTTTTAGAATGTTTCCCCCTTATTGTCTCCATGGAGACGTGTCATGCTTGTCACATGACTCACCGCAGCCAAAATAGCGCTGTATGATATAATGTATCACTTTTATTTCCTTTTTTATTCAAAATATTCACAAACTTGCTTACCATGTCATCAACTATCTGATATTCTGATTCTCAAATATGTGTAAGTGAGTGTGTTTTGTCTTTTAAAAAATGTTATAAATGACCTTGGTATTGATCTATAACGTGAGATGGGCGCCGCAGTTCAGAGAGTCCTGTCAGTCGTATTTACAGCACGTGAACTCATCAGTTTCTCCTGAAAGACATGAAAGTGGCCGGTGAACTGGCAGAAAAATAGAGTAAACTTTATAGTTATCTACACTATGTGTATCTGATATAAATAAAACAAGTCGCCAAAATATATTTGAATGGATTGTTATTGCCGCTTCTATAGACACCAGTGTGTATTTTACAAACTATAAATGTATTGCTTTGGTACTTAAGTACTTAATAGGGGTGGGAATCGCCAGAGGCCCCACGATACGATATTATCGCGATACTTAAGCCACGATGCGATATTACTGCGATTTAAAAAAAAATTCCGATATGCTGAGTATTGCAATATTAATACGTCCATTATGAATGGTCGTGCGCATTTTACTTTTACTTTAGAATTAGCGCCAATTCGGGGGTGGCAATTGCTGGAATGGTGGGTTTGTTGTTATTCTTAATGAAAAACACAATAACAAAACAGTACAATGACAAACTCACTTAAATAGACGCTTTTACATTTCGCATTGAAACCAAATCTTCTACCGTCGTCTTGTCATTCAGCTCCTCACTCTCTGATGAATGAAATCTGACTCCTGCTGCTGGTCTATGCTGCGACTCTCGTTCGGCTCACGCTGCATGTTCAGTTTTTAATTGTAGTGTCTGTTCTCTAACTGAACTAAATGATTTTTACTACTATACAAAATCAAATCGACAGTTGGGGTGGTGCCGCGGTAGGCAAGTGATGTTACCGGTGTTGCGGCTGAACACCAGCAACGCCGACTATCGCAGCAAGCCTATTGTTTTTTTTGTGATCAACTTTTTATTGTTTAGATAACAAAACATACACTCAAACAAACAAACAACAGCAAGCATATTGTGTTGTATAATGAACGAGTGCATTGACAGTGTAGATATGGCATAATATAAACAGCTTCTTTGTTTGTAATTGCGAGCGACAGTTCTGTTGCATTGCAGTGCGTGTCAAATCAACACGTTACTAACACATAAACATGGACAGAGTGGTCCACGTTCAGAAATATGCGAGAATGCGCTTCCTGCACACACACCTCACTGCGCGTGTGTGTGAGCGAGAGTGACTGATTGGGATATTACGGTATAAAATAAATATTTCAAATGATTATCTTATTATTATTTTCTATGCTATAAGCGCGGAGCTTACGGTAAAATTTTGTACAAAAAGAGCTGAAATTCAGTTCCTGAAAATATCGCTACTTGCCGTCCTTGTATCGATACAATATCCCCACACAAAATATCGCAATACTATGCTGTATTGATCCCCCCCCCCCTCCCCCACCCTTAGTACTTGTAAATGTCTGAAACCTAAAATAAACATTATGTGGTTGAAAACACTGAATAGTTGTGAAATAAGCGCTGAGTATGTGTCCGTCTCTGGCTCAGCGCCAGCCATAACGTGAAAGCACAATTTGAATCTGGCAGTTATGTCATGTCACTATACAGTCTGTACAATGTCATCGTCCATGGCGATGTTTTACTGTAGACATCGTCTGATGCCAAATTGGTAGACATCGCCCAACCCTAGTGTAGGCAATGTATTGTTTATAATGATTTTGTTGAAAGTTCCAATTTAATATTAAACAGGACAGCTTTCTCACAAAAACCTTACTAGATAAATGGTAAATTAGCTAGCTATTATGTTATATAATTGCACCCTTTCACCTCACCTTATTCCTGCTTTTCGTTAATCCAGTTTTTTTTTTAAAGGAGTCTTTGACCTTGATGCTCTCTCTCTTGTCTGTCTGCTTGTCTCTTTCTCTTCATCTTATCTAAACTCTTTGAACTCTTGTTATATTCTTCTCTGGATTAGTGCAGTCAGCTGTGTTTGGGTGAGAGTGTGAGAAAGTCAGGTTCAGTAGCGACTGAGTTCATCTCATCCCCTCCACACTATCTCTTTCCAGGCCTTTTCTGAACTTTGGCATTCTGCCTATTAACCATCACCTGTCTGCTCCATACCATTCATAACTTGTGAAGTGCCTCTGGGAGCAAGAATGTGCCCATTCACAAGAGCTCTAGTGTCTTCCATTTATTCACATAGTGCAAGAAAATGGGGAGGAGGGGTGCAGAGGTGCACTGGTATGTGTGAGTGTTTTGATAATGCTTGATTGCCAACAGCTTCAGAATACCATCCATTTCGACTGAAGCTGTGTCCACTATGCAAGAAAGATCCATCGTGTCTGAACCATAGGATTAGTTTTAGCATCAGCTCACATAATCTAAACACTTTTCTGCACTTTGTACAACCCTCAGATTCAGTACTCTGAACTCTCTGACTTCTCAGTCAACAGCAGAGATGCTTTGAAGTGAGAAGTAATTTAATGTGTAAAGAAACCACATGTTCCTATTCAGGACGTTAATATATGAGTTGTGAAGTTGTTTCTAGGAGAAAAACAACATGCGAAGTGCAGGAGGGAGTGAAACTATGACACCTGTTAAGCCATTGGTTGTCTCACACACATAAGCATGCACAGCACACACATCCCATAAAAGAACATCAAGTCGCTGTACTGTTGGTTTTTCTAGTAGGACTTCTTACACGACTGCTGTATCCAACAACTGTATCAGGGTCACTGAGTTCCACCCAAGGGTTTTCCTGTGTCTGAAATGGTCTTCATTAGTAACTTATGCACATGAGCATTCACATGTAAAGATATTACATAATTGCTTAATAACTGATTTTATATTAATAAACATACTTGTTAAATGCATTTTTTTTGTTTACATAGGTTATATTGTTTATCTTTTATCTGATCTTAATGATCCTAATGACTTCTGCATTACCCTAATGGATTTAATATGATATTTAATTATAATAACATTAGTATTATCATCAAAAATGATCATATTTATTAATATTAATTTTGTCTAGGCGTGGAATACAACAAGTTTTTGCTCTGAAACATCAACATGGTTGTGGTGGTTTCAGCATTTCTTGAGTTATGTCTTTCACTTACATGGTAGACTGACTGCTGTTTAAAACAGGTTTTGTGCATTTTTGTCAGTACTTCTCTGTGGCGTGTAAGCAGGACTGACATGGCGTGAGTAAGGTATCCGTGTGGTCTGAACCACTTCCAGTTGTGGTTATGGAAGGATGTTGTTTTCTCGTAAACCATGCGTAGACACTCTCTAAGCAAATATGCACATATACTCCATTGGTAAAAAATCTTCTTTATCTCTCTGTAGATTATGTTCTAAAGCACACACACATACTGTCTTACACAAGTTTGTACACTTTTGCCCTGATTAAACACAAAACACATCTTAATACCTGATGTAAACAGGGCTTTAGTCACAGTGATCACATCACACATCAAATTTCGATATTCTGAAGATTAGTACTGTTTTGTTTATGTATGTGTCATGTAAAACCAATTGCCATAGGTTGATTTGACAATTAGAATGTAATAGATTTGTACTTTTTTTCTATACCAATTTCATGATTAGGCTCCTGACATGAATGAAGGATCAGCCTGAAAAGGAAGCTTGAGGTTTTTCCCACGTTGCTCTGTTATATCAAACATACAAAGAAGGTTGTTGATGGAGGTCTGTTTTTTGTGTATTTAAGTGCATGTGGTCGAATGTTCGTGGTTTGCGGCTCACCTCACTGGCTAACCGCCTAACAGTGATCTCTGTATTGTCCTGATAAAGAAAATTCCTGATATCTCGATATACCACAGCAATGAGAATAAATTCTTACATCTCCTGATTCTTAGATGTTTCTCCTGAGGACTCCTTAGATTGTTTATCTTTTGTTTCTTTTATACATTTCCTTAATTATTTTAAGAACACATTCTTTTATTTGTCTATTAGAATGAGATGAAAAGAACAAGACTGACAAACTGGAAACAGAGCAATGGTGAGACACAAGGCTGGAGGCATTAGATCAGAAAGAGGGAGACTTTGAGGAGAAGAGAGTAAAATGGTGACTTAAATGAGAGCATTGATGTGGCATTCAGGCAGAACTGTGGTATATCTGACTCCCAATCTCCCACTCTCTCTTTGATTACAAGTTCTCAATGACAGCTTTCACCTCATTCTCATTTGCCCTCCTACACAAGCACACACACACCAGAACGCCCCACAGGACAATCATTAAAAGTGGGTTAAGAGACATATCTATCACAGACTGCATGTGTGTGTTTGCAATTGTTGATTGTCTTTTTGTGGAGGCATTACCTTTGTACTTATTTTTTCCATCAGTTCAGAATTCATTCCTGTGATAAATTTGAGCTTTTAGCTTGTGGATCAGATGTGGGTGAGAGAAATCTGATTCTTGATCAGTGGCTCCGGAGGATTCTCTGATTTCAATGTCAAAAGCAGGATGAGCTCTTCGCTGTTCCTGGCAACCCAGGTGGTTTCCCACTGAAGAATCACTTTGGCTCCTTCTGTTGGTCAGTTACTATCACAGAGTAAATCAATTGACAATCTATTTACAACAGATTAGAGATTCATAATGAATTAGGGTCTTGATTTCACCTTCACTCAAAATACAGCAAGAATAGCATCTCAGATAACTCTGCTGAACTTTTACTTTGCAAGCAGTTTGTATTGTAGTAGATTATTTAAGGCCTTTAGTAGTAAAATTGAGCAATCCCCATACTGACCACATAAACTTCTCCCACACCGCTTCCACATCCTGAATGTCTCCAGCACTGTAATGTGGTTTCCTGAATGGTCATTTGTCCACTTGGATCCAACTGTCATAATATGCTTCTACAACATTCTACAGAAATGAATCAATATAGTTCAGAATAGTTCAGTCCAAAATTCTCTCATTTCATTCCTATGGCCTTTAAAAGGTGCATTGTGTACTACTTCCCACTCTTTTATTTTGGTAGCAGATAATGAGGTAAGTGAGATGTTTGCTGACATCCCTCCAAGGGTATCCGAGGGGATGGGTACAGATCAGGGTCACACTAAGATGTCATACAGTGGGTTGAGCCTCATGAAGAAATAGAGACAGACAAAGAGAAAGGGATAAGGTAGAGAACAACTTAGCTTGATAGACGACAAGAGGCAATTCAAGCAGTGAAATAGACTAAGCACAGAGACTCTGACATAAGACAGATCTGTTTCAGTAAAACTAACAAATGTGACTGCTAAAACTACAGATCCCAAAGGGAAAGGAGCTAAACTAATACATAGCCTGCAGGAGGGGGATGGGAATTTTACTTTCTGCACATTTTCATAAATCTACCTCTTCCATCATTAACCAACTCATCATAGTCTTTCATTCAATACTGAAGCCAAGACATTTCTGGATATCATAACAGCCATGTTTCTTATACTATTCCTGTAATTGTTAAGAAGGCAACTGAGAAAGTTACAGTGCTTTTTTTGGCTTCTGTCCCAGCATACACTAATACACACAGAGCTGGTTTAACCCTGATCCTCTGCTTGATTTCTGCATTCATGGCAATTCTGCTTCAAAAATATTTTTCTAGAGAAAGGCCAGACCATCACAGAACATCCATGTTTAATAGCCTCTTCATCCTATACTAGTCTTTGTCTGTGATCTGGTTCTATAAAACTGTTTGTTTTAAAATGTTTGTCTGAGAAGTCATACTTCACAGCTTTTTATGTGTTTCCTCAAGTCTTGAATCATTAAACATCTATGCTGTCATCTATCTATGCTCCATTGAAGACTGATTTCCTTTGCGTTACTTTGAGTAAAAGTGAATTTGGCTGGTTTGAGTCGGCTCAAAACTTGTGAGCTCTGGCTGTGAGCTTTCAGATGAGAAAAACGCGAAACCCATCACCGTGATGACGGGCCACCAAGCACGATATTTTACCTCGTAAAGAGATCTGTCATTATAGTGGAGGATTTGCCCCAGGGGGTCTTCGCTTTCACTGCTGCTCTGGTGCTGCAGAGACAGAAGCACCACACTGTACACACACACAGGGGAAATTGGCCCCTGAAATGTGATACGCACTGTGAGGTAGGGCTGTGATCTTTCTCTCTCACACACCCCCACAATGAAACACAAATATATGTCTGTAAAATCAAAAACCTTCACACATGAAAACACTTCAAAGTCCCACCTTCCCCATCAAACAATCCACGTCTTGTTGATCTTTAAGGCTTTAGGCTAAGAAATTCCACAAAACCACTCAAATAATCAACCCTCATCACACAGAAATACAGATTCTTAAAAGAAACAACCGCACATTACTCTAAACCTCTCTAAAGTAGTCGCACACATACACGCATCACTTTCAAACAAATGCTAAAGTCTTATAAATACTTGTAAGTCTGTTAAAAAGATTTGGCAATCACATATGTTTTCTATAGTTTGACCATGTCATTGTAGCATGACTTGGCGAGGATAAGTACTGCCTCTCCCGTAGTGCCAGAATGAAAGTAAAAATAAAAAAGCACTTATGTTTTGTTTGCTATAGAGCCTGAGCTGGCCTGCTCACATATTTTAATGGAATTGTTCACCCAAACATCAAAATTGTACTAACCCTCATATCTTTCCTAACCTGTATGACCTTCTTTAGGTGAAAAGCAAAAGAAGTCAAAAGAACACCTGAACAATTTCCAAAACATTTCTTTTTGTGTACCATGCATTTGGAAAGACATGAGGATCGGTGAATGATGAAAGAAATAGCATTTGTTGGTGAATTTTTCCTGTAAAATGCCTGTAAAATGACAAAGACTGGAGAAATGCTGGAATATTAGTGTGACCACGACACATGATGGAGTAATGCAGTTTTCCACAGGATAAATTGTCATTGTGGTCAGGGCAAGACATTTTTGTTCTAAATCTTATGAGTAATAGCGCTAAAGTTTTGTGGAGCTTATAACTTGTTTAATATCTGCCTATTCTTTTGACTCCTTAAGACTCCTGCTCTCCTTCCTCATGTCTGCATTAGTATTTATCTCTTACTATTGCGCCAAGGTACCTTGACCACCACGTCAGAAGTCAAAGGTCATAGGCGTAACACCCTCATTCAGTCAAGCAAAGAGGAATAAGGATTTTAGGAAGCATCATGTTTAGCTGATCAGTCAGGCATTTGACATTTTAGCCCAGCCTTGAATCCTGTCCCTGGAACAGACGCTTTTTCATGAGAGCAATGATGAGGCCTAACACTGTCAGTCAGCTATGACCCAAACTAGTGAGGGGTTACTAGCTTTACCTTCCGGAAGACAACAGGACCGTAACTGGACCACAGGGTGTTTTGGACCGAACTAATAATACCCCAAAAATGTAGTCATTGAGTGTTATTTATGTTCCACCCTTATGACCTTGATCTGCACCAAAAGGCACATTGGATTGCATTCTGATCAGTAGAATTCTGGCACTGCATTTCTGGCACAAAAAAACTTGGAACATTATTTTCTGAACTTTTATTTTTTCCCCCTCTCTCACAATCCAAATCTTAATCCAAGTCTTGCAATATATAACTAGGAGCAGGTGAGGAATTTGCCGTCACATTTTAAACAGGTTTACACTGAATTTTTAAATCCCTCTTTCTCAGTTTTTTTTAATGTGAACTAGGGAGAAGTGTATTTCAGCACATTTGAACAACACTTCTGCTGTAATTGGAGGCATCCACTTTTAATAGAGCATTTCAGTGTGTCATTCAGTTGCAGTTGTGTCATGAGTTTTGAGTTCAGGCTAGATTTGTTTGTTGAAAATGTGTCCCCTTTTTTTGGGTCGGTGTGTTTTTTATGTGCATGTACAAAGAATGACATTGAATGCCATCTTTACAAAGTGGGCTACATTTGACCCTCTTCTTCTGCCTACCTAGGAAATTTCCATTTCTGTTAAAAGCGCAGGTGCTATAATATACAGTAAGAGCGTGTAATCTATACCCAATCACTCAGTCATACACCAAACCACCCAACCCAACTTTGCAGAGGAGTGCTAAAAGTGCAGCCCAGAGTAGTTCTGTGGAAATCCTGAGCTGAGGTACTTGCATAATTTCTCAGAAATGTTCATGGGTTCTCATAAAATACATCAGTGTTCACGAAGACCTGCCAGTTTACACGTAGCCCTAGCCCATCTCACACACAGTTAGAGACACATATGTACACTTTTAGACTCTTTTTAGCGTTTTTCATTTGCCAGAACGAAACATCTGCTGAATGTCACCTCATGGAGTGATAGTGCACAGAGGTTTGAGTGAATGGTGTTCATCTCCTTTGAAGGTATCCAGATTGGTTAAAGTTACAGATTGAAAACTTCCTTGTTTGAAGGGTGTACATCAAGGCCAGACTGCCGCCCCCTGCCAGTTTTTTCCAAACAGCCATATCCATAAAGATCCTTTCAAGTGCCATATGGTTTGGTTTTGACATGCTAGGCTGTACAGAGAGCTAAGATATATGTTGTGTGTATACACATGATTGGTATTACATACAGCTTCAGATATGCATTCTAGCATGTTGTCCCCTCGATGCCAACCTTCTGTATTTCAGATCCGTTGCACTGCAGGAACAAAAATACTCAGGGGCCAATTTATCATTTTTGGTCTACACCGGGTGTTTTTTGAAGATGTTTTACAGTTAGTAGGTGAATCACAGGGGAATGCTCATTCCTCTTCTATTAATATATCTTAAATATGAGGGGAGGTCGGGTATTTGCCAGGTTTCTGGGAAAGCCTTGACGTACATTCAGTGTAGGGCTCTACTCTTAAAGGTTGCGTCGGGTCGGGTAGACGTGCGCTACACCACTGCTGCACACTTGCCACAGCTGGAGGGGTCGGGGTCACTCGCTCTGCCAGCAATATGGCAGTGATTTATTGGCCATTTAAGTTTAATGACTGAATTCATCTGCTTTGTGTCCTGTCCAAGAATCTGTCAGAGTTCCTCTGGTTGTACTGGTCAGCACAGACAAACACAGAAGTGACATGTCGAGGTTTCTCACTGTCGGTCTGGAATACTCCGACAACAGAACCACAGGACTCCTCACTGAAATACAACTGCTCTGACCTTAATGCAAGATCAGGCATTTGAGACAAAGTAACCATCCAATACAAAGGGTTATTATGAACAAACATATTAATGCAAAATATCCATGTTCCAAGTTTAATACTAACACCTAGTTTTTTCACTTTCTGGAGAACACGTGAATGGTGCATGCGTGCCCATGCACTCTGGCATCACCACCATGATGCCAGAGTGTTGCTGGTGGTTGAGGGGTTTTTAGTGTGACGCTATGTGGTTTGCTCTTAATACAGGTGTATGGAATTTTTCACTTGTTTTATTTCCTGTAGGGCTTAAATCAATCTGAATGCTTGGAAAATAACATTTCACAAGGAAAACCCGAAAAGGATGTAATCTCGAGAAGCATCACAGACATCATGAAAATACAGGGTAGGTGTTTTAAGTTTAAGCTCTTTAACTATGGTGCATTGTGTAGATTTGTCTGCACAGTTTTCTAATTTTTTTGTTTTGCATTGAGCCATATTTTCACTTTAAGTGTACACAGAAAAACTGCTTGTAGTTTAGAACAAACACCTCCCCTAAGCAGTCTGCTGTTTATATGCACGTTCACAGTCACACTTGTGAACATGTATATGTTTAAACTCCATTCTTGCGCAATCAAATGGGGAGAGCAAGAATATGGTTCTCTGTAAAATATATATGGAGTGGCCTTTTCTGATACCACATTTTAAGGACTGATGCTGTAATATCACACTTTCACTTTGAAGTATCTGCTTTTTCTCCCCTCTTTTCTCCTGTCAGGTTAACCTGTCTTTTTTTACAGTCTTAGCTGACTGAGAAAGCAAAAACAGCAAACACTGATGAATGTGGAATCATGTCATCATACCAGAAAGGCAATTTTGGGTGTGTGGTGATGAACTATCATTCTTAGAAAAAAAATAGGATGGTGTACAGCTCATTTAAGTGCAAACTAACAAATCAATATAGACCAGTATTGATATATTTATCTCTGGCAATTTATCTGTTCAATAAAATACCTTAATCAACGGCTGAGTTATAAAAAACGCCATCTCCGCGTCACTTTTACAACATTTCAAATCCCTCAGTTCTCACCATCTCCGAAAAGCCAAGCCAAAGTTGATTCTTGTTTTATTATGAACTCTGTCACATTCTCATTTTTCAAGCAGACTCTTCTCTGTTTAGTGTTTTTAAAAAACAAAAAAACCCAGGTGATTCCGTGGAGGTTCAAGATTTAGCCTGCTCCATGTCAGCCTTTCTTGCTCGTTGTGACTAACCTATGCAACACCCATACGCATCAAAGTAGCAACTTTTCTCTATTTACAAAAATGACGAGACACACACGATCGAGTAAAGTAAGTATGCAATTTCCTGCAAAATGCGTCCCGCTCTTTCTAAAATATAAACACTTATAACAGGCTTACCATAGTGAATCAGGGTAAGACAAAAACACGTTTTGGAAGAAGGATTAATTTTGTATTGACTTTTGTTAATTTTGAACAAAAAAGTTACATAGTGCACCTTTAAGAAGCCCATTGTTTGGATTTCCTCTCATTGTTAGGTACATGAACGTACAAATAATCCAAATATCACCTATTTGAGTTGCCACTTGCAAGGTGAGTGACTAATCACACTAAGTAAAGACTTAAAAATGAGGTTAATATGCCATCTTCAGGGATGATGCAACCACATAACCAGGTTTCATGATGAACTCTTCTGAATGTTTCTATTAAGGAATATTCTGGGTTAAGTAAAAGTTCAGCTTAGAAAATCATTTTAACTAGTCCCTCTGTGCTTTGATAGTTATGCTCTTACAAGAAATATCTATGGTGCAAGCATACAACTGATGCTCTCAATAGAGCTAAACTTGTATTTAACCTGGAGAATTTTGTAAAACATTTTAATTATTTGATAAGTTTCAAAGTAGACCTGATTAAATGATTGCATTTTCTCAGCATCAACCGGAAACCTACATATTTGAATCCAGTTACCTCCTCTGAATTCCAGGATGGCTATGGAATATTTTCTGATAGATATGGCAGAAATTTTCTCCTCTTCTCTTGGGATATCTGAGCTGTGCTTTTACTGGAACACCAGTTCTTGCGTTTAGGGTAGAGTCTAATCTGGGCCTGGCTATGAGCCATTTCATTCCCCTCTGACATGGGACCTGTATGAGTGTGTGTGTGTGGAAGGGAGTGGTGTATGCATACAGGACTCGCCCCATACTTGAGTGAGTGATAGTGAAGTGTAATAGATTCTCTTTGTGAAGCACAGATCAAGAGCTGCTAGAGAGCTGAGCACTAGACAGAACTATGAATGAACCTATGAATCAAGTGCAAAATGCCATTCATTTTCTCAAAAGAGGAAGTGATTTTAAACAATAATGTACAAACCCTAATACAAACTACATGAAAATCAAACATTACACCTTTTCCAAAACTTTATAGAATGATAATGACAGCACAGTCGTTTTTGGTGACTTCCCATCTGTGGGTCTGTGTTTGTGCACTGAAGCTTTCTGGACAAGTAGTAGGAGTGTAACTGTAAACTTCATTAGTTTTGGCCTTTCTTGGTTTCTGCTGAGTTTGCAGTGTTTCTAACAGGTGGCAGTGGAGCTCATATCTGTCTGTTATTTTTCAATTAAAATCTGACACGCGAACCACACTAACAAAAAACAAACGTCTCTTCTCATTACCTCCTACATCAGCTTCTCTCTTTTTAACTCATTCTGTCCAGCTCTCTTCTGTCTTTTTGCCTTATTTGAGTATATCCACTTATTTCTTTCTCTGAGACTTCCTCCCACTCTTTCACCTTGCACTCAAGGTTCCCCTACCACTCAGACTAAACAGCCCTTACTGAGGTGTGTGTCCGTCTGAGTGTGTGTTGAGAGAACACTGGTGCCTTTTTGCAGTTGCAGACATGCTATTTGGTGAAGGATTTCTGTCAGTGTGACCAAGATATGCAATCAGACTGTCTTTATCTAATGCACAGTATTAAGACACTTTTAACACCATAAATTCTCTTAGTAATCTTACTCCAAGTGGCTTTTCACTGCATGGCCAGTGACATGGGAGCCAAGTCTAGTGTTGCCAGATCTGGGAAGAAAAACAAGAACCTAGTCTGACAATAAATCCCTTAAAATCCCTCAAAATTGTCTCACAAAAATAATCCTACATAAGCGACCCCAGCTGTTTGTGCTTTCTATGGATGTGTATACTTTATGGATCAGTGGGGATTGCTTGATTTCTTTGATCTGATTTATTGTAGTATAAATTTACAAGCAATCAAAAATATGTGACAGTATGCCGAAAATAAGCTCAAAAACGGAAAACCCATGCCTGCCTATATTAATAAAGCCAAAATTGCTTATGTTTTAGTGGACATGGCAACACGGGCAAGCCCCTTACACCTGCTATACGTGTAGTGTCAGGCAGATGGCGCCAATGCAATTTACAGTAAATCAAATGAGTCCTGAACTTTAAAAAAAAAAAAATTGGGCGCAAAATATAAGGGTTTTTTATTATTATTATTAAAATTATTATTAAAAGAAGATATAGCACCGGACTATGAGATGCTTTTAGTCTCGTGAACCGAATGTCATCAAGTCTAAGAGGAATTTATGTATTGGGATGAGAGAAGGAATCCTGTTTGAAAGCACTTGCACATTAAAATCTATTCACAACTGCCTACGTGTGAAATTGCCACAAGGGGAAAACTTTTCTCTACTGAGAGGAAAAATATACATATGTAGCCTATCGGAAAAATATATCACTTAGTCTGAAATATAACGACGAATACGGAAACCGTGATGTCGTCTTGTAAATTCGAACCGTGGTGTTTTGGAGTCTCGCGCCAGCTGGCCGGACTGACCGCGGCTCACATGTTCAGCGTGCGTTAGAAGCGAGTCCGTCGTTCCTATGCGTGCGCGCACCCACACACCTGTACGTGGTGATAGACACACACACACTTACACATGTGATCACACCCTAATTACCTTGCACTCTTTCCGTTTTCCATGCAACCTTGCAGATGACCGAGAAGCCCCAAAAAGGCGTCATGCAGCGATCCCGTCATGTGATGCCGATGATATTCAAACTGGGATTACGCACATACTGTAGACCGCTATGCTTCTGCACGTACGACCTATCATTAGGCAGCGGATATTGATTAATTATTTACATGTATAATATGTTTTTAAAATGTTGAAATGTAATAAAGAAATAAATTAAGCCCTATATGCCCTATTCTATGCTGTCATTAAAGAAAATGGGGGAACATACCAAATACTGAAATTCGGTTTTTTTTCTCACTCATATTGTTATAACAATAAGATCATGTATTTTTTTAAAAAGCAACATATATATATTTTTTTCATTGGTGGTCTATGACTTTTTTTAATGATTTTTTTTACTCTAATCATGATCTTGTATCAAAATAAATGGGTTTATTTTGCTATAACGTGGGCTTACTATACATTGTCCCGCTAACTTATCAAATAAATAAACAAAATATATAAATAATATATTATTAAGAATAATTAAATCATTTTGAAACAATTGAAATTATTTTATTAGAACATACGCTGAGCTACGAGTGGGCAGTTATACTGCGTCGCTATGGACAACGATCGGAAAAATTTGACCGTTGAATTCCGCGATTGACCAAAGTATTTCAGAGAGCCATGTAATGAATACAAACTTGCAATACGAGGGATAACTGTTTGCTCATGTGATTAATACCGCTTTTACACCAAATATCTAAACATAATTGATGCCAACTCTCTGCATGCAGAGAGTGAGACCTCTCGTTTTACAAAAAGCTCTTACAGTTATCAATAAGTCAACATCTGCGCGTTGAACTTAACTGAGACGCTGAACAACCGATCCGTCCACGCTGACACCACTATAGCCACGCCCATCCAAGTGACTCGTCCAATGGCGTGAGTTTCAATCTCACTGCGGTGCCAGAACTGACCGACAGCTGAAGCTGTTCGTTAAAACCGGGGAACGGCGGCGTCCCTGATCATTCATAACGGCAAGAGGGAGAACTTGAGAATCAAGCCGACAAGTCAAACAGGAAACGGAATTAAAGCAATGTTCATTCGTAGGGACTAGAAGTGCGCTTGGATTTCGCATTCTCTCTTCAGCGTGTTTGTGTTCTCACAGTTATCACTGTATGTTCCACTAATAATACAGTGTTGGCAATACTGAAAGTTGTATCAGCGAGTGAGTTTCTTATCCATTCTGCGTCCCTTTCCCAATGAACCCAACGCACTTGGAGACGGGCGGCAGGCTAAGCATGGGATTACTTTTGTGATGTGGATTGTAATAGCCTTGGAAGAAAAAATTGAGCTACTTCTCAACAATGTGAGAGGACCTGCGTCCTGGATTCTCATATTTCTGGATATTCTGAAAATAATCGGCAACAGCTGAGAGACGTTTTAACATATTTTCCGTGGATCTCACGCGCTCTCTCAGGTGTCTGCATGCGTGTTGTGGGACCAACATGGGATTCTTGTTGCCCCTATAGGTCGGACCCCGTGTGAAGAAGCCTCTACTCATGTCTAACTTGCTTTCTGAGACCTTCACCAATGCGTTTGCTAAAGTCCGCCTATCATCGGATAGGGTTTTAAAAAGAGTTATTCGCCTTATAAATTCAATCATGAACTTTGCCGTTCGCGTGCTCCAGTTATTTATTGTGACGCTTCTGTATTTTTCAGCTGTCAAGGTAAGTTATATATAACCCTATGCATATATATATATATAGAGAGAGACGCTGATGTATAGGTTGAATTCTAAATAGTGTTATTTTGAATGTAACGTGCCTGCGCCACTATATTGGACGTCCTTGTGTTTCCCCTTGCGAGGTCATTGACCATGTTTTGCCAAGCTCTTCAACATTACTTGAATAAGCAAATCTGGCCATCCCACATTGAGCCAGTTAACACTGTAGATAGGTTACAACCGTGGGTATCCAGCGATATAATCAATCAGAGTGTATTCAACTGTTTGGAAGTTTGTTGTCGATTTTGGTGAAGGCCCTATCATAGCCACCTTAGTGATATTATTACGCTTTAAAGGCGCAGCTACAGTATAGCGCTTCAGACAGACCGGGCACCAGCATATCCGGCCTCAGGAGACCACAATATAGAGAAATAAATAATTTAAGCCTACCTTCAGAAAATCTTCACCCAACAGACTTATTCTTGATAAAATTAGAAACTTTATATTCAGGGGCATGGATGAATACAAATAAAACTGTTAGTCAGTTATCAGTTTGATGAGCGGTTTATCAATGCACTGTAAAAAATGATCAGTTGACTTAACTTAAAAAAAGTGAGGAAACCCGTTGTCTTAAGATTATTAAGTAGCCTAACTGTGTAATTGAAAAATTACGTTACGTGGAATTGTCAAGTTCACGTAACTCAATTTTTCTCAGGTTTCCTCCCTTTTTTAAGTTAAGTCAACTGATCACTTTTTACAGTGTGGCATCATGTGATTCTCAGCCATTAATTCACAAGTAATGTCTGTAAAACTTAAACCCAAGAAAATTTCTGCCAGTTTGTTAAAGTGAGTAAAAGGTTCAGATGGAAGGAGAAAAAAAGCTTAATTGAGAAGTGCATGTGTCTCCATGGAACTTCTGCAAAATCTGAAGTGTGTGAGATCCGACACAAGTCTCTAATGCAGAGTTCAAGTCAAATTTTTACTTAAGACTAGACTCGTGACAAAAGACTATCAAGGCCAAGTCTAAGTCAAGTCTCAGATCTTTCAAGGCCAAGTCTGATTAAGTCTCAAGTCTCTTTTTAAAATACTACAGGTTAATGTTATAATTGTTGATATGTGCACTTGAGGAACGTTATTTTTAAAAAGCAATGTTTAAATATATACATAAGCAAAAAGAATCATTCTTTGTGATATCTAAACTTAAGTTTTTTATGAACTTTGGCTTTTAAATGAAATTTTGGTAATTTGTTGCATCATCCTAATCCTTAAGCAATGATGCTGTGGTGAATAACTAGTCAAACCTGTTGGGACTCTTTTTATTCACGATTGTGAACAAATATAGATATATAACTGAACACAGTCTTTAAATATGAATTTATGACAAAATGTTTTTTTGTTTTTTATCACAGAGTGCCTACATACCCAGGGAGGGAGGCAAAAGCACATATGATGGTGAGTTTCCGCTTGAACTCAATGGTGTCATCCAGAGAATAGACACATACAGATTCCCTGAGCACAGCGCCCTCTGGTGGATGGGTGAAGGAGGGCAATGCTGTGCCCTTAATCAAACTGACACTGTATAGTTTAGGATAAATTGTAGTATTTATTAGAAGCTCACGATCCAGTGTGGTTTGTATTACATCTTAACACACAAATCTCCAAGGGATAATTTGAAGTGAGCATTGCCAAAACGCTCATTGCTCAATCTCTGCTTAGCCCAGAGAACCAGACTACACATTATTAAGTTACGATTCACTTAAGTGTTTTTCTTCTTCATGTAAAAAGGAGACTCAAACAGCTGTACAGAATATACACACAGGCTACTTTGGGGTCTTTTTTTGTTTGTTTGTATTTTTGAGTGCAACAAGGAATGTACATGGTTTAAATGGACGCTCCTGCCAATCACAAATTCCTAGAAGGGCTCCCAGATTTCCAAACAGTGTTGGCCTTGAAAAATTTTTGCAACTCTTGCAAAAGAGTTTTTTGGTTTTGCAAAAAACCAAAAAAACAAGAAACTGATTTCCTCCTTTTCTCTAACTTGCAGTGGTGCCATTCATGGAGGTATATAACAAGTCACTTTGTCGTCCTCGGGAGGTGCTGGTGGAAATTCAACAGGAATACCCTGATGACATAGAGCACATCTTCATACCGTCCTGTGTGGTTCTCACTCGCTGTGCTGGGTGCTGCAATGATGAGATGATGGAATGCACCCCCACCGTCACATACAACATTACCTTGGAGGTCAGAGACCCCTAACTTCTAGACTGTTGCTCTCTTTTTCTCTCTATTTTGTTTTATCCCACTATCTGTCTGAATCTTGTTAAGTCTGCTTTTTGGAAACTTCCTTTTGGCCAAGCTAACAGGGTTTCTTCTGAATGAGAGTAGCCAATTTTTAGGTAGTGTTGAATGTAGCTTTTACTTAAAGGGATAGTTCACCCAAAGTTGAAGATTTTGTAATAATTTACTCACCCTCATGTTGTTCCAAACCTGTATGTGTTTCTTTCTTCTGCTGAACACAAATTAAGATATTTTAAAGGGGCCTATTATGCAAAATTCACTTTTTTTTTAAACACCGATGTGTGTCCGCAGTGTGTGAGAACAACCAGCCTATAATGGTAAAAATCCACTCACTCATTTTTTTTTTATAATTCCCATAAATCAAAAGCAGTCTCTTCAAACAAGCTGATTCAGATTCCCCCCTACAATGACATCATTGTAGGGAGAAGCCCCACCCACAGCCGGTGAGTGAGAAGCACAGAGTCCACCATTTCTGTATCCTCTCTGTAGCAGCTGAAGTTGTACAATGTCTGCACCAAAGAGGCATAAGTGTTGTGTTTTGGGATGTACTAATGCACATAAGAGTCTCCATAGACTTCCGCCATTTGAGTCACTGGGGACATTGTGGTTAAATTTCATTTTCGAAGGAAATGTCCCGAAGAAACTCTTATACGTTTGCGTCAAAATTGGCTCGATAAATGTTACATGAGTTCTGAAGAGAATACACATTTAAACAAACAGGTTCCAGTCCAGGATGGTCAATCATACATTTAGGAGTCTGCACAAGCTGTCACATCCGTATTTTCACCTTTATTGCAATGCAGTACGTAACACAAATGCAATAGCATGTCATAAAAGCAAGATGACAACATAAGTTATAACCGTACTTAAACTAAAACTTCACATACACACTCTGGGGACAACAGAGATTTAATTTACATCCTGTAAAAAGGGGCATAATAGGTCCCCTTTAAAGAAGGCTGGTAACCAGACAGTTGACTGTAGCCATTGATTTCCATAGTATTTTCTTCCTATTATGGAAGTCAGTGGCTACCGTCAACTGTTTGATTACCAACATTATTTAAAATATCTTCTTTTGTAATGACAACATTTTCATTTTTGGGCGAACTATCCCTTTAATACTAACACTGCCTGTATGTCTGTGATGTGGCGTTTTAATGTTTGTTTTTGCTTTTTTCTGTAGATTAAAAGATTGAAACCACTCCGTCATCAAGGTGACTTTTTCATGAGTTTTGCAGAACACAGTGAATGCCAGTGCCGGTAAGAATCCTCATTTCTACACTCATACATGCATATAGCTACCTAAATGGGGACAACCCACTACATGAAAGAAAACCTTTTCCATTAAAAAAAAAAAAAAAAAAAAACCTTTAAAAAAATAATTTTTTATATATTTTTTTTACTCTTGAGGAAAGTAAGGAAGATTGTCCCTTAAGGAAGACCGTCAGATTCAGTTAACTTTTGGGGACACTTGTGATGTCATCTATTATCTGTCTGGTATTGTCTGCTCTATAATTGTATTTCTAGCTGTATTCATGTAACTGAGGGGTATAAGTGGACGTTTGTCTGTTCTGTTTTCTGTTTTGTGCATGTGTGGGTCTTTCATTGTGTGTGTTTGTTGTGTGCTCACAAACATGTTCACTGAGGTAATGTCTCGCTCTTTTTGTTGCTCTTTCAGGCTGAAAAAAGATCTTCCAGAGAAAAGAGAAAAGTGAGTTCCATTGTTCTAGTGTGGTTTGTGTGTGTGTGTGTGTGTGTGTCTGTGCTTCTGTTCTCGCATTATTTTGTCATTTTCCCCTTCATCATTCTTGCATTCTTTCTTGTTTCCTAATCTCTCTGCCTTTATCTCAGTCACTCTTATCTCCAGCTAGGTGTATTCCTTCCTGTTTTTCTTTTCTCCCTGATCCTTTCATCTCATCTGCTTGCTTTTCATATTACATAAAGCCATAAAATCTGATAGTGAGAGAACAGTGGAACTCTTCACTGTTGTTTTTAAACACGTCAGCCGAGCTAACAGGTGATTTATATCGTGAAAATTGTTAGTGGCAAAACTTTGTCAAACTAAAGCTACGCAAAAACTAGGACTGGGCAATATGTATGCATGATATCATTGCTGGCAATAGAAATTTAGACAGATATTGTTAGATATTGTCTAAAGATGCTCTTTTTGTGATCCTACTTGTCTCACGTCAATCAGTTCTGATTCAACAATTTGTTTGTTTTATCACTCAAAAGTATACATATATGTTTTAGTAAAAAATTATTACTATGTCAGTATGTCTAGATTGTGTGTGTGTGTATATATATATATATATATATATATATATATACACTCACCTAAAGGATTATTAGGAACACCTGTTCAATTTCTCATTAATGCAATTATCTAATCAACCAATCACATGGCAGTTGCTTCAATGCATTTAGGGGTGTGGTCCTGGTCAAGACAATCTCCTGAACTCCAAACTGAATGTCAGAATGGGAAAGAAAGGTGATTTAAGCAATTTTGAGCGTGGCATGGTTGTTGGTGCCAGACGGGCCGGTCTGAGTATTTCACAATCTGCTCAGTTACTGGGATTTTCACGCACAACCATTTCTAGAGTTTACAAAGAATGGTGTGAAAAGGGAAAAACATCCAGTATGCGGCAGTCCTGTGGGCGAAAATGCCTTGTTGATGCTAGAGGTCAGAGGAGAATGGGCCGACTGATTCAAGCTGATAGAAGAGCAACTTTGACTGAAATAACCACTCGTTACAACCGAGGTATGCAGCAAAGCATTTGTGAAGCCACAACACGCACAACCTTGAGGCGGATGGGCTACAACAGCAGAAGACCCCACCGGGTACCACTCATCTCCACTACAAATAGGAAAAAGAGGCTACAATTTGCACAAGCTCACCAAAATTGGACAGTTGAAGACTGGAAAAATGTTGCCTGGTCTGATGAGTCTCGATTTCTGTTGAGACATTCAGATGGTAGAGTCAGAATCTGGCGTAAACAGAATGAGAACATGGATCCATCATGCCTTGTTACCACTGTGCAGGCTGGTGGTGGTGGTGTAATGGTGTGGGGGATGTTTTCTTGGCACACTTTAGGCCCCTTAGTGCCAATTGGGCATCGTTTAAATGCCACGGCCTACCTGAGCATTGTTTCTGACCATGTCCATCCCTTTATGACCACCATGTACCCATCCTCTGATGGCTACTTCCAGCAGGATAATGCACCATGTCACAAAGCTCGAATCATTTCAAATTGGTTTCTTGAACATGACAATGAGTTCACTGTACTAAAATGGCCCCCACAGTCACCAGATCTCAACCCAATAGAGCATCTTTGGGATGTGGTGGAACGGGAGCTTCGTGCCCTGGATGTGCATCCCACAAATCTCCATCAACTGCAAGATGCTATCCTATCAATATGGGCCAACATTTCTAAAGAATGCTTTCAGCACCTTGTTGAATCAATGCCACGTAGAATTAAGGCAGTTCTGAAGGCGAAAGGGGGTCAAACACAGTATTAGTATGGTGTTCCTAATAATCCTTTAGGTGAGTGTATTATATATACACTATATTGTACAGGTACAATAGCTGTTTATTTGAAACAATTGCTCCTCTCAATAATAAAAAAACAACACTTTTTAAAAGCCTTTTTAAGCTATATTTCTCAACCCTAGCACAAGACCAGAACTTAAGCTTTTGTTAATCCAGCCTTCTTCAGATGAACTGAGACACTCTCTGACCCTGACACCATTATCTGATCTCAATTCCTTTTTTGATGTCTTCATGTCGTTGCACATTGCTTTCTCAAGTGTAAATTCAGCCCCTCAGGTGTGTAAAGAGCTGCGTGAACAGGTGTGCGAGTTTCGCCCGCTAGTTCAATGCCCTCGCCCCACATTCATCTCAGCGTCAGCTAAGCTCTGCTTTATGATCTGAGGTTCATTGAGGTAACAGAGGGATTTGTCATCTCTGAAGTGTTTTTATGTCCGGCGATAAGACAGTGTTTTCTGCGTTTGTTTATGAGCCCGTTTCCACTCCTCAGAGATACCGCAGCGGTCAGTCAACCTCCTTTTCTGATGACTCCCTCTCACCAGAGAATGTGGGCCAAAGTGTTTGAAAGTTTACTGAAGTTGAGGGTGTTGATCTTGTTGCTGATGTGTTACGGGTCAGAGGTTATCTCTAGGGGTTTAAAAAGTTTAAATGCTTTCTGGTTCTGGTAAACAAGTGGCCCTTTGACACAGAGGCTGTTCCACGGTGGAGCAACGATTGAATCTGATCTATGAAAAGAATGAATGTAATCGTAGGGATTACATGAATGTAAATCTGTTTAAAAAGCTTCAACTTCGGCCACCCTGCTTTCTACTTATTTTCATGGAGCACTGAAAACCAATATTGGTCAACCACTTATGCAAATAACCTTAAACAGATCGCAGCACATCAGTTTGTACTCTGATTGCGAGATAGGGGAAAGTTCAGATTCTTGCTGCCTGACGTGTCTGATGTGATATGCCAGGATTCTCAGCTATCTGAAAGATAAATGGACGTGTATGTCGCTATCACTGTGTGTTGATTTGCTGATTGATCAGTATTCTCGTTATAATGAAAGGGAGCTTTTGCCGGTTTCCTTTGGACTTTACTAATATACGAAAAGTTAAAACTGTCTGTGTTTTGCACCAGCCAGGAATCCTGCTAACATTAGTGATGCTTTTGAAGATTTAATGCCTTGTTTATTTATTGAAACTTCTTTGTGAGAGAGAATCTGAAAAATTGTCGAATTTTCCCAGAGCCCGGCTGGCTTTTCATTTCAAATTCGTGTCTCACATCCCTGGAGTTTGCTGTTGTGTCAGGCACTAATACAAGGATGAGAAGAGAAGGATGCGTTTTAGTGGGACATGTTTACTGATGTTTCCATCTGGATCATTTTAGCACTACGTTCACTGCAATCTGACTGTGTGGATGATCTTTTGCAACAACTCCGATTCAGTTTTTGTTTTTCGATGTTCTTCTTTGTTTGTCATGTTCCCTTTCCAGAAAACCCCGGAAGGGCAAAGGCCAAAAGCGAAAGAGAAAGAAAAACCGTGAAAAAAAGCGGGATTTGTACGTCACCTCTGCGTTCGCCTCCTCTCACCTGCACCTGAGTGTGGCACTCTTGGTCGTCAAATTAATTTGGGAGGAGATTTTATGCCTCCTTTAATCAGTGCATTTGTCGGACGGTGTTAATTGCCATTAATCCATCAACTCCTCTGCCACTTAATTAAAACTGACCATGCCACAAAACCACATGCTCGATCTCTGCTCTCACAGAGCTTGCCTTACTAATGCAGAAGCACATGCTAAAACAATTAACATTAACAACATTTGGCCAAATTGTTTAGGACTTCTTTTTTTTTTGTAAAAGGTACAAACCCAGTAGAGTGCAACAGTGACCATCCACTTTTTTTTTAGTTAGAATTATTTTCCCATGAATTTTCCATTCAGTCTCCTCAGGCATCTTCGATAAAGAGTTTAAGCCTTTAACCAAACCAGTCAACTCCAAGATGAATCATAGGGCAACAACCTTTGATTTGAACAAAGAAAGTATTTGGAAAAAAGTAGTCTTTTATGAGAGAATGTACTATTCATTCCATGCAGCGTTGTGAATGATGTAATCCAAACAAGAGCCACAATACACTGTAATACACAATAGTCTGACAAGTCATTAATTGTAGGCATAAAATAAAATATAAAGAGACAATACAATTTGACATGAGGTTTTTATTGCAAAGTAATGAAAATGTATGCATTGTGGCTATGGAAACTCATTGGATTTTGTCATTAGCAGTGCTTTATGGGAATGGACAGTCAGTGGCCTCAGAAGCAACCTAGCAAAAAGAGATCTGTTCTCATTCCCAAGGTTGGTTCTCAGGTTCTCTTATTTGAGTATCTTGCTTAAGGATTGTGTGTAGTGCAGCATTTCATGGGAATACAGAAATCAAAAATTGCAAAAGCAACATCTACAAAAGCATCATCTCTTACAGCCTCTGAGCTTATGGTAGGAATGCCTGTTTTTTTATTGGGGAAAATGAATGGGATTTCTATTTCTGGAGCCATACAGTTGCGCTCTATAGGTTGTGCCACAGGACCCAATAAATCAAGCTCTATGATTGGAGGAGGTGAGGAGTGGGGAGATAGCCGACATAAAAACTCACCGACCCACTCAGCATGGCTTTTAGTTGATGGTACTAATCTGTAACAATATTTCAGTTGGAATCACAACCTTGTTTGTGCCGCTTCCTGTTTTTGGAATGTTTTTTGTTCTCACATTTTTTTTTATTGTATTAGGACCATCATCCTGACATTGTTCTGTCCTCTCTGACATATGAGAAGGATTGTGTAAGATGGTTTTTTTTTTTTTTAATTCATTGCTGTGAGTTTGGTTTTGTCATGCTGCGTGAGCTTTGCTGCACAGCATTACGAAAGTCAAACAGCTTGTTTACTTTGGTGCTTCTCCCAGTAATTGGAAAATGAGAAATGTTTCAATGAGAAAGAAAGAGCAAAGAAATGCGTACATGAGAACGATCTGCTCCTGTGAGACTGATGCTTTTGAGGTCGGTATTTTGATCACTGAGGGCTGGGGTTTGGGTTTTCATATAAAACAAATAAATAAATAAAAATGAGATTTAAGGCCTGTTGAGACAAAGTGCATGAAAGTATGTTTTTGTTTGCACCACAACTATTCACACTGAATTTTTGACATTCTCTGACAAGATTTGGATTTCAAATTTGGATGTAAAATCTTATTGCGACTTAAGGCTTAGAAAATCATTGAGATGCAGTGCTCATGTAGGTTTAAATCTGACATTTCCCTAACACTCTCAATATTCCTGACCAAAGCACAAAAATGGGTAAACTAAAGTCTTGTGCATGTTTTTCATGCCGATCGTTCTTTGTGTAAATAGGCCTTTAACATTGTTGTGATTTAAAGTCAGGTCAGGGTTAAATGTAGAATTTACAATGTGGTTTTGATAAGCCTGTCCTCAGAGCAATATTGACTTCAAATAAGGTCAGTTGGCACAAATGTGTGTGAATCTTCCTCTTGGTACTGTACATGTGTCCTGATGACCCTGATCCAACACTACAAGAAGCAATAAACTGAAACACTGGATTCTCATGCACTGCACTCTCTCTGCCTTTTATTCCAGTATGCTTTTCTGAAATAGAAAGAGTGAAAATGAAACAGTTTATGGTTGTTTTCATTATTTTCTTGCATCAACTGAGCTTGCAGGTGCATGGCCACATCCTGCCTATAACTTCAGCTATTTACACTCTACAAAACCCCCTCGGACCCTCAGAAGGGGCAAAAACCATGGTACCAGACCAGGGTGGCTCAAAAAGTTTACTGCTTGACTCACCGAGTGCCTGTGTGTGTATGTTTGGGTGAAAGTATTTAATAATGGCCATGACTATGTGTCAGCAGTAATCTCCCCCCAATCTTCCTTTTGTCTCATTCTGTCTCTCTTCAGTAGTCAGTGTGAGCCTTGCTGTTCTACATGCTCTGAAAGGAGAAGAAGGTTGTTTGTTCAAGACCCTGAGACGTGTCAGTGCTCCTGTAAACACTCTGAAGCCGACTGCAGGTCTAGACAACTAGAACTCAACGAAAGGACCTGCAGGTGTGTGTGTAAATCTACACTTTGTGTATCTACACATGTTAGTGCAAGACTGGCTTTCCTGTTTTTGTGTTGTCATATACATCCCTTGACAAAAGATGTGTTGCTCATAGGTTGATCTTTCATTTAAAGCAATTGTTCATTCAGAAATAAAATGAATTCTGTCATCATTTACTCATCGTCATGTTGTACCACAAACCTATATGAGTTTCTTACTTCGGTAGAAGACAAATGAAGATGTTTGGCGGAATGTTCATACTGCCCTTTTCCTTTGAAAGTGACGGTTGCTGCTTCTTGAAATATCAACTTTGTCTCAGACCTTTTTCCTAAACAACTGAAAGATAAGTTGATATACTGAAAGAGTGTAAAATTATTTGGTCTGGAAAAATGTTCATTTTGAAACAGATGCATCTCTTCTGAAAATGTAGGAGACACATGTAAGATACTCTATTTGTCAGAATGAGCCTTTATTTGGCAGGAACCTTAAGGTTTAATCTTCTTCCTGTCTTGGGTAAAACAATTGAGATGCTATATTTCATTTGTGATTTTTCTACTTACTTTCCCAGATGTGACAAACCAAGGAGGTGAACCGAACTGACTTGAGAATGGACTCTGACATGAAGGAATATTTCACCAATAATTCACAGCACTTTGAACTTTGGTCTCATTTTTCCATCACGGAGAAATTGAGAGAATGAAGTGAATGGGTTGGGGGAGGTGGGGGTTTAATAGTCAATGAAATGCTCTGTCTGTATATTTTCATGATTTTCATGTGTGTATTAAGCGAACCGAGAGACTGAAAGCACAGGATTTGATTTGCTGCTAAAGGGTCTTCGCAAAAGACCTACGTAAACGTTTCTGATCTTGGCTGGCGTGCGTAAAGTCGTACTCGAAAAAAGAAGTTGTACTCAACGAAACACATCACTGGATTTGGGTCTGCTGTGCGATTTTTCATGTGAATCTAAATGTAAACGAGCGCAAACAAAACATTTGGAGGACTGCAACAATGCGTCAGCGTCCACTACGCGCTGTGGAATCATTCCTCCCAGTACGTGAACACTTTTTTAGAGATGGACAAATGACTGGAGTTTTGATGGTAGACTGAACTGATTCTGCTGTTGGAATGTCACAGTGATGCCATGGAAACCCGCTGGCCGCTGTGGTAAATGTTTGCACCAGAGCTCTGACCTTGACGAGGCAAACCCAAGAGGATTTTGGTCATATTCACTCCTTAAAGGGATATTCATTCTTTGACATGTTTGGAAACCACTTTGAGTTGATCGTGTGATTAGATTCCATGCTTTCACACTACTGGGGATTTAAGACGACGATTTTGTGCTAGGTTTTTCGTTGTCGTTCAGCTAGTCTTGGAATTTTAATCCAGATCTATTCCCCAAACAATTCAGTAATTTATGATTTTTTTTTTTATTTTTATTTTGAATATTTTCAGTATTCTATCTCTTTGTATTTAATTTGACCTATTTATGTGCAGTGTTATGTTAAGATGGATCTTCTTGGCCTTTTTTCGTCTGCAAACCTCCACGGCTGTCTGGAGAAAAAAAAAGCTTTTCATACTGTTTTATTTTCCGTAGATGAACAGAGAAACATTCCTATTACTGATCAGTGAGTTGTTGCCAACTGCCTAGACTTTGCCGCCTTACTGCAGATGTGTGTGTGTGCCGTGTGATCTCTAACAAACTGTGTAAATGTGATTTTGTGTGCATACGAGGCTAGTGTTTGTGTGCGTGCATGTGTGAGTACGTTTTGGCGAAACAGTCTTGATGTCAGTGTGACATACGTATTGAATAACAATATAGCAGCCAAATGTAAATATAGGCCAAACTCATGTCACCATTTACTTATACTATAATAAGATCTAACTAGCTGAAACAGTATGCTCAAATGTGGTCTGGTTTGATTGGAGTTTTACAGTTTAAACATTATTTATTTACTCTATGTAAATATGTTGAATATTAACATCTTTTTTGTGTCTGTGTAATGTAGTACAGCATATTTATTTTCAAATTATATTGCCTTTTTTCTATAAAAATTGGTTTGAAAACTCTAATAGTTTTGATGTGTCCATACTGTACGATAACGTGAAAAACACCTCAAGATCATAGTCTTGATTAACTCTTGATTCCAGAAGCATTATTGCCGTTCAGGAGCATGTATGATGTTAATTCTTGTAAACTTTTACTTTTACTTTTTGTGGTCCAGTCGCCTTTTGCAAATAATTTGCTTTAAACTGAAAACTATCATCATCTGCCCTGTTAGTTTAAACTGGTCCCGAAGAAAACAAGTGCATGATGCTCCTGCATGTCTCTATTATATCCATACATATACTGTACAGTATTGCATTGGCCATATCCCATTTCTCATGGTTTTCCGCTTCCTGTTGTTGGGTTTAACATCAGGAAACTTTTCAGTGGCACTGTTCTAAGTCACTGACACAACATTCATATCAAGCTGTAGGTGAAGCTTCATGCTTAAAGGGATAGTTCACCCAAAAATGAAAATTCTGTCATTAATTACTCACCCTCATGTCGTTCCAAACCCGTAAGAGCGTCGTTCATCTTCGGAACACAAATGAAGATAGCTTTCCGAGAGCTTTCTGACCCCTCCATAGACAGCAATTTAATCAAGGCCCAGAAAGGTAGTAAAAACATTGTTAAAATAGTCCATGTGACTCCAGTGGTTCAACCTTAATTTTAAGGTTAAGGTTAATTTTAAGACATGAGGGTGAGTAATTAATGACAGAATTTTCGTCACATTTTTGGGTGAACTAACCCTTTAAGTTATATTCAGTGGAAAATCATACTTTTACGTTTATCATTTACTACAGTTCACTCCATCAGTGTTAGGCCTATAAAACAATACTTGATTTTTGTATTAGTTGTTTTAGATGTTGCCTAGACGTGCATCACTTACAGATTCCACTTTAAAACGATATTTTTGTCCAGAATGCATCCTCCACGTGGTAGTTCAGTCTCCGAGCACATTATGTAGGAATGTTTTGGTTTGTTAAACTCTATAAAACATACAAATGTTCAACTAGCCGTTACCATTCCAGACATTTCCCATATGTCTTGCTAAACCTGAGCTCACTAGTCCATGTGATCATCAGAAAGGCAGCCATCAGTAGATCAGTGTTAATGAGGCTTAGGTTTAAGAGCAGTTTGTGGAACTTTGCGTGTTTGTTTTGAAACAGCTGATTTTAGCCTGAGCGGCGCTCCACTAACACTAGATTAGCCACTATGTTTGACATTATATGACCACGTGAAGAGCAGCAGCTTAACACTACCTATAAAATATAAGATAATCCTCATGCCACCCTCCCCCCACCTGCACAGGCCCCTCGACTGTTTAAATACCCCAAGAATGTTGTAAGTGACTTAATCTGTGATTAGAGGAGGAATTTTGGGGTGGCAGGTTCACGTCTCCGGTGTAAATCATCATAGTGTTGGATCTGCCAGTGAACTTTGCCCCATCAGTTTAACTTAGAGTTAAATAGCATGAACCGGAAGGTTGCAGGTTTAAATCCCAGATATTTCATGAATTTCTGCCAATCATGAAATGGCCGTGTTTCCACAACTTGTTACTGATATAATTATACTCCACTTAGTAGCGCATAAATATTTAACTTAACACTAAATGAATTTAATATTGAAACAATTTTTTTATTTAGCCAGTTTGCATGTTCATCACTGACTGTTATTTTTGAAGGTTTATTCCGAATCAAATTCCACCTAAATCTTGCATGTATTGTACTTTCTGGTAATATGCAAAATTTGTATTTGCCATCAATGTCTATTCAGCAGTGTTGGGCAAGCTACTCTGAAACTGTAGCTTTACAAGCTACTTGTAAGTTAAAGTAGTTAAGTTACATTCAAGCTACCCTTTTGAAAAAGTAGTTAGCTACACTACAAGTTACTATCAAAAAGTAGCTAGCTACATTGAAACTACTTTTCTTTTTTCTTTTTTTTTACAATGACATTGTTACAAATAACTGAATAATTGTTAATGAAGAATGTTATAATATTTGGGGTTTCAAGCAACATAATGCAGTGTAATTATGATTTCATAGGGTGAATTCAGGTTGATTGCGACAGTTTTTTCCCAGTCATTTCAACGGCAAAAACTGTCAGAATCATTTGACTTTGCAAACTATCCGATACACACAATACTCAAATATAGCCTATATCTCAAACTGGCTGTCAAACTGAAAAATGGCTACAAATTTAACATCAGTGCAAGAACAAGATGTATGCAACTTAAATTAAATACTCAGGAGTCAGGATTAGTCTAAAAATGCAGGTTAAACTCACAGCACATGCAGTGATGGAGCGCGCAGCATTTTGAACAGAAACGCTCCGAGTAGTCATGAGCTGCCCGCGTGAACAGTGTGCATTGCTTGACTATTTCTTTTCGTTTCGAATTGTTTCGTTTAAAAGTGGACATTTTTTTTAAGCTTTCTATACACATATTTCTCATGTCTGTGAGGCAAGTAGCCTGCTGAGTTTTGGTTTATTTATGAGACGCGCTCCAGTTAATGTGCAATGCAAGTGATCGCTCCGGCGCCTCCATGTCACGATTATTGTCTGCTATAGTCTATTTGCTTCTTATTTATTAAATCCAGGCAATTGGCTGATGAAACATTGATTAAAATTAAGATACAATGTATACAAAATGAAATTCACTTTAAAGAAAGGCTTTCTACAAAACAAAACTTAATGAAGTGGTCAAAATCATTTCTGACCCTATGTCTTTGACATATATTACGCATCTTTGCACTTTTCATAATCAATATAGCCTAGATGAAATTTAAAAATAACATTATAATATTTAAACATAAATATGAAACAAAATACATTGTTTAATGGCTACAACAAGTATAGTAGGCTACAGTACAGATAAATTTCATGTCTGAGTGGGATTTGAGCGAACGTTGTTTTACCGGTGAGTGGTTCATGAGTGGAGCGTGCCTGCATAGAGCAGATTATTGAGCTGAGCGTCCGTCACACCTCTCCACTTCGCTCATTACAGGCTCGTTCTCGTCAGAACGGAATGTAGCTTTTGGTCGCGCTACACCGCTACTTGCTGGATAAAGTAGTTAGCTTCTGGAAAAGCTACACTGTTTTAAAAGTAACTGAGCTACTGAAAAATTTAGTTAAGCTAGTAGTGTCGCTACTTGTAGCTCGCTACTGCCCAACACTGCTCTTCAGCCCTGTTATGCGGTGACATTTCCCCCTTCAAAAACAGTGGTTTGATCTTTCTGACATAACATGGCTCAAACAGTAAGTCCAAAAGTACATTTCTCACACAGTGTGTCAGTATTTAAAGGGATAGTTCACCCAAAAATGACAATCCTGCCATCTTTTACTCACCCTTTGTTCCAAACCTGTATGAATGTCTTTCTTCTGCTGAACTCAAAAGGAGATATTTTGAAGAATGTCAATAACCAAACAGTTGATGGGCCACATTGACTTACATAGTATTTTTTTTCCATACTATGAAAGTCAATGGGGCCCATCAACTGTTTGGTTATTTTCATTTGTGGGTGAACTATCCCTTTAAGTATAATACACTTATATTGGCCTTGTCAAGCTGATTCAATTCTGTTATAGGGAAAAATCAGTACAATTTTGACTAAATAATGTGGTGTGGTGTAACTACTTTTGCTAGATAACTGCTTGTGCTCTTTCATTTTTTTTTTACTTACATTCAACCCTGAAATAATGAAAAAGGTTAAATGCTAGTTGAGAGAAACTTAATGGATTATTATTGTTGTTGTTGTTGTTATTATTATTATTGTTATTATTATTATTATTATTATTATTATTATTATTATTAATGTTATGTGTAATTTATGACAAGCCACACAAAAACTATGCAGTGCTTCCATAACTAATCAGCTATCAGTTCAAATGATATGAACTCTAAACTTACCGTGACAGGGTTGAAATCATTTTGATAGTAACTTTTGCAAGGCTGTAACCACCTCTTTTGCATATACAAATCTGCACAATGCATAAATGCATCTTTTAGGCTCTGTTTCCTGAGAATGAGCCGAGAATGAACATAGATGTGGGATCAGATCCATTGGGACATATCGATCAGAGAGGCACAGTGCTGAGTTTTGCAGTTCTTGACATTGATTTTATTGTTTAGCAAGCGGTCATAAATTGGTGCCATGTGTAATTGTCATGTTGCTGAAAATAAACTGGAATTTACCCTCGTTTCCAACAGTGTGGCGTGACCAAGGTCTGCGTCTTTAAAAATAAGAGGCAGTCCACACCCTACTGTAGAGACGTGCACTCTGTCAGGAACATACAATTGTCCAATGGCATCATTACTCATTTGTCCACGTCTCACACCTGTGTGTGTGTGTGAGAGCATCAGATTAGGTGTGTGCTCACTTACACATACTGCATTTGCATGGACAACCACCATTTAGTCTTCAATCTTATAAAACACAGCTATATTTAACATTTTGTTGGCATCACTTACAGGGTAAGGAAATGTCTTTGAAGAAAAAGAGCATGAGTGGGAGTGATTTAAATTACCCATTTGAAATTTCCTTGACAGTCTTTATGATGAAAATCTCTGTGGTTTAAATGTATAAAAGCGGCTATGCTTTCATACTTTAGAGTCAAATGCACGTGTTACGGATTGTTGTCTGACAGACTGCATCTGATTCACTGAAGTTTGCTTACAGATTATATAAGGTTTGCAAAGAGACGTGATGACATTTTGTATTTGAAGTCCCTTCGGTGAGAAATGAGCGTTGATCCTTGTGACCAACAAAACACTATTTGAGAGTGAAGAGTTTTGCAAACTCGAACAGGAATCAAGGTGGTTTTGCAGAAATATGCAGAGTGGTACACTATATTGCCAAAAGTTTTGGGACGTCTGCCTTTACATGCACATGAACTTTAATGACATCCAATTCTTAATCCGTAGGGTTTAATATGGAGTTGGCCCACCCTTTGCAGCTATAACAGCTTTAACTCTTCTGGGAAGGCTTTCCACAAGGTTTAGGAGTGTGTTCATGGGAATTTTTGACCATTCTTCTAGAAGCGCATTTGTGAGGTCAGGCACTGATGTTGGACGAGAAGGCCTGGCTCGCAGTCTCCGCTCCAATTCATCCCAAAGGTGTTCTATCGGGTTGAGGTCAGGACTCTGTGCAGGCCAGTCAAGTTCCTCCACACCAAACTCTCTCATCCATGTCTTTATAGATCTTGCTTTGTGCACTGGTGCGCAGTCATGTTAGAACAGGAAGGGGCCATACCCAAACTGTTCCCACAAAGTTGAGAGCATGAAATTGTCCAAAATGTCATGGTATGCTGAAGCATTAAGAGTTCCTTTCACTGGAACTAAGGGGCCAACCCCAAACCCTGAAAAACAACCCCACACCATAATCCCCCCTCCACCAAACTTTACACTTGACACAATGCAGTCAGGCAAGTACCGTTCTCCTGGTAACCGCCAAACCCAGACTCGTCCATCGGATTGCCAGACAGAGAAGTGTGATTCGTCACTCCAGAGAACACGTCTCCACTGCTCTAGAGTCCAGTGGCAGCGTGCTTTACACCACTGCATCCGACGCCTTGCATTGCTCTTGGTGATGTAAGGCTTGGATGCAGCTGCTCAGCCATGGAAACCCATTCCATGACGTTTTCTATGCACTGTTCTTGAACTAATCTGAAAGCCACACGAAGTTTGGAGGTCTATAGCTATTGACTCTGCAGAAAGTGGGCGACTTTCAGCATGCGCTGACCCCGCTCTGTGATTTTTCGTGGCCTACCACTTCGTGGCTCAGTTGCTGTTGTTCATTGCTTCCACGTTGTTATAATACCACTAACAGTTGACCATGGAATATTTAGTAGTGAGGAAATTTCACGAATGGACTTATTGCACAGGTGGCAACCTATCACAGTACCACGCTTGAATTCACTGAGCTCCTGAGAGCGACCATTTCTTTCACAAATGTTTGTAGAAGCAGTCTGCATGCCTAGGTGCTTGATTTTATACACCTGTGGCCATGGAAGTGATTGGAACACCTGAATTCAATGATCTGGAGGGGTGTCCCAATACTTTTGACAATATAGTGTATTTCCTTAAGTGGAGCCACCTTTGAGCATCACAGTATATGTGTGTGTTCTGTTATTTAACGCATATGCAGTGCGTTAAATAAGTTCTATACCTTTCTGTCCTGCAAAGACCAGTCAGAAATTAACCAGGGCTTGGGGAAAATTCAAATGCGATGATAGCAAATTTCTGAGACTTTATCTGTTATCTATATTCTAGAATCTGATTCTGTGTAATTATGAGTTGAGTGCCTCTGCAGGTGCCAGATCTATTAGCTAAGTTTTGTATTCACTGTTGTAGAGGCAAGTGATGTTAAATGTGTAGCTAATATGAAGTGATTTTTCACAAAAAAACCCCACAAACATCTAAACTAATATGAAAACACCATTGCCAAATAGAGCTGTGTAATCAGACATATTATTTAAAATGTGTTGTTTACAGCTACTTTCAAATTGATTTTACAACAGCCATTATTGTTTAGATTACAAATTAATTTAATTTAACTGATTAAATTGTATTTTACATAAATTATGTATTGAAAGCAAATACGTCGTAAAGGGAAAAATACCACTGATATTCAATTACAGAAGGTAAATATTGCTGCCTAATAATATTAAAAACTAGATGTGCACATTTTCTGAAGAAAATGTGAGTTGTGCTTGCTGTGGCAAAATTGGCACTAGGCAGTTACTAGACTCTTCTGCGTGACTGCTAGAGAGCCAGCTCTTATGTCTATACAATGTTCTGGTGCTGAGATATGGCTTGTTTAAGTTGGCATACGGTTGCTAGGGTCCTCAAAATGGTTGCTAGGACATGGATCGGCAGTTGGCTGGTGATATTTGATTCAGACTAGTTGGCAGTCTGAGTCAAAAGAGCTCACCCCCATGTTCAATTTATTATATGGATGTTCGCGTGGTCTAAATGGTTGCTAGGGTGTTGCTAGATTGTTGCCATGGTGATATTTAAAAAGTTATTGGCAGTCTGAGTCCAAAGAGCCCACCCCCATGTCTACAATGTTCTGATCCAGAGATGTCCATCTCATTCTTTTTCAGTGGAAGTCTATGGGGTGGTATCTATAGGGTGCTGTATGTGGTTGCTAGGGCGTCGCTAAGTTGAAATGTCACCATTTATTGGCTGCCTGCTAGGCTCTACAACATTCTGATGCGGAGATATGTCACAAAATTCTGTCCAATGTTAAGTCTGGGATTTTTCGCTTGTTTTTTCTCACATAAACCTCGCTGTTGTCATGACAATCCATGCAAGTTTTGTTTTCTGTTGGTTGTGCATGGAAATAAGAATATAATAAATACAAAAGTAACATTGCGATGTGTGATACGTTGTTTCCCACATTTCCGATTCCTGTGTAAATATGCTTATGCCACATTAAAAAGCACTTTTGTCTGGGGGATAAACCATGACAAAAATGATCAATGCTTTCATTATTGAATCATACAATGAGTCAAACAATGAGTCACACAGTAATACTGGGTTTAATGTTTCAATGGGTTTCAGTGGTTTCACTGTGCTTTACACTGGGTGTTAATGTCTTTTGAACCTGGATTTCAAAACAAGGTTAATCCATGCGGGTACAGAGAAGTTTCACATTTAATTTTGAAAGTGTGTTCGTTTTTTCTCCTCCAACCTCCCAATTTTGTTTAAGAAGATAATTATTATGCATTAAGCTGATGTCAGAGAGGGAGTTTTGGTCAAATGTGAACGTATCTGTGAAATGACTCCAGTGTGGAGAGAAGCCCCCCCTGATCATCTGTATTTGTGTCGGTTTAAGCGTTATGTACAAGTCGTGCTTATTTCCCCTGGATCTGTCCTCTGAACCTCTCTCCAAAGATAAACATGCAGTTTTTCTTAGATCACACAATTTTGGAAAAGTATAAACAACCATTGCACATTCAATCAACATCTGGAAGACTAAACACACAGTCATCCACACACACAAACACACGAAGACAAATTCTCTCATTTGCATTAAAATAAACACTCTGCATTTCTTTAGGCTCTCTTGCATCCCTCTTTATACTTGTTGGAGCTCTGTGATTTTTTTGACTTTATACAATACATTTTTTTCAGTCTTTGCTGGGATTCCTCCAGGCTTTTTACTTGAAATTGTAAACTCCGTGTCATGAAGCCCTGGGTTATTTTAGTGTGTGTTCACACTTGGCATGTTTGATTCGATTAAAATGAACCGTGGTGCGATAGTTCTGTTAGTGCGGTTCATTTGAATAAGTGTGAATGCTGCCATCTGAACAAACGGACCGAGACTGCTGAAAAGATGGGTCTCGGCCCGCTTCCAAAAGAACTCTGCTGCGATTTGAATTAAATATGAACACAACACGGACCAAAGACATGTAATCGAACCAAAAAAGAGGCATGATGTCATAAGATGCAACCCTAAAAAGGACAGAATGCTCAAGCATACCTGTTTTTTCTCGTCATAGTCGCAATGTTGCCCATCACAGTTCGGTACAGGCATCAGAACCGCGTCTCCTCGCAGAAGATCTTTGTTTGTGTGTGTAATAGAGAGATTCCTAACACTGTTTTGACTCCTTTACACATTTTATAAGCTCTTCGCAAGTTCTCAGCTGGTCAAAATACCACCATAGGTACAGCAAGCGCATTTAGCCCAGCACACAGCATTGTTTTGGATGTTTGGTAAATTTCGTCGTGAAATACATGTAATAAAAGCCGGCCAGTCAGGTTGTGAACATTTCCCTGTCTTTAGGTTCGGTATCTTTCGGTTCGGTTTTAAAATGCCAATGTGAACGCTAAGCGGGCCAGGATTAAATGTTTTTTTTTTTTTTTTTTTTTTTTTTTTTGGTCCGGGCCAAACGAACCAAATGAACCGAACTACAAGTGTGAACACTAGGGGTGTTTAAATTAATCGCTGCATCGATGCATCGCGATATGGACATGGACGATTCTGCATCAATGCAGTAATAGTCCATAATCGATTATAGCCTACTGATGTTTGCTATATTCAGGAAGTGTACTTTCTTTGAGCAGATAAAATAAAAAGGGAGTTCATCTGACTGCTTGTATTCATTAACGAAAACATAGCCATGTGCAGTAATAGTGAAAATTGAGGATGCAACGAATCGTGATGCATCGTGATATTGAATCGAATTGAATCGTTGACATGATAATCTTAAATATAATACAAAAAAAAGTATTTTTATCACAGTCACTGTTTACTTTTTCCTCTTAAAGGTGCACTATGTAACATTTTTTCAGTAAAATATCCAAAAACCACTAGGCCAGTGTTATATATTTTGTTCAGTTGAGTACTTACAATATCCCAAATGTTTCCAACTATTTGGTAATCATAAGAAAATTGCTATTTTAACCAAGGAACCGGGACGTGTGAGGGAGTCGCCTGTCAATTGCGTCATATCTGCGTTACCCTCGGTTTCCGGTTTTATTTTGCATAAATGCTTTACTCTTCCTGCAGTGTGCAACAAGTGTCATAACAACCGCCGATCGAACGCACAGAGTAACGTCATAACATCATTTTCAACACACTCAAATGTATCTAATATGATAAAAACCGGAAAAGCGGATATGGCGCCGGCGACTGTGGCATAATAAAAGTCCCGCTGCTCGCGAGGTGCGTGATGTGTTCATCTTATTAACAATCGCTCCAGCGGCCTTGCTCAGCTCCCACAACACTCGGTCCTGCTCTGCTTCATACTACAGTAATGTTAATAATCGCATCCATGAACATGATTTCTGCCTGAGTCCTATCCCGATTCTTTTCAGCCGGCTGTGAGGTGAAGACCACATGTCCCAAGATTCTGCGCTCAAACTTGGCGTCATCAAGCTACGCCTTTGTTTTGAATAGGTGACCTCTAGCGGATGGAAAAGTTACATAGTGCACCTTTAACTGAAATAGAACACAACTGTGCAGTGTGAACGAATATTTAATGACATAATCACTGAGACAGATTACTAGTGGTTGTCTGTTGCTAAAAAAAAAAACTGCCATAAAATATTAGTGTTGCATCACTGCGAAAATGGTTCTAACCACCCTTCAAAAATGGTTGAAAGTGGCTTTAACTCTGGGTTAAAAGATATTAAGTGCCGTGCAAAAAGCCTGTGTGACTCGTGAGTTTGTTTGAACTATTTTGCTGCAATATTACTTAGTGGGGAAAATTTGAGAAAATAAGAAATATGTGTAAGAAGAGTGAATGAAAAGAGTCACCTCCCTATTTTATTAAAAACCTCACTCTCTCCTCAAAGTCTCATAGGCCTTTTTGAGGTTCTTAGTTTTTGGATCTGTTTTAGGAATTAGTTTTTTGTATTTGAGTGACAGTAGGTAATATTGAATGTGTGTGCTGACAGGACTCTTTAGCACATGCTATTGTCTGTCATATTGTCTCTATTTCTTCTTGAGTGTGTGATGGAGTGTTAGCGAGTGATTAGTCTGTAGTGTTGCTAAGAGACCAGTTTAAAGCATTCCACACATATTCCAATTATTCCTTCATTCCAGGCTGTTAAAATCATTGACACGTGATTAGTGTCTCTTCTGAGGGTTGAGCTGATCCCTGTGTTTGGGTGTTCCCACATTACAAAATGATTGAAAGTGTTTTAATAGTAAGAAAAAGGATGCAGGGTTTTTAAATGGTTGTTGTTGTTGTTTGTATGTTGTGATTGTTTTGTTTTTTTGTGCATGCTTGTGTTTATTTGTATATGTTCGCAGAAGTATATCGTTTTTTGGTTGTTAATTAATATTCAATCCATTAGAAGTAAGAGTAACACTTTATTTTGATGGTCCACTTTAGACATTCTACTAATTTTGCAACTACATGTCAACTAGCAGTTATTAGAGTATCAGTAGACCTTCTGCTTAATATCTGCTAACACTTTATTTGAATGGTCCCCAGCAGACATTCGACTGACTATAAGTAACATTGCAACTACTACGTTAACTTACTAACCCTAACAGTCTATTACAGTTTACTTATACTCTAATGAGAGTTAGTTAAAGGTGCAGTGTGTGATTTTTAGCGGCATCTAGCGGTGAGGTTGTGAATTGCACCCCCCAACGCTCACCCCTCCCTTTCGGAGCACATAGAGAAGCTACGGGGGCTGACACAGGACAAAGATGTCGTGGTCTGAGACAGCAGAGAGTAGCTAGCGCTCTATAGAGCAGTTTGTCCGTTTAGGGCTACTGTAGACACATGACGCCGCAAAATGGCGATTTCACTGTAAGGGGACCCGCGGTGTATGTAGATAGAAATGGCTCATTCTAAGGTAATAAAAACATAACGGTACATTAAGTAAGTTCTTTATACTCCACTGAAAACATAGTTATGTATATTATATTGCATTTCTGTCAATAGATCCTCATAAATACTACACACTGAACCTTTAAGATGTAGTTGCAAAGTTAAAAGTGGACCATCAAAATAAAGTGTAACCAAATAAATTTTTATTTTTACATCTGGGAGAATCTCACGTCCATATTGCACTCCAAATTGAAAGAAACATTTAAATTTTTATCATTCGTATTATTGTAATGCATTCAAATGAATTTGATAATATTTATTGTGAATTTGAATATTTTTGTGAATTATTCTAGAAAAAATATATAATTTTTTAATTAAAATCCTATCCTTAAAATACTATCCTTTTTGTTTTAATAATGTACATTTTAAATAATATGTAATTGTTTTGCATTACAGTAATGAGAATAGGGGTATATTTAACTGTAATGAAAAATGCTTTAAAAATAGTAATGCTCCTAAAAATAGGTCTATATTTTACAGGTTTCAGAAGTACAGTTTATTCACCCAGGACAGAGCTTTGATTTCCCTCACTAATCCTTTAGTTATTTGTGCCATATTGCTTATAATATTTTATCAGTTACATAGAATTACACAATTACGCATTAATTACATATTAATTACACAATCTTCCCACCAACACTGTTAGTATTACCTCCAGTTGCAGATGAAAACACATTATCTTATGAAGCAAGAAATCTGGGCTTGGGTGGTCGATGAGATGCGGTGAATAATTTTTCAATTTTTTTTTTTGTTTGTTATTTATATATTGTTCAGCCACATGCAGAGGGAAATGTGTTGATGTGTTTAGTGAATGGCCAGTTGAAATAAAGTGTGTCGAATGTTAATGTATACTCACAGTGAAATCAGACATACACAACACTCCTACACAGGGCTGTATGAATGTTTACAGCACGCCATATACAGTGTGCTGCTTCACATAAAGGGACTGTGTAGTGTGCATGTATGTACCTACTTAGGCATATTTTAGAAACAAATTTGTACCCTGAAATGAGCTAAATCTAACAAAACTTCCTTTTGGGGATGTCCTCATTTGTAAAATAAAACATTTTTAAGTTGTAAAAATGCAGAACGTTTTTCTATGGGGTCAAGACTTGGTTTTAGGGATAAGGTTATGATTAGGTTAAGGGTAGGTTTAGGGTAAAGGTTTGGGTTAGGCACTTAGTTGTGATGGGTAGGGTTAGGGTAAGGAGCTAGAGATTGCACTGTCACTGAATGCCTTCACAAAGATAGATATACAAGAATGTGTGTGTGTGTGTTTAATCAGGTTTTTAAGACTATAAGTCTTAAAGGTGTGCATATTTTTTTAAATATGCACACATTCACTCTTACAGTGGGGAGAACAAGTATTTGATACACTGCCGATTTTGCAGGTTTGCCCACTTACAAAGCATGTAGAGGTCTGTAATTTTTATCATAGGTACACTTCAACTGTGAGAGACGGAATCTAAAATCACATTGTATGATTTTTAAATAATTAATTTGCATTTTATTGCATGACATAAGTATTTGATCACCTACCAACCAGTAAGAATTCCGGCTCTCACAGACCTGTTAGTTTTTCTTAAAGAAGCCCTCCTGTTCTCCACTCATTACCTGTATTAACTGCACCTGTTTGAACTCGTTACCTGTATAAAAGACACCTGTCCACACACTCAATCAAACAAACAGACTCCAACCTCTCCACAATGGCCAAGACCAGAGAGCTGTGTAAGGACATCAGGGATAAAATTGTAGACCTGCACAAGGCTGGGATGGGCTACAGGACAATAGGCAAGCAGCTTGGTGAGAAGGCAACAACTGTTGGCGCAATTATTAGAAAATGGAAGAAGTTCAAGATGACGGTCAATCTCCCTCGGTCTGGGGCACCATGCAAGATCTCACCTCGTGGGGCATCAATGATCATGAGGAAGGTGAGGGATCAGCCCAGAACTACACGGCAGGACCTGGTCAATGACCTAAAGAGAGCTGGGACCACAGTCTCAAAGAACACTACGCCGTCATGGATTAAAATCCTGCAGCGCACGCAAGGCCCCCCTGCTCAAGCCAGCGCATGTCCAGGCCCGTCTGAAGTTTGCTAATAACCATCTGGATGATCCAGAGGAGGAATATGAGAAGGTCATGTGGTCTGATGAGACAAAAATAGAGCTTTTTGGTCTAAACTCCACTCGCCGGGTTTGGAGGAAGAAGGATGAGTACAACCCCAAGAACACCATCCCAACCGTGAAGCATGGAGGTGGAAACATCATTCTTTGGGGATGCTTTTCTGCAATGGGGACAGGACGACTGCACCGTACTGAGGGGAGGATGGATGGGGCCATGTATCGTGAGATCTTGGCCAACAACCTCCTTCCCTCAGTAAGAGCATTGAAGATGGGTCGTGGCTGGGTCTTCCAGCATGACAACAACCCGAAACACACAGCCAGGGCAACTAAGGAGTGGCTCCGTAAGAAGCATCTCAAGGTCCTGGAGTGGCCTAGCCAGTCTCAAGACCTGAACCCAATAGAAAATCTTTGGAGGGAGCTGAAAGTCCGTATTGCCCAGCGACAGCCCCGAAACCTGAAGGATCTGGAGAAGGTCTGTATGGAGGAGTGGGCCAAAATCCCTGCTGCAGTGTGTGCAAACCTGGTCAAGAACTACAGGAAACATATGATCTCTGTAATTGCAAACAAAGGTTTCTGTACCAAATATTAAGTTCTGCTTTTCTGATGTATCAAATACTTATGTCATGCAATAAAATGCATAAAAATCATACAATGTGATTTTCTAGATTTTTGTTTTAGATTCCGTCACTCACAGTTGAAGAGTACCTATGATAAAAATTACAGACTTCTACATGCTTTGTAAGTGGGCAAACCTGCAAAATCGGCAGTGTATCAAATACTTGTTCTCCCCACTGTATTTTCGTCTGCCTAATATGTAAAAATGCAAAACGTTTCTTTTCATGTCAAATTCAGTTATAATTTACTGGGATATTTATAAATAATGTCATATTTTCAATTCAAAATTGTGAAATTTCATAAAAAATGTCAAGTAGTTTGCATCACTTGATATTACTGTTGGTCACTGAATGTTTTTATTGTTAAACAGTTGTCAAATATTAAGTGTTTAGCTACTTACATCTTATGACGCACTCTTTGACTGCTATAACTAAAGTGTTGTGTTGGAATTTGCACTAACAGTAAGCCCTGCCTTCTTTGATTTGACTGGCCATCTCACTCATTCTGACAGTGACAAGCGCTGTTAGACCGCTGAGGCAGACCAACCTAAAAATGTAACATTTTACTTTTGTCATCCTAGCAACAAACAGAGCGGTGTGTAATGGAGTACAGCAGAGCAGCATCAACCATATCAAATATTGGGGGGGGACAATTTGGCCGTTTCTAATTATTCAGAGGTACTTGTCCCCCTCAATGTCTATGGTGGTTACGGCCCTGGTCTATGCTCATCTGAATTTACAGTACTCTCAGCCCATAATGTACTATACATTTGCTTCATCCCCTAATGTACTACACATTTGCTTAATTTTTTCATGAATAAATTAGTTTATTGATTATTGACAGTGAGCGAGTGCAGGAATTCTCCAGGAAAGGAATAGTTCACCCCAAAATGAACTTTTTGTCATCATGTACTCACCTTAATATTGCTTGAATCGCATCAGGTTTAAACATGTTGAAAGCTGGGCGAAGGCGAGATGTTCAGTGAATCATGGTTGTGATTGGGCTGTTCCTGTCACAAAACTATTGTATGATTTCAGAAAACGTGAGTTGTATGGACCACTTTTATGATGCCTTTATGCTGCTTTTTTTGTCTTACATGGTTGTTTACTGCATCATGGATGTTCTGGATTTTGTCACTACAACAACACTCATGTATGAGAACATGATGACAGTAATTTAATTTTGAGATTGTCCGTTATGCCAGTTAAACCATAGAAAGCACAACTTAAAATATCAAATGTCTCAACTTAACTGTGTGATAGAGACAGCGAGAAAGATCGGCCAGTCAGACGCATTGTGTGCATGTCTCTGGAGTCATACCGCAACTACAAACATTTGTGTCCCGGTGGCTCGAGGTCTGACTGACAGGCTTTAATCTGCCTCTGTGTGTGTTTATAAAGGTTATAACGCGTTTTTGGTGGGTGGCCAGGGTTCAGGTTGTATCTAGACACTTTCAAACGGGGTGGTATGCGATCAGCTGCGCCGAGAGTGCAGAGTATCTGATTTCTTCCAAGTGCACCGGAGACACACAGAGAGGCTGAACATACATCTCCATCTCATTAGCCTTTGCTTTGTTGTTGTAATTATGTAGCACATTAAAAATAGATCAAAATACATGGATGCACTAACTTTGAGGGACAGTTTGTCCTTAAACTATATGTGTAAATGCACACACACTAGAAAGAGTAAGGTGGCCGCTATACAGATTTTTGCAACTGCAACAGTGTAATAAACCAGCTCAAAGTATGTGACCCATATACTGACCTGACCTCAACACTTCACTGGCACTCTTTTACTGGCTGTTCCTGTCGCTCTCGTTATCACACACTTCCCAGCAAGCAATTATGCTTTTAATCTTGTGAAAATGATGTAACATTTTTACCTTAAGATTAAACAATTTTCACCAAACTTTACACTGCATTGTGCCAAGTGTAAAGTTTGGTGGAGGGGGGATTATGGTGTGGGGTTGTTTTTCAGGGGTTGGGCTTGGCCCCTTATTTCCATTGAAAGGAACTCTTAATGCTTCAGCATACCAAGACATTTTGGACAATTTAATGCTCCCAACTTTGTGGGAACAGTTTGGGGATGGCCCCTTCCTCCACACAACACGACAGGCAACACAACGTTGTTTACAATGTGCATGAGTGTGTGTGAGTGCTACTTGCACCTGCTGTTGCTCTGACACACGAACGAACACTCTTTCTGTGAAAAACGTTCCCTTTCATTGCCATATCCCTTTGTTAGCGTCCTCTCCTCTCACCTTATGGACCTGTGACCCTTTTGTGTGCTGTGCTTAGGGACGATGTCATCACCGTGGGCCTCAGAGATGGAAAAATGACAGTGCTATGCAATTTTCACAATGTTTTATTTTGTTTGTATAAAATTAAAACTTTTTGGTAATCCAACTTCATTGCTTTCACATTCTGTGACCAAACCTAACCTCAATCAAAATGCAATATTGTGAAATGTTTTTTTGTGTGTGTGTCTTTATGAAACTCTCCCAAGCGAAGCACAGTTTTTTACAGTATGTTGTGAAAGTGATGCAACATATTTATCTTAAGTCCTTCAAACAACAGATGGTAGAGAAATGTATTCTCATGTCGTAACGCTATATAAACTTTATTAATTTATTTACATATTTCTGGGTTTTGCCAAAATGCCACGTCTTACAGCATTTTCACTAATGGTTTTGCTACAGGATCCATATTTTACATTAGGCATCAAGTAGGAAACCAATTTAATATGCAAAGGTAAAAAAAGGCCTTAAAATCAAATATAGGAATTTATTAATATTACCAGCACCCATATGTTTTGTTGCAATGTGTTCAGGTTTCATCACTTTCTTTGGCAAAACTCAACAGACTTGTCTTGAATTTAGATGGTTTTTATGCCAACAATTTGTAACACAAAACACATTGTGGCCAGCATTTGTTTATCCTTGTTGCAACTGAACCCATATTTAATATAATTTGGGTCTTATTTTCTTTAACCCTGTGTAGTTTTGTTCATGGTTTTCAAGGATGATGGCATGGCATGTTACTCAATCTGTCCATGTTGGCATCTGGCTAATTTGACTAGCTTCTACCAGATGCACTGTGTGTTTGCCCAAAAATTAGTTTAGATTAGATGCACAACCTTTGACATCAATAACAAAAGATATGGTAAGCATTTTCTCCTCCCTTTTAAAAGGTGATAAGCCTGTTTATTTTGCTATCATAATTATGCATCATTGTTTGGTTATGTTGCAATGTATTATTCGAATTTAGCATTGTTTTCCAAGTAATGTGTTTACCAATAACATCTGAAGTAGAGTACAAGTATATGTTTTTAACCATTCTGAATTCAAAATACACTATATTGCCAAAGGTATTGGGACACCGCTCCAAATCAATGAATTCTGGTGTTCCAATCACTTCCATGGCCACAGGTGTATAAAATCAAGCACCTAGGCATGCAGACTGCTTCTACAAACATTTGTGAAAGAATGGGTCGCTCTCAGGAGCTCAGTGAATTCAAGCGTGGTACCGTGATAGGTTGCCACCTGTGCAATAAGTCCATTCGTGAAATTTCCTCACTACTAAATATTCCACGGTCAACTGTTAGTGGTATTATAACAAAATGGAAGCAATTGGGAACAACAGCAACTGAGCCACAAAAAAAATCACAGAGTGGGGTCAGCGCATGCTGAGACGCACAGTGCGCAGAAGTCGGCAACTTTCTGCAGAGTCAATAGCTATAGACCTCCAAACTTTGTGTGGCCTTCAGATTAGCTCAAGAACAGTGTGTAGAGAGCTTCATGGAATGGGTTTTCATGGCCGAGCAGCTGCATCCAAGCCTTACATCACCAAGTGCAATGCAAAGCGTTGGATGCAGTGGTGTAAAGCACGCCGCCACTGGACTCTAGAGCAGTGGAGACGTGTTCTCTGGAGTGACGAATCACGCTTCTCTGACTGGCAATCCGATGGACGAGTCTGGGTTTGGCGGTTGCCAGGAGAACGGTACTTGCCTGTCTGCATTGTGCCAAGTGTAAAGTTTGGTGGAGCGGGGATTATGGTGTGGGGATTATTGTTTTTCAGGGGTTGGGCTTGGCCCCTTATTTCCATTGAAAGGAACTCTTAATGCTTTAGCATACCAAGACATTTTGGACAATTTAATGCTCCCAACTTTGTGGGAACAGTTTGGGTATGCCCCTTCCTCCACACAACACGACAGGCAACACAACATTGTTTACAATGTGCATGAGTGTGTGTGAGTGCTACTTGCACCTGCTGTCGCTCTGACACACGAACGAACATTCTTTCTGTGAAAAACGTTCCCTTTCATTGCCATATCCCTTTGTTAGCGTCCTCTCCTCTCACCTTACAGACCTGTGACCCTTTTGTGTGCTGTGCTTAGGGGCGATGTCATCACCGTGGGCCTCAGAGATGGAAAAATGACAGTGCTATGCAGGGGGCCGAGAGTTTCTGGCTGTAACGTGACCCTGCAGATGCTTCAGTCATGCCTTCTATGATAGGCCTCTGCATGGGCCTCAACCCCCTCCTCCAGAGTCCGGATGGCCCGACCACCACTGCCGGGGGTTTGGCCGGGAAGACGTGGGATGACCGAACAACACTGAGGTGAGTTATAACCTCTGGCAGACCATCACAGTGACTTTGTGTGTGTATGTTGGGTAAAAGTGGCCTGATCTCATATGTCATACGAAATGCTCTGAGAGAGAGAAGAAGGTGAAAGAGTAACAGAGAGGGACAGAAATAGGGGGAAGGAGAGAGAGGGAATGTGTATAGATGTCACTGAGGTTACCCTCACACAGCAGCAGAAGACAATTAAAACACAAACTACAAATTAACTTACAGGGGTCACAACCCAATTTTAAGAGTTAGTATTAGCTGTATGAAGAGAACCGCAGTTGATAACTCTGTCGCGTCATTGACGTAACTGTAGCTCAAGGCGCACTCATATTGTACGCTGCAAAAAAAGTTCTTTCTCTGTATTTTGACTTGTATTACAGTACAAATATCTAAACATTCTTAAATCAAGATACATTTACTTGAGAAGCAGAATTACTTAACCTATTAAGTCTTGTCAAACAAAAAATGTTTAGAATTAAAATTAAGAGTTATACTTAAAACAAGAAAAAAAGCAGCCAATGAGCTCGCTGCTCAACTATCAAATACTTGGTCAGCATTTGCTGTTGCAGCGCCCTTTCAGAAATCCTCCACTTCCCCAGCTCCACCTGTATAGATCTGCTATGGGTAATTCATGTATGCTAAATTGTACAGCATTTACTTGCTTCACAGCAGCTTGCTGTGTATGTATATGCATGTAGCAAGTCCCGTAATTGCTCTGCAGCAGCAACAGAAATAACCAAAAGCAGCAGCAGCGTAGCAGATTTATTCCTTCGAGAACATATCAACATTGCCATATCCATTACAATGCCAAACACTCAGAGATTTGTCATGGCAGAAATGTATTGTTTAAGCATAAAGACACTTAATTTTGATTTTTTTTTTTTTTAATTCAGAAAAAATTATCTTATGTCATTGCTTTTCAAGTAAATGTCTCTTGACATTTTACTGAAAAACAAAACAAAAATACGTGTTTTGTACTGCATTTGCAGTGTATACTGTGCTGTCAACCTCTCTCAGGTTCTGGAAATTGCAGAAAATATCTGGGAAAGTGAAAGCAGCCCGAACTAGTTTTGAATAAAAATGCAATCCTTAAAGATGTTACAAGACAAAGTCTTGATATTTACTATCATTATCTGTCACGTAGCTTCTGTCACTTCTGATCCTGCGATTTGTAGTATGAATGGCGTGACTCGGATTGTTTTAGCACCCGATTCATTAAAGTAACTAAACCAATCAGGTAATAGCACACTAATTGGCTATTTAAAGAAAACAAAAGTGCGCATGAATACACCTCATGTCTCTTATCCAGGTCTGTTATATGATGAAGCATTACTGATTACATTTTATGCAGGCCCACAGATTCATAAAGCTGCAACATCTGTCCCTGATGTGTGCATCTGAACCACCCTTTAGGTGTGCATTTACTATTAGATATTGTGCTCAATTTCATTATGCATATGCATTTTTACCACGTTTAAATCCATTCTTTTTTTTTTTTCTTCCCCTCGATCAGTCTGCAGACTTCGTCTGGGCGATCTGTTGCTGCTGTGGAAGGATTGCCTCTCTCATTCTTTCATGGTTTCTCTCCCTTACAGATCTGATTTTCTATTTATAGCTGTGGCATCTCCACGTAGTGCCGGAGCAGTGTGAGCTTTCCACTCGGGCAACATTTTTCCCAACGGCAGGCCAACACTCACTTACAGCATTAAACACTTCTTCATACACTCTCTCATATTCAGTATTTTTAAAACCCTGATTTTCTAGAATATTTATTTTATTCTACTTTAATATGCTAAAAAAGTTGGATTACTTTAACAAACTTTTTACTTAGAAATTGCTAGTGAATTTCACAAATCATTACAAAGAAACAAGTAACGTGAACTTGAAGAAAAACTGAAATAGTTTTTTCTTGTAAAACACACTTTGATAATCTTTCTTTTATTTACAACTTTGAAAAAAAATTTTTTTTACAGTGTAATGACTATTTGTATTACTTTTGCTCATATATAGAGCTAGTGATTTAAACAAACCCCTAACTATATGAAACTTTTCTTCATATTAAACTTGGCGACCCAAGCCAGATCTACAGACTAGAATATAAAAAATACTGACTTTTTGACTTGAAAAAGTAAGTAATCACCTTGCAACCACGTAACAGGACCCTAGCAAACGAATAGAACTTACTAATAACTATTCAGAAAACCCTGCATCATGGTGGCGAGTTGCATCATGCAGCCCATCCAGATTTAAGCAATTATTTTTTCAGCCAATGAATTGCGAAAGAATTCAAACTGTAAACTTCCCTCCAAAATGTTTCTTTGTGGTATTACACCATCTTTGGATTGGCATTTGCCACTATGATGTAATTGTGTGTGTGTGTGTGTGCACTTAGCACTTTGCCCACTGACAGAATATAGAACGAAGAGTTGAAAAGGCAAATGAAAGTGAAGAGAAGAGTTCTTAGAAAGACACTGAGTCAGTGCGCGCGGTTTCCCTGGTTGCTTTAAAGAAGTATGTCTTAGTCTTCCTGTGGAAAAGCCTATGCATACAAATGTCTTTTGCAGTCCCTAAATAGAAACGTATGTAATTGTAGCTGTCACAGAGATGAAATATTTCCCACCGTTTCAAAGAGATCCAGAGACTCTGTCATCTTTTGAGCAAGAGTCTGTCCTCTTTTCACATACATGATTTTAAGAATGTTTTCCTGCAGGATAGATAAAGTAATACTACAATGCTTTGGCTTTTACATTGTAGATGTTTGTAAAATATTTTTGTTGGATTAGGTGCATTCAAAAGCCCAAATAACTCAATGACCTTCCATAAATCTTCGGTGTGGTCATCCCAACTGATATGGACATTTAATTTCTTTGAGATGTCATGTGATTTAGATGAGCACATTCCACTTAATTAATTGCACAAATGGCCTAAATTACCCAATTTTTTATAGTTTTGATGGATGAGAGCAAATTCAAGGTTTGACGCCATTTAGCTTGAAAAAGAAGCCAACTAGATGTTGTAAGTTTTTGGATACTTAAAGGTGTTTGGAATGATCAATTTTGTTTTCTTGGTCTCCAAATCAAGTCCATGTACGAGGTGAGCTGCTCCCTTAGAAACATCACTTCCAGAATGCCATTGGTCAAATGTCTAGAAGAATAATGAGTTGTTTTTGTGGGACAAATATTAATTAAACAGAATCAATGATGACCGGTTGCTGAAGCCCAGAAAGCTTGCACAACATCTGGACTATTTTAGATCATTTCCCCCCTCTTAGTTGCAACACAATGACACTTTAGGAAGGGAAACTAAGGGAAACTGCACGTGTCAGGATGTCCCTGTTCACCGCAAGGTTTCCGCATGACAGAGATGCTATACTGGCAAAATTTGGCCTACTATTTAGAGTGAAACTTAGCACAAATTACATTGCATGAGTCTATATGTCTGTCTTTTCCATTCCGGCATTCTCTGTATGCTTCAACTGAACAACACCAACAAGTGTCAGACACACCAATACCTGAGAATAGGTGAAGAGACAGATCAGATCAGTACTGATCTCATTAGACTCGTGCACGCCGAGGTTGTGTGTTTAGTATAATGGCAGTAATGGATTTTAAACACGCTGCATTGCCCACCTCTGTTAGAAAAACACTGAGCCATTAAGGCCAGAGGGCCTGGCACAGTAAATATTTGGCCGTGGATGAAGCTTAGGGGTCATGTGATTGATTTTATGGCACTCAGATTTTCCACATGTAACAATTACTTCAGAGCAGCATGTCACGCGGACCTGTAGTTACTCCAAATTAAATGCTCTGCGCTGGCCTGCGAAATCTTAGTCATATCGAAACCTATTGTAATTGTGCACATACTTACATAATGTGTTTCCCATTTGCTTGTGCAATGATATTTGATAATGGAACCGAGCTGAGTTTAAATAGTCATTATTGCAGAATTGAGAAAACATTGCATAACCTAAAAACGTCTTTTTTTTTATGCTGGTGTTTTTCTAATCAAAATCACGGATTATAGGCTTCTGTGTGAACATATTGATGCCAAAACTGTTGTATTAAAACGAAAATGAGAAAATAAAAGCTAGTGCACCTGCTCAGACATGTTTCTCAGTGGCACTTAATGTGGGCATCACAAATTCGAGCCTGGCTTTTATCATTTCCCCATGAAACGTCTTCAGTTTAGATCAAAAAATGTGTATAAAGAAAATAAATAAACACTGATTTGCAGACAGGTGGGTGTTTATCAATTTGCTATGTGGTTGCTTTCTGGTCCAAGTCATAATCTGGTCTCTAAGTCTATAGGATTTTTGGAGTACATTTACAAGAAAAGACTACGTCAGTCTTTCTACTTCAAAATTTCATGTTAAATTCAGTGTGTTGGTTTGTAATTTGTGAAATTTACTAGAAAATTTGGAGTAACATTTTTTAGTGTAAATCCTACACCATTGTTTGAAGTGTTGCATGGCTGTCCTCAATGAGCCACATGATTTGAGGCATCAGTTATTTCCAAAGCATAAAAATGCGGGAGTTTGAGCAATGGTAAGAATGACGTTTGCCTTCGCAAACACTACTAAATGTTATGCCACAGATGCACTGGCAATGATAGGACAGCGTGGCATTTAACTTCTGATTGGTTGGGGTGTTTGGTAAGGGTATCCAAGTATACTCATATCTGCCTGATCGTCACGTATACGAATGCCCCATTTTAACAAACCCTCCACCCATGGTTGATGACCTACAGTAGCCTAAACATAGCAAGGACATCGGACAGAAGGGCCCCTGAAGTTTCTAGGAAACGTGTGTTACTATCTTAAAATCAATACAGTAATATGATAACACACCACAGGGTGGAAATCCTGCTTAGATATCACTGCAACCTAAGTTCGCATTTAGAGTTTAATGCTAACGGATAGTTCAACCGTGCTGTTAAGACATGGCCAGATGCAGTTGAACAGTGGAAGTGACTGTGGCTTATCCTGTTCTGTTCAAATCTGTTAAGCTGACTCATGCGGTTGTGCTCAGTTGATCTCAGGCCAACGCTCTGGCACAAAGACTAGGAAATGTTCATCAGGGCTTCGAGAATGCAATGTAGAGACGTCCAACTGTCTTTAGGGATGGGTCTCTGACAAAGTAACATCGCCCTCCTGTGGCAAGATGCCAAAAGATGCCCACATAAAACCCAAACTTTGCATTTTTTTCTTTGTAGTTGAAACCCTGATTTGGATTTGTTTCATGGAAACGTCCTGAGAACTAGTTACGGGAATGTTTGAGGTTTGTTATATTGTAACATGCTACAGATGTTGCCAATTATATCAGAAAAGTTGGTTTTGTCCCTGAGTTTGTAAAAACAACAAAAAAAAATGTTTACAGTAATGCACTTATAATGGAAGTCTTGTGGAAAAGGTATTCAGAAGGCATTAACAGCAGAAAAGTATTTTTGTTAACATGTTAATTCTTCCGCCGTGCAAAAATGTGTGTTATTTGAGCTGTAAAATGTTTAATTCATCCTTTTTTAAGTGGCAGGGCTACTATAGTTTTTTTTTTTTTTTTTATGCTCATCAAGGCTGCATTTATTTGATTAAAAATACAGTAAAAACATTTACTTAAAATGTAATTTTTTTCCTGTGATGCTAAGCTGAGTCTTCAAAAAAGCATTCTAATATGCTGATTCGGTTCTCAAAAAAATCTTATTATTATCAGGGTTGAAAACAGCTGTGCTGCTTTAATATCTTTGTGTAAACCATGATCTTATCAAGATTATTTGGTGCATAGAAAGCTGCATTCATTTGAAATATGATTATTTTTTAACATTATAAATGTCTTTACTGTCACTTTTGATAAATGTAATACTTCTTTGCTTGAATAAGTATTAATTTCTTTAAAAAAATCTTACCTGACCCATGAACTTTAGAACAGTTATGTAATTTCAATGGCTGGATTTGTCTTTATGTAAAAAGCCATATTCTGATTTGCTTGCACATATCATGTGATGTTTACAGGGTTTAATGGGTTTACATAGTCATGGCAGGAGTTGCAAATTAGGATAAAACTTTGAACAGGTAACACGGTTAGTAAACAATTTTATCACACTTAACACACATAATGATTCGTTTGGCTGTACTTTCACAACAGTGTATATTTGAACATTTATCCTAGTGCAGTTTCTTGCTCCATAGACTACCATTATAACTGCATTACTAGAAACTGGATTTTTGTTTGTTTTTACAAACTGACAGATGAATAATTTTCCTTTTTTTCTGTGGCAATTGACAACATGCCATCAACATACCCAACTAACAGGGAACATTCTGGCAAGGTTTTCTCAAAGTTATGAACAAACATTCCTCAGGTAACGTCAATAGAATGTTCAAAGTTATCTGGTCTTTAATAATGTTCTCAAATCGTTAGCACATTATTTATACATCATTCATGGAATGTGTTTTGTCCTGAAACGTTTTAGCTGGACGTTCGCATAACAAAGAATAAAAATTTAAAAAAAACATTTAAAAACTGGGCATTTTGAACGTCCATAGAACATTCAGAAATAATAAAGGGAACTTAAAGGGAACGTTAGCAAACCGTTCTTAGAACATATTTTTGTTAGCTGGAGAGCTTGTGTTGAACCACAACTTTGACATTTAAAAAAAAAAAAAAAAAAAGGTAACATTTGAGTTCAAAAGTGCTTTTTACACGGCTATTCTTGAGGCCATGTGGTCCCAGGTGCACCAGCCGGGCCAGTCAGCCAAATTGTCCCCTTGTGCAGATGTCCTCCATAAAGCAGGAAGGATGCTGGAACACACTCATGGGACACACATCGTCAGCAGAATTATATCGTAGACTGTACAGTTTGGAAATTTACACTAAGCTCCACCTGGAAGTTATTTAACATTCCAAAAATATATTAGCTGTTAAATCTGACTTTGTCACACTAACTCTCAGGACAATTCATGTGGAATGAGACGGCGAATCACCTCGCTCTCCCACTCTGACAGAAACCAGATGGACAGTCTGGATGCTCGATAGAGGAGAAGAGCGATGTGAAGCGATATAGGTAATACATTAACATTAACCTCTGACTAGCTCAGTGACATACACACTCTTATGTAACAACCCTTTCTCTCGCTGGTTAATATTTAGTGTGTTACGCCGCTGCTGTTGTCCCTCAGAGGCTGAAGGTTGACGTGGAGGTTCTGTTTGATCTCCTGTGATTCTGGACCTCCACTGAGTACCAATCTAAACACCACACAATGTTTGGCTCAAAGTCACCTTGCTTATCCAAGCAGGGCTGTGGAATGGGTCAGTGAGAAGCGGCGAAGGATTTTTAAGCGCAGAATTTACTATCAACTTTTATTACAGCCTTAACAACCTAAAGACTCTGCATGTGAGCAAGTGTAGAGAATTTTAAACAAGACACCATGTTGCTTAAAGACGTCTCTCTCTTCCTCTCAATGTACACATTCACTCTTAGAGTTATGCATACGTGATATATGTGGATTGAATATGTATGTAGGAAACAGTACGTTTGTTTACTTACCTGCACCAGAAGCTCTCTGGAGCAAAAGTCACAACAGTGCTAAAATCAAGATAGCAGAGTTTTAAAGAGACAGTTCTGTCATCTTTTATGTCATGCAAAACCTTTTTTTTAAAATGCAGAATATTAATGCTGGTTTTCGCCATACAATGAATTTAAAGTATTTTTTTTAATGTATATATTCAAACTTGAATGCATGAATGAGATTTGAACACTGAAGGGCAAGATTTCAATCATTGATAATATAGATTGAAATCTGTTCCTCATAAAAAGCTTAAAATATAACATAAAAGGCTTGAGTTATACCATAGATCTCATCTGGAGTAGTTTTATGGTACTTTTTTATAGTGTTTTCTGGAGCTCAACAGCACCTCTTTCTCTTTCATATATGGAAAAGAGAAGCGTGACTATTTCTCTTTTTATGATACTTTTATGGTGCTTTTTTTATCATTTCGGAGTTTGACTGCCCTAGTCATCATTCACTTTCATTGTACTTTCATGAAGCATGAAACTTTCATTTACAAACAAGAACCTCTTAAACTTGAGAGCACAGCGCTGGCAACGCTAATATCATAAGTTTGATTCTCACGGAAACATACTGACGTACAGCTTGAACAATATGGCCACAATATTCTTCCGAAATTTGCCTTTTGTGTTCCATAGGAGAAAGAAAGTCATATGAGTTTGGAACAACACAAGGGTGAGTAAATGATGACATTTTTCATTTTCATTGATCTGTCCTTTAGATGACATGCGTAGATATTGATCAGAAGGGCTTTTGGAACTTTTTAGGCTTTAGGGGGCGTTTACACAATTTTTACACGATTTACATTTTCTAACTAAAAACAGAAAACTTTGTATGCATTTTGGCTGATCATTTACACGACAGTGGCGTTTTGGGGGCCTGAAAACACAAACCTTTGAAAACGGGTTTCAAAGTGCAAGTTTTGGAAAACAATATAGTTATCCTCTACTACAAAAAAGCACATTTTTGAAAACGGTGACATCATGCATATGCTTATTACCTGTTCAGTCTATAGGCACGTTTCTTTTCAAAGTGACATCGCCAACTACTGGCCTGGCATGAAAAATACAGCGTCTTTAGTTGTTTTTGCAGATCCGTGTGAGCGGGGATCATTTTGACAACATTGTCGTCATACGCAAAAAACACAAAGAAAAAAAACGTATCCATTTTTAGTACATTGTTGTTTGTGTAAATGTACCCTTTGTGTGTTGGAACAGGTGTTTAGAAAGATTGTAAATGATAAATGAAAACACAAGTGGAGAACAATGTTATTTTAGTATTATTTATATTCTATTATTGCTTTTAATAATTTTTTTAAATCAGCTTTTATTTTTATATTTTCAGTTTTCATTTTAATTAGTAAATTTGATGTTTTTTTTGTTTTTTTTTAAATAATACACTTTTTTTGTTTCCAGTAAGTCATTTTAGTGCTTCCGCTTAAACTTATTTCAGTTAGTTGACAAGTCAGCATTTCTAATTTCCGTTTATCTATTTATTTAGATTTAGATTTTATTTTATTTCAGCTTTATTTTAGTAAACAAAAATGTTTTTAATAGTTTTAGTTAATAATAACCCTGGTGGAGAAACTATGGAAGCTTGTTTCTGCCACGGAATAAAACTATTTAAAAGATAATTGTGAATTTTGATCTCACAATTCAGATTTTTTTTTCCTCACAATTGCGAGTTCATATCTTTTCTATCAACTATTCTGACTTATCTCAGAGTTTTGAGATATAAAGTCACAATTGCGAGAAAAAAAGTTGCAATTACCTTATTTATTTTTTATTTAGTGGCGGAAACAAGCTTCCATAAGAAGCAGACTAGACATGACTTAGAAATGAACTTAAGGTTACAACTTTTAGAACTTTTAGAAAAACCGACAGGTTTACACGTTCAGAAACAGACTTGAAGAGTTGCTTGCCTTCACTATCCTCTAGTCAAGAATTTGACTTACACGGCAACCTTGACCTATGTCCCTGACTGATTAGAGTGCAGAATATCCCTGATGTAGATCATGTGCTCCTCGACTTTAACACATGAGTTTGACAGGTGTGTGTCATCTGGTGAGGTCACAGGGACAGTGAAAGTGATGTGTCGAGGTTTTAAAAAGACATAATTGTGCCCATGGTTAGCATGGACATAGTGGACAGTGGGCTATTTAAAGAGCAACCAGACCAGTCAGCAGATACCGGCCTTTATAGAACATCCTTTCACCTTTAACGTTCACATATTACAAAGTATAAGAGTGATCACAAGTTGTTGAGCGGTGTTGAAGACTCAAGATTTATAGGAGAAACGCACCCTCACATCCCCTCCCGGATTATTCTGGCTTAGCATCCCTCTTTCTCACGTGGCCATGATAGGCAACAGTAGGCAAATAATTCATATTTACAGTAGGTTTTTGCATGACAGGACCTGAAAGAGTCGAGTATAAACATTTATGCGATTAATGCCTTCAACCACTCCCTTTCCCCGCAGGTTTTCCTGGCACTGCAGATTCTGAGCAGATTCCCCAATATTCCAACATAAACATTTATATTAAACATGCAAACAAGCCAAAAGCTGTCATCCCAGTGTGGGTAATGACATTCACAGAAGACAAAGCAGGTTGTGTTTCTTATTTCTAAACATGCTGGTATTTGTATATTTGAGTTACAGATGTGGGTTTTCTGGTATCTCAGAGGATTTCTGAAAAATAAGAAGTGAATTCTGGGTGGAACAGGTAGGAGGGTCAATCAAGGCCTTTTAATCAGCTTAACAAGCTTACTTTACCAGTATGACAGCAAATGTGAAATATTTTGGAGGGTCTCCATCTTGTTTAGGGGTCTTCTGATTCAACATTGCCAACAAATTGAGTGATTAACATGAGCTCTGAGAGTTTTGTGAGAAAGGAGGAATGATATAACCATCATTGTGAAATCATCTGAAGGTATTAAGGCCTGTTCACACCAAGAACGATAACTATAATAATAACTATATTAGCGTCCACACCAATTCACAATATCATTCTATTTTTTTTTTTTGCATGCGAAATCTGTGCCCTCCGAATTTCACAAAAAGTTCCACAGAATTCCACAGAATCGGAACATACGTCATTCCAAAAGATATGCGCATCCCCCAGGTGCTTGTTTATTAAATATTTCTGTTAATTTAATAATACTTTTATCTACCAGCAAGACTAATAGTACTATATCAGCTCTGTTTAACACATTTTTTTTTTTTTTACCATGTTTGAATCTAAAATTCTAAAGATTTTCTTTTAAAATCAGGACAGAAATATGAAAAAGCCTGCTAGTTCCTATTTGAATCATATAGATACAGATAAAGGTAGTTGATGGTTAAAGTTTGTGAATTTCTTCTGCTTTTAACAATAAAACTCCAATATGTGACATGCTAAACTCCAAATGATGCACTTCTCAGAAGAATCACTTCTCTGTATATTGCACTGTACAGTTATTTTGGTCACACTGAATCTGCTTAATGATGGACAAAAATACTATCATTATGTGCATTGCTATGAACTCTGACTTGCTCTTTTTCCACACCCTTTCAAAGTCCCCCTCTCAGTTTCTTTCTTTCTTTCTTTCTTTCTTTCTTTCTTTCTTTCTTTCTTTCTTTCTTTCTTTCTTTCTTTCTTTCTTTCAATTCAAGTCCATTTCTGCTTTTTGGCCTCAGACTACATAACACGTCCTTACAAAGTCCTTCGTTCACTCTCTCTCTCTTTCACAATTGGCCCCTTTACAAGTCCCAGCCATATCCTTTCATAGACACACACTCTCACTCTCTCTCTCTCTCTAGTCAGCTGACTGTCTGGCGCTCTGCCTCAGTGGCTGGCTGAGCTCAGCGCCGTGGCAACGTGCAGCTTGCCATGTCTGCTGTCGCTACGGGAACCAGCTGCAGTGAGAAACACAGCAAAGCTGGGTCAACATAGCCTGCCGCAGATTCATTCAGAAAATATTCTGTCTGAGAGAATTGGTGTGTGGCTTACTGTAAATGGAGTTTCTCACAGTTTCTTCACACAGGTGATCATTAAATCCTTAAAAATCAATGACGTGTTCCCTCATATCAGGTTTATTAAACACTGGAAGTGGTAAACAGTGGTTAAGGATCCAAGCTGCATATAATGTCACATATCAAAGTACAATACTTGTGACATAATTGTGAAAAAAAAAAAAAAATGCAGTGTAGGTAGGCATAAGAGACTTCTTTCAAACACATTAAAAACAATCTTAATTATTCCAAACTTTTGATGTATATATTATATATTAATAATATTTCTTTTTATATATGAAGAACTGCAATGATTCTGATTCTAATTCAGTCATTCAATATGTAAAGAAGCCTTGAAGCACCCTTTTTAAAGAGTGCATCGTCGTTGAGAAGATTCATGAGCGACATGTACAATCAGATTGCAAGTTAATTACAGGTGTCTGAATGAATCTTCTCTTCTCACAGATGCTCCTCATCTTTTCAGACAATGTGTAATCAGATGCCCTACTGTTGTAAGAGACTATCAATGTCAGAATCACCAGCTCCCAGACAGCCAGCTGGCATCACCGGATGCCAAGATGATGTTATACGGCTCCCCTTAGGAAACCTTGAAATTATAAAAATAGGCTTCTCCTTCAGTCTGCGTGTGCTTTTAGATTTCAGACGTTTAAGCTGGGGCTACATTGGCTTTTGTTTAGTTATTTAGCAGATGCTCTTACAAATGAGGAATGCTTCAACACTAATGAGTGTTACTGAACTTTCTCAGCCGTCTTTTATTGCTCTGAAATCATGCCTTGCAGTGTTTCATGTCTCTGTGTAATAGATCATATGGTGGCAGTAGACCATTGTAGTTGCTGATGGGTCTGATCACAGAATGTTCTAATGCAACTGACCAGTATCCAGATGACTTTAACACACTGCTTCTGTTCCAGCTATCACGCCCATGACTTATGCCAGGTACACACTGTACGATTTTGGGCTGTCTCAGACGAAAGATGACCAATTGTGGTGGTTTCTGTGGTCGTGGCTCCTAAACGGTGGTCCTACGTCATATAGTGAGAGAGGTTCAAAGATGGGCATTGTCACTGTCAGAAAATTATCGCAGGCTATCTTTGGTCGCAAGACAGTGTCAGAAATGTAGCATGAGCATCTCACAGGGCCCTATTTTAATGATCTGAGCGCATGGTCTGAAGCACATGGCGCAGGTGCACTTAGGGCGTGTCCGAATCCACTTTTGCTAGTTTAATGATGGAAAAAACAGTCGGCGCACCAGGCACATGGTCCAAACAGGTTTTACCTAGTCTCTTAATGAGCCATGGGTGTGTTTTGGGCATAACGTGCAATAAATCAATCAGAGTCTTATCTCCCATTCCCTTTAAAAGCCAGTTGCGCCTGCACTATGGCGGATTCGCTATTTACATGGCGGAATTTGCGAGCGGAAAGACTGAATGCTTCTCCAGAGAGGAATCCTTTTATTTTTAATATTTAAATTTTTTGTGTGCTGCTGCGCATCCCTGTGTGTGTAATAAGCAGAGTGTACGCGCGTTGTGCACCCGCCTATAGGTGCATATTACTAACGCGCCCTTTAAATAACACAAAAAATACTGCGTTTTCAGTATTTAAGTTGCCTCAAAATAGCAGCGCGCCAACAATGCGCCTAAACACACCTCGTTTTCAGACCAGCACGCCCATGGGCGAACAGATAGGCGCGAGTGCATTTGCTATTTAAACAATGTGGCGCTGGAAGTGAAATTGATAACTGCGGCAGGCTGAAACTAGCAAAAAACACTTGCGTTGCGCCTGGCGTCGCATTGCGCCGGGTGTATGATAGGACCCACAGTGTGTTTGCTGCTACGACCTACGTCTACTCACTATAGCCAATAATGCAACATGAAATGGCATATTGATCAACGCTACATGGCGCTAAAACTCCATTTGCAAAATTGGCATGCCAAGTTGGCCTTTTTCCCAAGCCTTGACCGCATCCATATTCTCCTCTTTCGTCTCCTCTTTTTTTTTTTTCAGCGTGCATAAAAACCACAATTGCCAAAGTGCAATTCATCTTGCTCTGTTTGTTTACCACTAGCACATGCTGATGACATTTTATTCTTCTATACTAACTTGCATCATAGCCTACGTTTCAAAAGGTGTCTTCATCGTATAGTCTACATACATGTCGTACAGACTGCGCAGGCAAAAATAGACACTTATATCATTAAAATACAAATTTTTAATACATTTAATGTTACAACTTTCTGATATATTTAAAAGGATAGTTCAGCCAAAAAAGAAAATTCTGTCATAATTTCCTCACCCTCATGTCATTCCAAACCCAGAAGACTTTGGTTAATTGTTGAAACACAAATGAAATCTAACAAAATAAATAAAAAAATTGTAACTCAAATGTATAGGCTTCCGGTGTTACTTTAGCCATCCAAAAACAGCCCATTATTGTGGTTGATACTGGAAAATGGTATTTCATATCATATTATTTTCATTTATTATCATATTCATAACCACACTGGTTTGTAGTGCAAATAGTTTTACCGTTTACTGCACTGTGTTATTCTTCTAGTTATTTACCTATAGTGGATAATGAATCGGAAGCCACAAAATAAGGTGGATAAAGCAATTGTATCTCCAAACAAGTCTTATATTAAACCTAATTCATATGCATTCATTTTACGATGCCTTTATAACCTTTTTGGTTCTTCTAATACCTAGACTTTAAGTGGAGGGGCAGAAACCTAATTTAAAATATCTTAGTTTGTGTTTCGAAGATTAACCAAAGTCTTATGAGTTTGGAATGATATGAGGGATATTCATTTTTGGGCGAACTATACCTATCAAATTGGTGGTCATTCTGTGGTCAAATATTTTTGTTTAATGATCGCTCACTGTACAAAATTGTTGGTTTAACTTAAAAAAGTAAGTTACCTGGTTGCCTTAAACTTTTGAGTTAATTGAAATTAAACATTTGAGTTAATGCAATGAAAGAGATTGGTTAAATAAATGGCTTGCTTATTTATACAGAAGCTGCGTTTCAGTAATAAAAATCTAACAGTTTTAAAGCTGCAACCAATAAGAGCTAGTCATTCATCAACAAAGCAAACCAGTGACCAATCACCATAATGCAACCAATCAGAATTAGGCATTAATCAAATAAGTAACTCAGCTCAGCTAGAGATGTGCTGATGTCATACAAGACACTGCTCTACATGTATGTGTGTAATGGATGTCTATTCTCAGCTGGTGTGTGCTGTATATATACTGTACTATGAGAAGCAGCACACACACACACGCATACATGTTGGTGGCAAAGTTTGTGTGGTGCCTCCCAGACAATCAGGTTATTTAAACAGCTTGACCTACAAATAGAAATGTGCTTTCTCTCTCTCTCTCACACACACACACTCGTTTTCAGCTCTGGGAGCGTGACGGAGGGGTGAAGGGAGGTACTGGGATCAGAAAGGCTCTGCAGCTGTGGGTCTACGTGAGTCCTGGCAGGGACACACTCTCCCTCTCTCTATCACTCTCTCCTTCCACCCTCCCTCCCTGGCATCTATTTCTTTATTCTCCTCTTTATTTTTCTGTTTCTCCCCTCCTTCTCTGTCTAACACCGCCCCCTATCCCCCATGAGACCTTGACAATGAGAGATGTTTCACTTTTAGCTCGATATCTGAGACGTGTGAAAGACAAGTAAAGGCATGGGAATCGAACACGCACACCAAACTGAAAGAGCAGAATTTCATTTGGCACAAAATGCACAGGAATTGCAGTGATTGAATGCACAATTTTGCTACAGAAGCCAGAATTATCTCTTTTGAAAGACAATATAGGAAAATACAAGAGAATAATCTAATAATGCATGTGAGTGTCTGTCTCTGCTGATGTTTCTTTTAATAATGCATCTGGTCACACTGACAAACATTTTTTTTTTGTGTGTGTGTGTGTGTGTGTGTGTGGATATCAGCTCCGTTTTAGCCGGATACACAGTGGCCATGAACCAGCCCTGTCTATCCCATGTTCCACCTGCTAGGCATACATCACCAAGACCATCTGTGGCATTCTGCAACCTGCTTCCTCAACTCCACACAATAACACAGTGGGTTTGTTAGTTTGTTTCCTCTGCTCATGTGACTTTTACAAGCTAAATATTAAGTTCCAGCCAAGGTCAGACTCAAAAGAGAAGGAGGATAAACTGAGAGAGAAAGAGGGGGTGAATGAGAAAGTAAAACAAGGAAGAGGGCAAGGAGGACATGCAGAAATTGCAACAATGCAGGTGATAAAATGATTACAGTAGAGAGGAGTGTTTAGCAGTTAGGTCACTATATGATGTGACTCTCTTTGTTTCAATACAAACTTGGTCTGTACTGCCACTTTGTGGTCGTAGGTGGAATAATATCTAAGCATTTCTCGGTTTGGAAATTAGCTGTTTTAGCTTCACTTTGAAATATTATTTTTAACTCTCCCACTGTATTAAATAAATGTATACACCTTTAGTATTCCCGGGTCAGTTTTGACCCGGCAGGACATAAAATATTCTTCAACTAAAACCATATTGTATCTGATCAGTAACTTCTCATTATTCAGTGATTGTGCAACATTTTTTTAATGTTACAGTGTTTTACTATGTTGTTACTACAAACCCGATTCCAAAAAAGTTGGGACACTGTACAAATTGTGAATAAAAACAGAATGCAATGATGTGGAAGTTTCAAATTTCAATATTTTATTCAGAATACAACATAGATGACATATCAAATGTTTAAACTGAGAAAATGTATCATTTTAAGGGAAAAATAAGTTGATTTTAAATTTCATGGCATCAACACATCTCAAAAAAGTTGGGACAAGGTCATGTTTACCACTGTGTGGCATCCCCTCTTCTTTTTATAACAGTCTGCAAACGTCTGGGGACTGAGGAGACAAGTTGCTCAAGTTTAGGAATAGGAATGTTGTCCCATTCTTGTCTAATACAGGCTTCTAGTTGCTCAACTGTCTTAGGTCTTCTTTGTCGCATCTTCCTCTTTATGATGCGCCAAATGTTTTCTATGGGTGAAAGATCTGGACTGCAGGCTGGCCATTTCAGTACCCGGATCCTTCTTCTACGCAGCCATGATGTTGTAATTGATGCAGTATGTGGTCTGGCATTGTCATGTTGGAAAATGCAAGGTCTTCCCTGAAAGAGACGACGTCTGGATGGGAGCATATGTTGTTCTAGAACTTGAATATACCTTTCAGCATTGATGGTGCCTTTCCAGATGTGTAAGCTGCCCATGCCACACGCACTCATGCAACCCCATACCATCAGAGATGCAGGCTTCTGAACTGAGCGCTGATAACAACTTGGGTTGTCCTTGTCCTCTTTAGTCCGGATGACATGACGTCCCAGTTTTCCAAAAAGAACTTCAAATTTTGATTCGTCTGACCACAGAACAGTTTTCCACTTTGCCACAGTCCATTTTAAATGAGCCTTGGCCCAGAGAAAACGCCTGCGCTTCTGGATCATGTTTAGATATGGCTTCTTTTTTGACCTATAGAGTTTTAGCTGGCAACGGCGAATGGCACGGTGGATTGTGTTCACCGACAATGTTTTCTGGAAGTATTCCTGAGCCCATGTTGTGATTTCCATTACAGTAGCATTCCTGTATGTGATGCAGTGCCGTCTAAGGGCCCGAAGATCATGGGCATCCAGTATGGTTTTCCGGCCTTGACCCTTACGCACAGAGATTGTTCCAGATTCTCTGAATATTTGGATGATATTATGCACTGTAGATGATGATAACTTCAAACTCTTTGCAATTTTTCTCTGAGAAACTCCTTTCTGATATTGCTCCACTATTTTTCGCTGCAGCATTGGGGGAATTGGTGATCCTCTGCCCATCTTGACTTCTGAGAGACACTGCCACTCTGAGAGGCTCTTTTTATACCCAATCATGTTGCCAATTGACCTAATAAGTTGCAAATTGTTCCTCCAGCTGTTCCTTATATGTACATTTAACTTTTCCAGCCTCTTATTGCTACCTGTCCCAACTTTTTTGGAATGTGTAGCTTTAAATTATTGCATTCCTTTTTTATTCACAATTTGTACAGTGTCCCAACTTTTTTGGAATCGGGTTTGTACATTTACCCCCTTTTTATTAATTAATAAATTGAGAAATTCTTTGAAATTTCAAAAACACAACCAAGGAAAGGCTAACATGCTTCAAAGGGCATGTTTATTGCAGTATTGTCACTTTTGGTAAAATCAGGGAAGCAGGCATAGATGGGTGCGTGAACCTCATTTGCATGTTGATTGGTGACAGTCATGTTTTTTTGGGTAGTTTTCTGATGATTTTATAGTCTTAAACTCTAATATAACAGTCACATTTAAAACGTTTACAATTTTACATTTTGTCATTTGTAATAAAAAAAAATTAAAAAATGCAATTCATTTAATTATAACTCTTTATGTAAATTATGTATTTTTTAAAAAAAAAATGCTCAGAACGATGCGAAGGATCAAGCCTAAGCTTCCAAGTGCACAGTTCATGTGTGTGTGTGTGAATTTCAGTCTTGAAGTTTTAGTGTCACCCCTTCACTTTTGTGAGCTTTCCCTGCATTATGACTGAATTATTGAATGGATTTCACATATTCTCAAAACTTTGCTCTGTATTACAGACACAGTGGTTCATAGGTGTGTGTGTGTTTAAGTGTGCGTCTGTGTGTGAGTGGATGTGTCAATATCACACTCTTGATGTTTTAGAGTGTCACCCCTTTACTGCCGTGTACTCTTAAAGAAGTCTTAAAGAAGAGGGTTAAAGAAAGAGTAATTTCTTTAATTGAAAGTATTAGCTAGCTGTGTAACTCTACATATGTTCATGCACATATTTTATAATGTAGGGTGAAGTGAGCTAAAATGGGCCAAATAAGGTTGTAGCGTCATATCTCTTTAAATGTTTACAGCCAATCACAATAACTGAACTTGCATTGTTGCTTCAACACTTGTTTACATGTAACAATAGTTTTGAATGGTCTGAGTTTTTTAAGGCGGGCAGGGCAGAGTGTTACATGAAGCTTGTCAGAAAAATTGTAAGGTAAGTGAGCCTGACAGTAAATTTCATTCATCACTAATAAGGGTAGCTACTGAAGCAATTATAAGTAAGCTTCCCATAAAAGCAAAGGTTTATAAACAATGTTTGACATGCTTTTTCAAATAAAAAAGTTTAATTTAAAAAAGAAACTGCTGGTTAAGCTAAAATGGTCCACAATTTTCATTTAAAATTGGCTGCATACACACACACACACACTTTTACACGGAAACTGAGGGTGAAAATAGGTTTATATGCCTAGATATGTATCCATACAAGATCTTAACAGTCTTTAAAAAATTGCAGACAGTATGGCAGGAGGATAATGGCATCTGTGATGAAGATGGTTATATCTGCAAAGACTGCCTTTGAAGGGAATGCAGCAAAAGATCTAACTGGCCTGACTAGGTGCGATGTTAAGACCTAGCTACAGGAAATGTTAAAGTGTTTTGTTTTGTTTTTGTCAAAGATGTTCTAATCTTTAACTAAATGTTTGACAAGCACATGCACACAAAAGACACCAATGCACAGAAACACACACCTATACAACATGATCAGTTCATTTTTAATTGCATTTTTTAATGAAATATTCATTCAACTTTCCATTCAATGAAATACATTTATGGTGTTGTTGCTATGGCACACTAAAGACAAGTGTCAATTTACTGTTAAAATAAAATGATTTCAGCCGAAATTACCATTCTTGTTCTGTTTTTATATTGGCCCATTTTAACTGAACAGCTGGCCCATTTTACCTGAATGTTGTGCCGTGGCTCAAGAATGTACCCTCTCTCTCTCTCTCTCTCTCTCTCTCTCTCTCTCTCTCTCTCATAATTTAAAACAATTATACTTTTTCACATTTTATATATATATATATATACATACACACATATATAAACGTGGCCCATTTTAGCTGGCTTCACCCTAGCTAATTTTTTTTTTTTTTAATGTTTATGAAGTTATAGCCTGCTAATTTGTACATGATTTGTGAAAAACATTTAATTTTTGATTCATTTTTCATTTTCAATTTTGTTGGAAGTTCTTTTGTTAAAATGAACTTTTGTTAATTAAAATATCTAGGCTTCCTTTGTTAATTCAAATCTATGATGACTGAATATTTCTCTCTCTAGCAACAACAATTTATTATTATTATTATTATTATTATACAAAGTATTACTGTAGGTATGCCTTAAAAGTACAAATTACTGCACAGGCTGCAATTTAAACACATCCAGTACATCACGTGATACCAGCAGGTAAACGCATCACGTGATGAGGTAGACGCGTTTACTCGCGCTCACCTGCCCACCTTTGACTATCGCTACCAGCGTTAGCGGATTCTCTAAACAAGCGTAACGACTTCAAAGCTGGGTAAGAGTTTAGAAAACATTTGTTTTAAAGCGATGTTAATACATTATTTGAACTGCATAAATTAAACTAGGTCGTAAATGTTTAGGCTATCTAATAATGTAAGTCATAACGCGAGGATATGGGTGCGTCTCAATAAGCTCCCAATTCAGTCAGGGCACTAATCAGTCGGCCATTTTAAGGGCTGTCTCAATCGCAAAATCCTACCAGTGCACTGAAGTTCGCTCCCTAAAAAGTCCCACAATGCACCGTGAAACCCAGGGAGCATCGATGCTGTTCCCTTAACGGAAGTTCTAAAGCGCAAAACATAAATGATCAGGGGCCTGTTTCAATAAGGAGGTTCAACAACTTGAACTCTGAGTTGACCTACCCTGAGATGGGAAACTCTGCGTTTTGGGTTTCAGAACAGCTAAATTGAGGTAGTTCAATCAACTCTGAGTAGACTGACTCTGAGTTAAGCGCGTGCACCACGACTATGAAAGCCACGATCAATGGAGCTCCGAAATGACGATTCACCATGGCAACAGCACCCAACAAAAAGACGTCTGCATACTTCCGGGTAAACCGTAAGTTTAATTCTTAATCATTGTTATAATATCAGAGGTGAAAACTGGCAGAACATTAAGTTACTGAACCAATATTCATTTTCATGGTATCCCACGGCCAAAAAAACAAGAAAAAAAATGTGGTAGCAGCTAAAAATTAAGTATAAAAATGTAATTTAATCAGGTAAAGCTTTAAGCATAAAAGGTTCATGAGTGTAGGATTCATGACTTTACAAACATTTGACATATTAAATAAATATCATTCAGTGTCTATTTCAATGTGCAGCAGCTTTTTCCTTATAGTCTAATGCTCTTTTCACATAATGTTCTCTAATTCAACCTGTTACATTTGTGAATTAGGGTAATCAAATTAACATCTGACTTCTACTCAGGCCAACAGCAAAGAAGGAAGAGGCTCGCAAAACACCAGCACTGACAGATGAAGAGGAGATGGAGGAAGAATATTAACAGAATATTAAAACAGGAAAAAAAAGAACTGTTGCTTTTGTATTTAGCAAATAAAGATGACCAAATAAATTGTGAATAATTTGTGTTTATTTAACACCTGTGGTGTATGGCATATATTTCAGACCCTTCCTTCTGGTATTCTTCCATTCCATATAGTAATTTTTCATTTTTGAAAGGTGCGATGATGGGAATATGCATATCAATGCATCCAACCACATTGGAAATCTTAAAGGAAATTCTAATTATTAGGTTTCTTCCAGAGGTTGCAAAAAGATATCAAGTGAACATCATTTAACCTGATTTCTACACCACTGCCCTGCAATCCTGTGAAACTCCTCTTTGATGCTCTCATGGGTTTGTGCCCAGAAAACAACACAAACATATTCAGAAAGAGCTCACGTGAGAGTGAGGCAAACTTTCCTTACCTCTCTGCATACAGCAGCCTTACTAATATGCTCTGCATCTCTGATATTATATAGAAAACTATCATTAAAACATGGTACTGCTCAAATAAATATGCATGTGGATATAGCAAGCAAAAAAATCCTCTCCTGACATGAATGTAACTCCCTACAAATTACTGCAGCCTCCTCATATACAGGATGCTATTTGTGTCATTTTGACAGTGTCCTCTTGATGAAAATATACGCAGTGAATGAATGTACCTGCACTGCAAAAAAATGCTTTTCTTTTGTCTTGTAATTTCCAGTCAAAATATCTAAAGATTCTTAAATCAATGTGCATTTTCTAGGCCTACATAAGAAAAATTACATAAGTATTTAGTCTTGTTTCCTGGGGGACAAAAGAAAAAGCTAATTTAAGTGCATTTTTCTTATTTTGCAAATTATATGCCAATAGGGTAAGAAAAAATACTCAATATGAAAAGCATTTGTGCAGCGTGAATAAATGAATGATGTATTTAAACACTGCTGCCGCTTTAAAAAGGGGGAGGAGACTGAAAGAAACTGGGTTTACCGAAGAAAACCTGCTCCAGACCAAGTAAATTTACCATGGTAACAGACTCTGAGTATAAGTTACCTCTCTTTCAGAAACGGGCTTGACTTACCCTGCTTTCTCGGTTTAACATACCTCCCATTCTGAAACAGAAAACTCAAGAGTTCCCCTCATTTCAGGGTTAACATACACAGAGTTTTCACTTAACCTCCTTTCTGAAACGGCCCCTGATTGATAGCTGTTGTTGTTGTTTTTTTTAATACAAACCATTATTTAATTATATTTCAGCATAATCATACATCCCTACCAGGTAATGAACATAATGTAGCTAACATTTATAATTTATTTATTCTGGCTGAAGTGTTGCACCTATATGTAACAAGTAGGCTATTTATCATAATGTAGGCTACTTTAAATAACATTTAAAAATATATATAATAAAGATATAAGTTTTGCTGTTGTTGTTCATAAATACCAGTAGTGATGTTGTACAATGAGGATGTTGTCATGTCACCGGAAATCATCAGTGTCCCAAATGTGTAGTGATCCAGGGATGTGTATGTGTAGTGATCCTTACTGTCCTTAACAGTGGCCGAATTTGTGTACACTGATTGAGACGCACCCTGTGTAAACCCTTGTGTGCTGCACACTATGTAATGTATATTTTTTATATGAGGTTCCATAGTGGCAGTTCTGACTCAGTTGCCCTATACAAGATAAAATATGAACAAAGAACAAAAAAAAAAAAAAAACACTTTTTAATAATGTAATATTAAAACAGATGTGTCAGGTGTATTGTTTTTGTTTGCTGTTGCAAGTGATGACTTGTTATTTAGCTATGTTTATCGTCAAAAAACATGCTTACACTAACTAAGAGCAATTCAATTTTTTTCCTTCTTGTGTCAATGTATTACTTATTGAAACTTTTCTTCAGATCAAAAAGCAATTAATGTTCCTCACCCATCACTCCTAATGTTCCTCACCAGTCTCCCATCAGTGCTGAATTTTCTGGATTCAGGGGCGAAACCGTTTCATGAGGATTGAGCATCACTCACCAGGTAAGTTCACCTAATTTTGGATTCTTTGCTGTGACTCGGTTCTGACTCGGTGCCCTATGCAAGATAAAAAGAGATTTTTTCCCCCCATTTGTTTGTATTTTAAGAACGTAATACTTCCCTAGATGCATCTATTGGTGGTATAGATTTCGTTTAGTATGCAACTTATGATATGTAAATAAGTTACAGTCATAAAGACAGCACTTGTCATGTTTTGTACCACTGCATACTAATTTCAACAAAAAGTGCACAATCCTCGTACTGTTTCTGTGGTTTCAGAGATCAGCCGCAGTTTTTGTTTTCATCTTGTGTTTATTTCAGAGGTTCATTGAACTTGGAGAGAATATTGAGTCTTGGTATATGATATAATGATTGCAGAATGGTGTTTTAGTAGTTTGGTCACTGTTTTGTAAAGTGTGACTCCTGCACCATGTCAAATCTCAGAGGACTGGAACTCTCCTCTCTTTTGTTATTGTTATTTTCAGTATAGTTATTGGGTAGGTGTGATTCTAGCACATTTCTAGGTCACTGAACAAATAAGCAAACATTAATTGTGACATTGACCATGTGCAGATGTCAGATGTTCTTACTTCCATTGAAGCTCAATGCTCTTTGTAGCATCTCAAATCATGCTGAAGACATTCTGAAATTCATGTACATTACAGTTGCAAGTTTTTGTACTCACAGCACAGTCCTTATCAGAAAAAAAATTGTCATGCTGTATATACACTCACCTAAAGGATTATTAGGAACACCTGTTCAATTTCTCATTAATGCAATTATCTAATCAACCAATCACATGGCAGTTGCTTCAATGCATTTAGGGGTGTGGTCCTGGTCAAGACAATCTCCTGAACTCCAAACTGAATGTCAGAATGGGAAAGAAAGGTGATTTAAGCAATTTTGAGCGTGGCATGGTTGTTGGTGCCAGACGGGCCGGTCTGAGTATTTCACAATCTGCTCAGTTACTGGGATTTTCACGCACAACCATTTCTAGAGTTTACAAAGAATGGTGTGAAAAGGGAAAAACATCCAGTATGCGGCAGTCCTGTGGGCGAAAATGCCTTGTTGATGCTAGAGGTCAGAGGAGAATGGGCCGACTGATTCAAGCTGATAGAAGAGCAACTTTGACTGAAATAACCACTCGTTACAACCGAGGTATGCAGCAAAGCATTTGTGAAGCCACAACACGCACAACCTTGAGGCGGATGGGCTACAACAGCAGAAGACCCCACCGGGTACCACTCATCTCCACTACAAATAGGAAAAAGAGGCTACAATTTACACGAGCTCACCAAAATTGGACAGTTGAAGACTGGAAAAATGTTGCCTGGTCTGATGAGTCTCGATTTCTGTTGAGACATTCAGATGGTAGAGTCAGAATTTGGCGTAAACAGAATGAGAACATGGATCCATCATGCCTTGTTACCACTGTGCAGGCTGGTGGTGGTGGTGGTGGTGGTGTAATGGTGTGGGGGATGTTTTCTTGGCACACTTTAGGCCCCTTAGTGCCAATTGGGCATCGTTTAAATGCCACGGCCTACCTGAGCATTGTTTCTGATCATGTCCATCCCTTTATGACCACCATGTGCCCATCCTCTGATGGCTACTTCCAGCAGGATAATGCACCATGTCACAAAGCTCGAATCATTTCAAATTGGTTTCTTGAACATGACAATGAGTTCACTGTACTAAAATGGCCCCCACAGTCACCAGATCTCAACCCAATAGAGCATCTTTGGGATGTGGTGGAACGGGAGCTTCGTGCCCTGGATGTGCATCCCACAAATCTCCATCAACTGCAAGATGCTATCCTATCAATATGGGCCAACATTTCTAAAGAATGCTTTCAGCACCTTGTTGAATCAATGCCACGTAGAATTAAGGCAGTTCTGAAGGCGAAAGGGGGTCAAACACAGTATTAGTATGGTGTTCCTAATAATCCTTTAGGTGAGTGTACATTGGTACTGTTCAAATGCTAATAATTTCATGAATTGGATTTAGAACTCAATGTTATTTATAATTACAAAAAATTGCATATTTGCCGTCTTAGAATGATTTTTATTCTTAAATTTGTAGGCCAATAATGGCATTATCTTTCCAACTTGTGTTTTGAATTTGAGTATACATATTGAGTATATAGAGTCTCAGCACTGCACTTTGGTACAATACTTGTACTTCCAGCGCCGGTCTCTGAAAAACATTTAAAAAGACATCTTTTTAGTACTGGAATATGCAGTTTCATACATCATATTTGCATCACCCTTTTCCCTGTCTACTGAAAACCTTTATCAATATTTTCAAATGAACCAAATATTCAAGAGAGGAAAAAACTAAAAATGTTGTTCTTCCTGAAAATATTATACATTTGCTTCTTGTAGTTGTCTAAAATCCTTAATTCTGATTGGTCAGTCATGGCATTCTGCACTATATCATGACCACAGTCAATTGGCCATGCCCATGTATTTATTTGGCAAGCAGCCTCAAAATACGCAACTAGCCGGTCATTAACGTAAAAATAAACTCTTTCAGGTACAGCCTGCTGAAGTTTATTTATTGATATACACTTGCATAACATTAGACAATATTCATGTTGTATTATTTTGAGGAGCTGTACTTACTCGTGTTTATTTTCATGGTAGCTTTCAGCACCCACCAGGTAGTTATGGTTTGGTACGGTCCAGTGGAAAAGCTCATCAAACCAGTTCACATAAGTAGTCCACTCGCAGTAAGCAGTGCAGTGGCTGTTACTTCTACAGCAGTTAAACTGCCACCTGTGTGGAAAATGGTAATGACATCAGCTCAGGTGAACTCGCACAAAACGTCAAAACCAGTCCAAAATCAGAGCTCACCGTCTGTCCTCGTGCTTGTTGCTGTGGTAGCTGCTCATTCCTGTAATGATGTGGTGTGGTGGACACTCAAAGTTTAACGGTTGGTCAAAATCATTGGCGTAAGGTGACAAGAAACAGTCTGAACCAGAGTCAAAGGTGTCTTTACAGCCAAACTCCCACACTCTGTCCTCGTGATGATTATGATGTTCGCTTTGGATTCATTAGGCAGGGAAACAGTGAGGGACAAATTAATTAGAACTTGATTGTTCTGATTATAAATAAGTACTTAAGTACTGACATTTTATTTCATTATGAGAATGTTATATTGACATGGAATAGTGACTCTTATTCATTTCCAAACCGAATATGATACTTTTAATCCTTAAAGTTTAATTTTTTGCCCACTTTTTCTGGGGTTACAAGCTAAATAAATGATACATAAATTATCTTTTATGGCCATTAACATCCATGATTTTAGTGTAAACTGTGTTTGGACACAGCTATATTCATTGATCTGTATTTTTGTGGACCATGTTAGCCCATGATATTTTGACTTTTAATTTAGCAGTATTTTGACACAGATCTATACCGTTTCCGAAGTACAGTCTGCTTTCTACTCACCTCTTTATGTAGGATATTGACTGTCCTGGAGGGCACTTAAAATCTAGAGGCTGATCAAAGGTGTTTTCCCAGCGTAACTCTGTAGAGTTTGATTCAGACTGAACACTTAACAACAAATATATCTATTGATTTATAAAAACAAAGTTTTTCTTAAAGTTTCTCACCTTGTCCACTGGCCAAAAGACCCGTCAGCAGTAGAAATAAAGCAGCTCTCCTCATGGTGTTGTGGTGTGGAATTACAAGACAACTTAAGACAAACCTACAGCTTTTATAAAGACCTCAGGACTCAGGTCACATATGTAATGTAAGTTTCAGTGTGTTACTTAACAGTGGGATCTAATCATGTTTGAACAGGCGGGACTGTTTTTACCTCTCTCAGGGACAGTACACATGCACCTTTATAGTAAACAGAGATAAGCAGAGCTGTACAGTAAATATTACTATTTTAGTTTTGTGTTAGGTGCTTTTCCTGAGAAAATGCTAAGGGTTGTTGCACTGAGAGAAGATAAATACTTCACATTATTTATTGAAAAATAATAAAATAATCAGCCAAATTCTCAAACAATTACATTCATAATAAATCATGAGACATTCATATAGATGGTTTTATTCATTAAAAAAAAGAAGTGTGGTGTTAAATGTGCTAACCATGGCATATTCTGTGTAAAAATGAATAAATTAAAACTGATCGGTAAAGTAAACATATTGTCTACTGGAACACTGAAATCATTAAGACTAGCATTCAAATACAATGGTTTTTGGGCTGCTTTCCTGGTTTCCTGGTTGCAGGTAAAACATGTATTTTGCATATTCAAATTGTTTAAGAAAGATTATTCACATAACCTTAAAATAACATGGAACCTTATAACTGACGACATGGGGACAAACTCACTTACATTTACTTACTTACAAAGTCATACAGATTACATTCATTTCATTTTCTGTTCTCTCTCTCTCTTTGTCACACACTTATGCATATCAATGACATAGTGAGACACAGTATGTGTAGTTGCGATATCTCTCAGAGGGATGTTTCTTTGGAGTCTCTGATCTCTGTGATGGGTGGCTGGAATGACAGGATCTCTGTAAAAGTGTGGCCTGCAAAGTGAGAGACAGAAATGACAATTAATCAGAGCTAAGAATCGAGTTCTGGTTCTGCTGCCTCCAGCGTCATTGCACTTCATGAGCATATTATCTCTCTTCATGTTTTTCACACCTCTCCCAGCTAACAAAACAAAAATGTTCTAAAAATGTTTTGCTAATGTTCCTGTTTAGTTATGAAAATGCTATTTCTGAATGTTCTCTAAACATTCAAAACGTCCAGTTTTTTAAACATTTAAAAAAAAAAAATTATTGATTATGCAAACGTTAAGGGAACATTCCAATTTACCATTATAGGAACGTTACTTTTGAATGTTCTCTGAACATTCTGAAACAAGTAGTAGACAATTAAATATATATATATATAAATAATGTTTTTACGTTAACATGTTGAGAACATTATTAAAGACCAGATAACATTGAAAGAACATTCTGTTAACGTTACTGAAAGAATGTTTGTTCATAACTTTGAGAGAACCTTACCAGAACATTAGCCAAAGTTCTGAGAACGTTCCCTGTTAGCTGGGATTATTCTTCCTTAACCTCAACGCATAGAAATGAAAGCTAGCAATTCTCTTATTTTAGTTACACTATATTACCAAAAGTTTTGGGATGCCTGCCTTTACATTTAATATGGAGTTGGCCCACCCTTTGCAGCTATAACAGCTTCAACTCTTCTGGGAAGGCTTTCCACAAGGTTCAGGAGTGTGTTTATGGGAATTTTTGACCATTCTTCTAGAAGCGCATTTGTGAGGTCAGGCACTGATGTTGGACGAGAAGGCCTGGCTCGCAGTCTCCGCTCTAATTCATCGGGTTCTATCGGGTTGAGGTCAGGACTCTGCGCAGGCCAGTCAAGTTCCTCCACACCAAATTCGCTCATCCATGTCTTTATGGACCTTGCTTTGTGCGCAGTCATGTTGGAACAGGAAGGGGCCATCCCCGAAGTATGAAATTGTCCAAAATGTCTGTCCTTTCACTGGAACTAAGGGGCCAAGCCCAACCCCTGAAAAACAACCCCACACCATAATCCCCCCTTCACCAAACTTTACACTTGGCACAATGCAGTCAGGCAAGTACCGTTCTCCTGGCAACCACCAAACCTAGACTTGTCTATCGGATTGCCAGACAGAGAAGCGTGATTCGTCACTCCAGAGAACACATCTCCACTGCTCTAGAGTCCAGTGGCGGCGTGCTTTACACCACTGCATCCGACACTTTGCATTGCACTTGGTGATGTAAGGCTTGGATGCAGCTGCTCGGCCATGGAAACCCATTCCATGAAGCTCTCTATGCACTGTTCTTTAACTAATCTGAAGGCCACACGAAGTTTGGAGGTCTGTAGCTATTGACTCTGCAGAAAGTTGGCGACTTCTGCGCACTGTTTGCCTCAGCATGCGCTGACCCCGTTTTGTGATTTTATGTGGCCTACCACTTCGTGGCTGAGTTGCTATTGTTCCCAATTGCTTCCACTTATTGCACAGGTGGCAACCTATCCCGGTACCACGCTTGAATTCACTGAGCTCCTGAGAGCGACCCATTCTTTCACAAATGTTAGGTGCCTAGGTGCTTGATTTTATACACCTGTGGCCATGGAAGTGATTGGAACACCTGAATTCAGTGATTTGGAGGGGTGTCCCAATACTTTTGGCAATATAGTGTTAACTTTCAAGAGTTTATCTCATACGTTTCCATTGCTCCAGAGGCAGTTCTGTGTTGTCCATGGAGTGGTCATACGGCAGGGCCTCTGTCTCTTCCTCAGGTTCTCTGTACTCTGTAAACAGGGGGAGCTCAAGCGCCTCTGCAGCGCTCACACGCTTTTCTGGATCCAGAACAAGCATCCGCTCCAGAATGCTCACCGCTGAAAAAGACACATATTAGACACAGATAACTCTAAGACTAGCTATATTTCCATCCAAAGATGCAAATTTAAATTACAATAAGCGCAAAATTGGAATATCGCATAAAAGCATTGTTTCCATCCCCTGTGTTCAAGAGAACAAAATCGCCACTGGGATATTTGTGCAAAATATCTGTAATCAAAATGGAAGTTACTGCAATCGGGGAAGCCACTGTGGCTCTTTTTTCCTACATCATAAATGACTTGTGCCTCAGAGCGCACAGACAAATGTTAACTTGCGTTCAGTGGCGGATACCTGGTGTTTGGGAACTCAGTTCTGGGAGGTCATTATACCCAAACATTTCAGAATGACCAAACCAACATTTGAGATGCTGTGCAATGAAATTGGTCCACTGGTTAGTCCAGTAACTTGTCCAATCACATCCTTAGTTGAGGCAAAATCAAGTGAGTTTTTTGTTGAGCTTGTCTGTGCATAAATTCTAAAAACTTATGCATTTGGCATTTCCATCCTGTTTTTTTTAGTGCGATATCCCAAGATTTGCATAAAAATGGGTAGATGGAAACATAGATAATTTAGCAAAGGAAATACATAGCTTACCCTCTGTGCTGGCATTGAAGAAAATAGTGTTTAAGTCTTTCTTTGGTACTTTAGGTAAACCTCGGATATAGTTTTTGGCCTGTATGAATGGATAAAAATAAAAAAACATGCATCAATTGTGCATTCCCATGTCAAAATGTATGTAAAGTAGTGTTTCTTTTTATCGGTAATACACTTACATCTTGGCTTTGTAGCTTCATTATGAAATCTGGTGCTGGCGTTCCCGTGATTTTCATGATCTCTCTTAGCTGGTCCAAGTCTACAAGTCTATGTCAAGGATTCAGTGAAAGAATAGAGACAGTACAAGCCCTTTTCTGCAGTTAAACCTCTGTAATCTCTATTGTGGATTGTAGTAGAGCATTTTTGGCGAAAGCTATGTCAATTAAATTCAAATAAATGTAGAAATGTGCCATGATCGCTACTGTGATGCATGTAAGTACACAAACAAAGAGCAACATGTCATTTTTCCATTAAATTAAATCATTTGCCTAATCATCAAAACACAAGAACATGTGAAAGCAGAACTTGTTTGTTACATTATGAGGAAAAAGATACGGTCATTTCCTTTAAAAAGTGGCCTTCCAAGCAACATCTCCGCCATGATGCAGCCCACTGACCAGATATCAACTAAAACAGAAAAAGAGTGTTTGATCACATCAGTCAATAAAAGTATGTAAATCTGTTATCAAAAGCGAACAGGGGCTGCGTCCGAAATCACATACTCTCTTGAGTAGGTACATATTTTGGATAAGTACTTGAATGTAATATGTGTAGTATAAATGTAATCCAGATGTACTACATTCGCCATGTTGACATTATCATGTGACCTACCAGCGTCAGTTGCGCTGCTTCACTGCTATTCACAAATCTTCTCCCGTGGCCTCATGGGATAGTAAAGAGTCTTTCGTATGCACACTTTAGAATCTCGCCGGAAATGTCATCATTTGTCTACTCTTTTATGAGTACGATGAATTCAGACATATTTAGTTTGTCACATACTGTTTTTCGCCATCTATATAGTAGGGAAGTATGCGATTTCGGATGCAGCCCAGGACTCTAGTGCCACTGAGGTCATTGTGATGCCCTACAGCGACATCTAGTGGTTAGGGATGTAATATCTACACCTGTTTGTGAGTAGTGCATCCAGTTGAGGATAACCTCCGGTGCTCTGTACCAACGTGTCACCACATAACCTGTCATTTCTGAATCTGCCTGACGTGCAAGTCCAAAGTCCAGGATCTGCACACATTTTTTTTTACAAATGTCAAGAGGGGACCAATATTTGTAATCTTACATTAAAATAATTATGAATCCTTTTATATAAAATAAGTGAAACTTAAGATTTTGAGGAAAGTTGATGTAGACATTCTTTGTTTAAATTGCACTGTAGACCAAGTTGGTTTAATACCTTCAGCTCACAGTCCTGGTTCACTGCCAGATTTCCTGGTTTCAGATCCTGAGGAACAACAACCAAAGTACACATTTACAAAAAACAAAATGCAATAAATAAAATGCTCCTGTTTATTATTTATACTCTGATTTTTTTTATTTTTTTTATTTAAGAAACATCAATACACGCCTCCATAAATTTTCTCAGAGATGAGAAAAGAGGATGAATGGATGTCAGGGTTGAATGAAGTGGTCACCCAACCCCCTCTGTGCATCTTATTAAACTCTCAGAGGTCACATACCCTGTGAATGATCCCGGCTGAATGAATGTACTGTGGAAAAAGAGCAAGACAGAGAGATTTATAGATGGCTACCACAACACTATAAAGAAGGACAGAGTGTTTCATCTATGTCTAACCTTGAGACCCCTCAGTATCTGATAGACCAGAAACTGCACCCTGTCCTCGGATAGTCTCTCCATCTTCATCAGCTTTCCAAGATCAGTTCCCATAAACGGCATCACCAGGTAACTTAGAGAAAAAGACAGTACCTGCTGTTCTACTGTTGGTCTGTAATGACTGAACTTTATAAGTACTTTAATGAACATTTGCTAATGATCTGTTTTATGTTAGTTAATATTGTTAATGGTTCACTCTCAGAAAAAAAAGGTACAAAAGCTGTCACCAGGATGGTATCCTTTAAAAAGGCTCTAGTAGTACCATTTAGGTACAAATATGTACCTTTGAGGTACTTATATGCACACTTATATGTACTTTAGGCACAAAGGTGTGCCTTTTGAAAGGGTACACTTTTTTTTTTTTTAATTGTACCTTTAGGGGTACAACAGCTTGTCACTGGGGCAATACCCTTAAAAGGTGCATATTAGTACCTTAGAGTAGCAATACATACCTTAAAGGGTTAGTTCACCCAAAAATGAAAATGCTGTCATTAATTACTCACCCTCATGTCGTTCCAAACCCGTAAGACCTTCGTTCATCTTTGGAACACAAATGAAGATATTTTTGATGAAATCCGTGAGCTCTCTGACCCCTCCATAGACAGCAATTTAATTACCACTTTCAAGACCCAGAAAGGTAGTAAAGACATCGTTAAAATAGTCCATGTGACTCCAGTGGTTCAATCTTAATTTTATGAAGTGATGAGAGTGCTTTTTGTGTGCAAAAAACCAACACAAATAACGACTTTATTCAACAATTTCTTCACGTCTGTGTCAGACTCTTACACTGTTGACGTAGTGTAAACAGTGCAGCGCTTCCTAGTTCTACAGCAGAACGACTCGTGCGCATGCGTCGTGGTGCTCACGTGAACAGTGTTGGTCAATGGTAAGCCGGCGTTTTGGAGCGTAAGTCAACAGCGTAAGAGTCTGACACAGGCTAGAAGAAATTGTTGAATAAAGTCGTTATTTTTGTTTGTTTTTTTGCGCACAAAAAGTATTCTCGACGCTTCATAGCATTAAGGTTGAACCACTGGAGTCACATGGACTATTTTAACGATGTCTTTACTATCTTTCTGGACCTTAAAGGTGTTAATTAAATTGCTGCCTATGGAGGGGTCAGAGAGCTCTCGGATTTCATCAAAAATATCGTCATTTGTGTTCAGAAGATGAACGAAGGTCTTACGGGTTTGGAACAACATGAGGGTGAGTAATTAATGACAGAATTTTCATTTTTGGGTGAACTAACCCTTTAAGATACTACTATGAACTTTTTAGGTGTAAAAAAGGTACAAGTATGTCCTTTTAAGTGTACTGCCCCAGTGACAAGCTGTTGTACCCCTAAAGGTACATTTTTTGCAAACAATTTTCTGACAGTGTACCACCCCAGAGACAACTTTTGTACCTTTTCTTCTGAGAGTGTAGTGTAAAAATCTAGTACATTTATAATGTTTACTTTACTCACAAATCCTGAAATCTGTCCAACAAGATTTCCGAGGTAAAGACATCCAGCAGCCCAATAACCTGTCCAGTTAGTTAGAATTAGATATTAGGGTGCATGAACAACATTAACAAAGTGAATATATATATATATATATATATATATATATCAGACTTCTCATAGAGATAGAGGCAAAACAGGGGTAAATATTTAACATACATTCTCATGTTTCATGTGCTTGAGGAGTCGTAGCTCTCTGTAAGCACGTTTGGCGAACAGTCTGGACTGGAACGGCCGGTGGAGTTTCTTGATGGCCACACGCACTCCTGTCTTACGGTCAATCGCTGAACTTTGGATAGATTGAAAAGAGTAAGATCAATTCTTGACACATTCTTATAACACTTTACATAACCATCACTGGGGTGTTAAAGTGCAATGAAGTAGACTTCATCCATGGACACTGCATGGTCATGTCGATTGCATTTTTCTACGTCTACGTCTACGTCTGGACCCTAAAATGTGGTCAGGAAAGAGGTTGTGTATTGAGTGTAGTGCACAACAGGTTGATTACTCAATCTGAAACTTGAGCAACTTGGACAAGTGAAGAATCTATTAAAGCGGAAAGCCTTCTGAAGACCAACACTGTGTCTTTAATTCTGTAACTTCTGCTTGTTAAACGCAGACAATGGCATCAGCAGGGAAGCTTTGTTACGGACCTCTTGTCTTGCAAAGGGAGAAAAGTTTACAGAGGTTTCACAGTTTCACACAGATAAGCCATGAGGCAAGGAAAATGAAGAAAAAGGTTGGAATTTATGATATAATTAAAAAAAACAAGGCCAATCTATCAGTGTTCGTTCATTGCACAGTTTCCTTTAGAAATCATTCTTTCTACTGAAGTTACAGAGTCAGTGCATTCTTTCACATGTAAAGTAATTTTAACAGCCTATAATTCAACAGAAACGCCTTGATTCAGGGGGAATTTGGGGCTCCAAGCGAAATGTTGGGGGTCTTAAATCTATGCATTTTCATAAAACTTTCTGCAGCTACAAAAGTTAACTTTACAAATGCAACAGAAGTTGCGTTCGTCTGAGGTAACCATAGCAACAGTACGCCGCTCGAACGCATTCCTTTTAGATCAGTATCGAAAATAAACAAGCATGATATTTATGAATTTGTAAAATATTTGTAGGATATACCAAAATCTTTAAGAAAGCTTTAGCTATAGCGCAAAACGAATTGCACTAAATTCCGAAAAATAGGAAACGGAAATGTCGACCCCCTGAAATGAGTTGAATAATTCTGACACTTAAAGAATTATAAACCTTTAAATACTAACAATATACTTACCAGACCGTTCCGTATGCTCCGGTTCCTATCTGAATGAGATCTCTGTATCTCTCCGGCACGTCCCAAACGGTTCTGTTTATGTCCTGGCGATAAAATCCTGCCCTGGTTCTCAGTGACATTCTCAGAGGTTGTTGAAAGTATTTCTTTCACGTGTGAAACTGTCCTTCTTACGTTCTCATTTTTTTATCGAGAATTTTGATTAAGAAGCTCTCACAGAAAGAGCGCAAACAGAGCGCAACTTTGGTAGCGCGCCGGCAGATTTGGGGGCGGTTCAAAGTTTCCACAATTACGCACTGAAGACGCGCTGAATCTACACTAGGACATCGTAAAGCAACTTTTTCGTGATGTTATCAGATTTGTAAATTAGGTTTAACTGACTCCCTTTAGTTTTAAAACACCTAACACCGTGACGGGTTTCAGGAAAAGAGTTAGATTTTTATTAAGAGAGTGGGTGAGGGGCACGTGGCTACATGCTGGTGGGACTGGCTGACTCACAAAGGGAGAAAGACCCATCCAGTCCCACTGAAACCGCTGAAGGCAGTTTTTAACTTTCTTTAAAGGGCATGCAGGAGACCAGGAGGAGGGTGGAGCGATATTAAGGGCTAAGGCCACATAACCAGGACATCTGAACAACGTCACAAAAGTGACACTTGGTTTGTACCAAATAGTTAGTATATTTTATACTAATACACTGTACTGTCCCGAAGGCAGGGCAGTTGTTGATACTGGCCATCTTCACAAAATATAAATGTGAGAATCCCCACCCATTTTACCCATTCAACTTCAGATGATGGTAACTAGTTTCATGACATCAAAGTTACACTGTAGTCATTCAGGATCTTCCGAAACATATATTGAGAACACATATTGAGAAATAACATTGGTTTACCACTTCCTGAAATGCCGTTTCCTATTTTGAAAAAATAAAAGACATTCATTCTGTGAACATCTGCTGCTGTTACCCAAATGCTTTTCAAATATTTTCAAATAATGCTTTTCAACTTAAAATTGCTTTCTCAAAAAAAAAAAAAAAAGGGAAATTATATTTTACATAAGGAACTAGACTAGGACTGTTAACCAGGGTCATTTCAAGCATTTTCGCATTATATATGCTTATTACATTCCTATATATATTACATTTGTTTATATTAAAAGCACTACAACAAATGTATACTCATGTTTTTTCACTTTAGGAATGTGCTTTTTTTTTTTTTTTTAAATTTTCCATGACAATCAAGCACATTTCTCTCAGTTCCCATTATGATAATGTCACAATGTAAACAAAAAAAAGAGAGAATAAATAAATAAACCATTAATGGTCCTAAAAGTAATGTTCTATTTATGCAAATTGTATTACTTTGTTTTAAATTTGGATCATCATAATTTTAATAATTTTTTAATCATGAAATATGACCCCTTGACGGGTTTTGTGAGATTGTCCCAAACATATATGAATATTGACAACTGACTTGTACTATAGGAAAAAATGGATGTGAAAGCCTATTATGTATTACAATAAATGACATTAAGCTGCCTACTGGCCCTTTAAATAACTTAAGAAAAGAAAAACAGTTTGAAACATTGTTTGTCCAGCATATGTTGAATATTTTTAAAAACAAAACTCATAAACATTTTTACCTGACGTGTGAATCAGTGTAAACACATATTCAAATAGCTTTGCAGATGCAAAATGAGTAAAGACAGATTATGTAACAGATTCGATTTTATGCAGAGACTTTTGTACACTGATGCATATATGAACTTTTTAAGACACACATCCCACTCTGTCCAACATTGTAAACATATTTTTCCAGTGTGGCCTTCTCTTCCTGCTTAATATATTTTGGCCTTATATGAAAGACACCATACCCTGCTTTTACCTAGACAACATGCCTCACATCAAATATAAAAAAACACTCAAAACACACAACTCTGCGCGCACACACACACACACACACACACACACACACACACACACACATATATATACACACACACACACACACACAACATGCACCTTGTAATATTTAATACATTGTGTTAATGTTCCAACAATACCAGTCTTGTTTTGCTCTTAATTAAATGTGTGTATGAACACACACCCACATACAGGAAGGGCGTCATGCCTTGGAAATACATTGTCATTGTCTCTGCTCTGGTTGAACTGCAGTCTGTTCATATGTCCACCAGTCCTGTAGTTCATATGTTTGAAGGACGGACAGTGGCGAGGTTGGTATCTTCCTGGATTGTAGTTATGCTCAGTTTTATTGTTCGACCTGAAGACTTTCAGTTTTATTGGGAGGATCTTTGAAATTGTTTACTTCCTCAAACACCAGCTCTGTGGAGGCAGAAAGAGAGACTGAATTCCATTGTCACTGTACAGCTCCAAAATTTAAGTTAAACTATTTGACAAAAATATGTTGATTGTACATTACAAGGTATCAATTTTGGCAAATCATCTTTACATTGATTTTCTGAATGAACAAATAGCTTCAGCATGGTGGTGTTTAGTGTAAAGACATGTAATGTTAGACTTCCTCTCACCCTTCCACTCCTCCAATGTGCGATCCTTGCTCTCTGGGGTCTGATCATACGGAGGTGCCTCTGGTTCATCCTCAGGATCGTGGTATTGGGAAAAGTACGGATGGCACAGGGCTTCACTGGCTGAGATCCTCCCGTCACAGTCTAATACCAGCATTTTTTTCAACAGATCAACCGCTAGAGGGATAAAATAATTAAAAATGACTAATTCACATTTTTAATATTCTTTAAAAAAAGCACTTCATTACAGACTTGACTGTAAAATAATCTGTTAGTCTCACCCAGTGGATTTGCCCCCCTAAATATCTTCTCCAGATCCTGCTGGGGCATGTGTTGAAGAGACTGGATATACTTCTGAGCCTGGATGCATAATACAAAAAAAAGTTAAACTCTGCTTTGAATTTCAGTCCATCTATCATCCATAAAGAACATTAAAACATTATTAGTATTTATAAATGAAACTAATTGGTTTCTGCTCACATGTTCGGAGGATATCTTCTTCAAAACGTCAGGGGTGGGAGTGCCTACCATCTCCATGATTCTCTTTAACTGATCAATATCTGAAGAAATTATGTTAAAGATTATACAGATTAGCATCATATCCTGATCTAGATCCACCTAGATGTATTTTTATGAATGCATAGGACTTAAACCCCGGGTTTCACAGACAAGGCTTGAGCTAGTCCCAGAATCTTAAAATATGTCAGTGCCATTGTTTTGTCTTAAGATGCACACCACTAGGCACATTTATAAAAGCTACTGAAATTGTCCTAATTGAACTAAGGCCTAAGGCCTCCTGGCTTAATCCAAGGCTTGTCTGTGAAACCAGCCCTAAGAGTCTTCATCCCAGGTTGCAACTGAAAGTGAAGTCTGGCATAGAGAATTGATAATCTGATGCCTCAATCTTTGGAGCTGGATTTCTAGTTCCTTACAGTCAGCTACTATAATGTAATTTGAACCACTTAGGCTGTGTTTTCCTTACAGGAAGCAAGACTCACTCAAAAACCACACATAAACATACTGAGGAGGTATAAGTGGCTTTCATGAACGAAGGATACAATCGTTGCCAGGAAACAAAACCTTCCCCTTCAGAAGTTCGCCCATGATGCATCCAACAGACCAGATATCCACTGTAAAACAGATATGATCGTATTTAATCAACCAGCTGCACGGAACATAAAGACAGATCCATCCATCCATCCATCTGCACTTTTGTAAAGCACAAGCACTTGAGATTGAAGGGTTTTTAGGTTAAGCCTGTTTTACCTGTCTGGTTGTAATGCATCCAGTTGAGCATGATCTCCGGTGCTCTGTACCAGCGAGTCGCCACGTAACCTGTCATTTCATCATCTGTCTGCCTGGCTAATCCAAAATCCAGGATCTGACAGTTTTGATAAAGAAATTAGATCCAGAGAAATGCATTGTAATGCAGTAGCATGGCGCTTGTAGACTGAAAAGGCACCAAAAGAGGAGTTTTTCTCACCCTGAGTTCACAGTCTTCATTCACCGCAACATTGCTTGGCTTTAAGTCCTGCAGACATGCATACAAATTATTACTGTGACATTGCATATTGTTAAAATATGAATTATGCCATTGCATATTGTTTCATTTTTTGTAAAGACTCCATCGGCCTATAAAGTGGACGCTAAACAGAAACTGTGATGGAGGAAAGGAAAGGCACTCACTCTGTGGATCAGGCCAGCTGAATGGATGTACTGTTTGTGAGGGGGGAAAAAAGTCAAGCTGTGAGAAGATGCAGTAGGACAGAGTAAAAGAGAGATTTTATACTGCAATTCATAACTGAATATAACATCTGTTTGCTTCAGTTTAAATGTGTCTTTGTGAGAAAAAAAAAGAACGGAAAATGTACTTGCCTTAAGGCCCCGGAGAAGCTGATAAATGAGGAACTGTACATGTTCATCTGACAGTCTTTGAAATTTGACAATGTTGTTTAGATCTGCTCCCATCAGGTTGGTCACAAGATAGCTAGAGAGACAAATACGGTCTTAGCTTATATACAATCTAAGCTTTTTAAATAATCACTCATTTGCAAATGCAAAAGAATATTGTTTGATAACTGGTCAGCCGCAAGTGCAGATGGTTTTAGGCCATTTTAGCTGACATCTGATCGCTATTTTATGTGCTCTCAAATGCAGATACTGTCACTGGGCAGACACTCACACCTCATTGAACTCTTCAAGAGAAGATGCTGGGGTGAAAACATCCAGCAGTCCAATAACCTGGGTGACAAGAGCATATAACACGAGTGACACTTAGACTTAAAGATGAATCTAAGAAAGGTGTGGTTTGAACAGTTCTAACAAACTTGATTCAAATGTGCAAGAATGGACATTTGGGATTTGTTCCCTCCCATATATTTTTGTGTTTGCATGTGTTTTCGGGGGACTTACATTCTCATGCTTCATGTGTTTGAGCAGTCTCAGTTCTCTGTACGTTCTTCTGCTATGGATGAGAGATTGGAAGGGCCTGGAGAGCTTCTTAACAGCCACTTTCTGACGGAGGCGCACATCATATGCTGAGCTAGAAAATAAAAGAGTTATAAAATTATTTGATCCAATTTAGAACTAATGTTTTTGCTGAGACTAAAATAATTGCCATGATAACAGGATTTTTGGTATGATAACATGACTGGTACGTTCCTGCTATAGTTTGACCTTTCATTGAAAATGGTATCACTTCCTCATAGCAGTGGACCATATTAAGCTGGCTCTTTAGTTACACGCACTCGTATATTCTTTTTGAACCAAATACTCTGGAGAAACATGTCGAACATGAGTGCAAGACTCTGAAGTAATTAATAAGTACATCGTAAAAGGGGCATTTGTCTCACCTTTCAGAGGCTCTAGAGTCATATCAGTTGAGACTGATTAGACAGGCTAATTATTTTAATGTTTCAGAAGGGCAGCTGAGAAATTAGGTGAAAGGGAAGCAAAATAAATTGAGTTGGTGAATAAAGTAATAATTCCTGCTGTAACTCAGTATTTTGAATGTACTTTAGTGTATTAAATTAAATAAATCAAAACATCTGGCAGGTCTTTAGAACTTGATTAATGATGTAATTCTTAAATTCATTAAATCAAGATCCAAGATGCAGTCCTGGAGTTTTATATCTACAAACGAATCATGCAATAAAATCAATATTTTATTTTATTTATTTTAGGGCCACACTAAAGTCTCTTAATCTGTTAAAAATGGAATCATGCATCTACGAATGAATATGCAATGTTTATTTTATTTTATTTTATGTTAAAAACTGAATCATGCATTGTTTATTTTATTTATTTACTTATTTATTTAAATTTATTTTATTTTAGGGCCACACTAAAGTCTACAAATGTTCAAATCTACAAATGAATCGTGCAATATATGTATTTGTATTGTATTGTATTTAATTATTTTATTTTATGGCCACACTAAAGTCTTTGACTCTGTTAAAGACAAGAGCACCCAACCCCCATTTGGGACGCTCCCATCCCTTGATTCAACCCTTCCACACACCAGGTCTGCCCAGCCCCCTTCCTTTAAAATAAATCAGCTCTGCTGTGAAGAAGTCAAATAATCACACAATAGAAAGAGGCTTAACGTGAACAATGCAAATTCACAGCTCATTTGAGTAAGAAAGCGTTTGTAGGAGTGTGTGTAAAAGAGATTCTTGAGGAATAAAATGACAGACATTTGAATAAAGATTGTCATTCTAGTTGTGCTTTAATTTGGACAGATCTGAATATCTATATTCAAATTAAGAGATTGCAAACACATCAGACTTAATTTGAATTAATATATTCTGACTAAATGACTATTGCATTGCTGGTTTTGCATGCTTTATTAAAGCACTATGGGGAAAGGCTTATTGTTAATAAAATACATAACAATAGCTTAATCAAGCCTCTCATGTCAGATGATACACTGCAATGTCTCTATAATCATAACCCCAGGCTGTAAGAAATAGCTGAATCTATTCAAGTCGACATGGGATCCAATCAGCAACAATTAAATCCATTGTTAGTGTTGTGCATCTTTTAATACAGATAATGAAATAATTAGGTCTCAGGTGGTCTCGGATGTTGTGGGGCATCTGCATCACTGACAAGATGCATCGCATCATTTTTCAGAGCTGGCAAACCTCCCAAACAAACAGGAAGAAAAAGTGGTAATGGCTTCCAAAACAGGATGCCATGTGATGCCCTCAAGCAGTGTTTTCTGCTGCTTTTTTCAGATGCCTTTGGGTTTGGGATATTTGTTAGTTACCTTCCATTTAGCATTGTCAACCACAATGCCTTTTCACAACAGTAGCTTTCAGATGTAATGCTAAGCGGAAACAGCAATGCCTGATTACACAACAATTGTGAAACTTGGTTTGACTTTAAAAAAAAAAAGTTGGGAAGAGGAAGAGAAATGTCCACTTTCTAACTTAATTTAGTATATTATCCGGATGAGTATGCAACTATTGTTGGAACTTCAAAAATGACATGACTGACTTGAGTATAAACTGTCTGACATGTTCACAATATTTGCAAATTACTATGGTGAAAATGGGAAGATACTGAAGCCAGAAGCTGCGTCACCATGGCAACCGTTTCAGTCAGTCACAGCACGAGGGAGGCTGGAGGGCTCTAATGTTGTAGTTGAGATGCTACAGTGTGCAGTGCGATGTAAATCTCTCAGAATGAGTGCATTATGGCAGGATGAAATATCTGGATGTTTTCCCATGCTGATGGGGGTGTGGCACGGGTAAAACTCGATGGGCTGCTCACTTTAAGACCGGAACTGAATAGGCCTAGCATGTTGTCTACTAGAGCAATATTGTCGTACTAGATGGGCATGTTGGAAGGTTGTTTATACAACCTAACTAAACACAGAATGTGAAGCCTTAGTATGTGCTCATTCTGTATATAAATACAACAGATGTGACTTGATGGAAAGCCAGATACATAAATTAGGTGTCGATACAGCATTACTCAGATGAAGGTGGAACATTTGTATTTTATTTTAACTTATCTACAGACACGAAACATCAAGTCAGACAAACATTACTGCTGCATGAATGATTGACATGTCAGTAAACAAAAGGAGCAGCAGCCTTTATCACAATATAATCAAATATAAACAGCAATGTCATATGTTGTTTTGTTAAATAGTTAATTATCGTTGTGGGAAAAGTAAGATTAATGTTTTCTCTCAAGATGCGTGCCGGATGTTGTTTTGTCAGGCTGTATTCCTGCCTCACCCTCTCCTCTTCTTGGACGCTAAATTACGAATCTTACTATGACGAAGGCTAAGCTAATGAATATTAACTCGTTCACGCTGACGTTGCTTGGTAACCTTCCTGGAGCGCCCAGCGCGTCGCTAAGGTAATATTCATGAACCACGCCTTCAGTTAAGGATTCGGCAGCGGTCTGAAGTCGTTTCAGCCAATCATCGGTTGCGTCGTTAATATTCATAAGCCAAACCTTACTCATAGTAGTGTTTGTAAACTCGCCTGCTGGACTCACCATACTGAGCCGTATGCCCCCGATCCAACCGGTGTGAGATTCTGGTATCGTTCTGGCACCTCCCAGACAGTCTTGTTTAGTTCTTGCCGGTAGAATCCCGGTCTTGTCGACATATCTTCCGTTTGAAAAGACGCGTTTTTTATTATAAAACTGTCAGGAAAAATATTAACGCATCCGCATGGGAGATATGCCTATGTGTGGAGGCAGCCGGCTTTAGTTCCTCTTCATCTATTTGCCAGAAATGGGAGGAACCGTCTGTGATGCGCGCGCGTGTGCGTGTGTGAGAGAGAGAGATGGGGGATGGGGCAGGCAATTGAAACCATACATGTTATTAAAAAAACGTATTATGCTATTATAATTAACCTTTAGCCTATTATTTTTATTATTATTTATGGTAATAATACAACTAGAAATAACTATATATGGCTGTTATCACGACACATCTAAAGATAAACTTACTTCTACAAAAATATATCATCACTTTAATTAAAAAAATTAATTAAAAAAATTAAGTTATGCTATTTACATACAAAAAACTGTTCAAGATTTATTTTGAAATAAAGATTTATTAGTTTTCATGTCAATATAAACTCACAAAGATTAAAGATTGAAAAACACCATTACAACTGAAAATATTCATAATGCAAATGTATTAAAACAGCAAATGCAGACATTTTGTAAAGAAAATAATTTGTTGATAGAGCCAATCAAAAATCTTTAGAGAACATTTAAATGGTTATGAATTATGCATGGCACTTAAATCTGACTGCAATTAAATACATTTATATTGGCAATAAAGGGAAAAAACATGTGAATAAAAAACTTTCAATAAACTTAATCGGTTTATTAAACTTTTACAATAACAACAGGATACAGGTACAAGAAAACCGTGAAAAATATTATTCCCACTCTACCCCTAACCCCAAACTCAAAGAAAAAAAGGCATAATTAGAGTGCATGTTAAGCATTTACAAATATTAAGTATATACATAGACTGGTGTTTGAATAAAAATCTTAAAAAAGCACAAGAACCTTAAATAAACCTCAAACCAAAAGCACACAGAACTAACATTTACTTTAATAAGGTTCATTAGCCATCATCCCAGTATAGACTATGACAAAACAAAGAAAGAAGATTCACATTGTCATGTGGATTCTTAAATATATTTAATACATAGGCAGCTTTCCATCAGCTACGCAAAAAGGCTGGTTTTAAAATCATTGCATGCATTATTAAAGATTTAAGCGCTAATACAAACAGAGAAATTGATTATTTTGTAATGTGAATGCAAGTCCACGCCGCCAAACAGGGCTACATACTAAACAGAATTTGTTTATCAAAGAATCATGACTCAATTTCTGTGATCATCAGCAACTGACTCCAAACTAGGAAACAGCTCCGCCTAGTGTTTCATCCCTGATAAGACGTGATAAAAAGAGAGTTATTTTAGGTTACTTGTAGAATTATTGAGCATTCAGTTAAAGACTGACAAAACATAGAATATGAATACTGTACACACAGCTATTTATGATCAAAATCACATAAATGCATGGATGCAGTGAAAAAGCTGATAACATACTAACCTGACAAATAAAAGGAAGGTGCTCATGGCAGCAAGCATCCACCCATCTAAACATGTTCTGTTCATCCGTAAGAAGTTTTCCACAAAACCTGCTCCCTGGGTCTGCTGGAAACGTTTGATGCCATGATGCATAGTCCACATATGGCCCACCGGTCCACAGCCAGGGCGAACAAGTGAAGAGCATACTCCGCTCAAGCCCGATCCACACTCCATTGGGGATTTCTTGACCCTGCAGCATCTGTGTGATGTACTGTTGTGCCGTGGCATTTAAAATGTGCACCAAAGTCTGGTGGTGAGCTTTGCAGTATCCTAGTGCGTCAATCCAGCTTTTTGACTCCTTGATATAGGTAAAGTGTTCTGAAATACAGTGGGGAGAACAAGTATTTGATACACTGCCGATTTTGCAGGTTTGCCCACTTACAAAGCATGTAGAAGTCTGTAATTTTTATCATAGGTACTCTTCAACTGTGAGTGACGGAATCTAAAACAAAAATCCAGAAAATCACATTGTATGATTTTTAAGTACAAACCCGATTCCAAAAAAGTTGGGACACTGTACAAATTGTGAATAAAAAAGGAGTGCAATAATTTACAAATCTCATAAACTTATATTTTATTCACAATAGAATATAGATAACATATCAAATGTTGAAAGTGAGACATTTTGAAATGTCATGCCAAATATTGGCTCATTTTGGATTTCATGAGAGCTACACATTCCAAAAAAGTTGGGACAGGTAGCAATAAGAGGCCGGAAAAGTTAAATGTACATATAAGGAACAGCTGGAGGACCAATTTGCAACTTATTAGGTCAATTGGCAACATGATTGGGTATAAAAAGAGCCTCTCAGAGTGGCAGTGTCTCTCAGAAGTCAAGATGGGCAGAGGATCACCAATTCCCCCAATGCTGCGGCGAAAAATAGTGGAGCAATATCAGAAAGGAGTTTCTCAGAGAAAAATTGCAAAGAGTTTGAAGTTATCATCATCTACAGTACATAATATCATCCAAAGATTCAGAGAATCTGGAACAATCTCTGTGCGTAAGGGTCAAGGCCGGAAAACCATACTGGATGCCCGTGATCTTCGGGCCCTTAGACGGCACTGCATCACATACAGGAATGCTACTGTAATGGAAATCACAACATGGGCTCAGGAATACTTCCAGAAAACATTGTCGGTGAACACAATCCACCGTGCCATTCGCCGTTGCCGGCTAAAACTCTATAGGTCAAAAAAGAAGCCATATCTAAACATGATCCAGAAGCGCAGGCGTTTTCTCTGGGCCAAGGCTCATTTAAAATGGACTGTGGCAAAGTGGAAAACTGTTCTGTGGTCAGACGAATCAAAATTTGAAGTTCTTTTTGGAAAACTGGGACGCCATGTCATCCGGACTAAAGAGGACAAGGACAACCCAAGTTGTCATCAGCGCTCAGTTCAGAAGCCTGCATCTCTGATGGTATGGGGTTGCATGAGTGCGTGTGGCATGGGCAGCTTACACATCTGGAAAGGCACCATCAATGCTGAAAGGTATATCCAAGTTCTAGAACAACATATGCTCCCATCCAGACGTCGTCTCTTTCAGGGAAGACCTTGCATTTTCCAACATGACAATGCCAGACCACATACTGCATCAATTACAGCATCATGGCTGCGTAGAAGAAGGATCCGGGTACTGAAATGGCCAGCCTGCAGTCCAGATCTTTCACCCACAGAAAACATTTGGCGCATCATAAAGAGGAAGATGCGACAAAGAAAACCTAAGACAGTTGAGCAACTAGAAGCCTGTATTAGACAAGAATGGGACAACATTCCTATTCCTAAACTTGAGCAACTTGTCTCCTCAGTCCCCAGACGTTTGCAGACTGTTATAAAAAGAAGAGGGGATGCCACACAGTGGTAAACATGGCCTTGTCCCAACTTTTTTGAGATGTGTTGATGCCATGAAATTTAAAATCAACTTATTTTTCCCTTAAAATGATACATTTTCTCAGTTTAAACATTTGATATGTCATCTATGTTGTATTCTGAATAAAATATTGAAATTTGAAACTTCCACATCATTGCATTCTGTTTTTATTCACAATTTGTACAGTGTCCCAACTTTTTTGGAATCGGGTTTGTAATTAATTTGCATTTTATTGCATGACATAAGTATTTGATACATCAGAAAAGCAGAACTTAATATTTGGTACATAAACCTTTGTTTGCAATTACAGAGATCATACATTTCCTGTAGTTCTTGGTTTGCACACACGGCAGCAGGGATTTTGGCCCACTCCTCCATACAGACCTTCTCCAGATCCTTCAGGTTTCAGGGCTGTCGCTGGGCAATACGGACTTTCAGCTCCCTCCAAAGATTTTCTATTGGTTTCAGGTCTGGAGACTGGCTAGGCCACTCCAGGACCTTGAGATGCTTCTTACGGAGCCACTCCTTAGTTGCCCTGGCTGTGTGTTTCAGGTCGTTGTCATGCTGGAAGACCCAGCCACGACCCATCTTCAATGCTCTTACTGAGGGAAGGCTCGCGATACATGGCCCCATCCATCCTCCCCTCAATACGGTGCAGTCGTCCTGTCCCCTTTGCAGAAAAGCATCCCCAAAGAATGATGTTTCCACCTCCATGCTTCATGGTTGGGATGGTGTTCTTGGGGTTGTACTCATCCTTCTTCTTCCTCCAAACACGGCGAGTGGAGTTTAGACCAAAAAGCTCTATTTTTGTCTCATCAGACCACATGACCTTCTCCCATTCCTCCTCTGGATCATCCAGATGGTCACTGGCAAACTTCAGACGGGCCTGGACATGCGCTGGCTTGAGCAGGGGGACCTTGCGTGCGCTGCAGGATTTTAATCCATGACGGCGTAGTGTGTTACTAATGGTTTTCTTTGAGACTGTGGTCCCAGCTCTCTTCAGGTCATTGACCAGGTCCTGCCGTGTAGTTCTGGGCTGATCCCTCACCTTCCTCATGATCATTGATGCCCCACGAGGTGAGATCTTGCATGGTGCCCCAGACCGAGGGAGATTGACCGTCATCTTGAACTTCTTCCATTTTCTAATAATTGCGCCAACAGTTGTTGCCTTCTCACCAAGCTGCTTGCCTATTGTCCTGTAGCCCATCCCAGCCTTGTGCAGGTCTACAATTTTATCCCTGATGTCCTTACACAGCTCTCTGGTCTTGGCCATTGTGGAGAGGTTGGAGTCTGTTTGATTGAGTGTGTGGACAGGTGTCTTTTATACAGGTAACGAGTTCAAACAGGTGCAGTTAATACAGGTAATGAGTGGAGAACAGGAGGGCTTCTTTAAGAAAAACTAACAGGTCTGTGAGAGCCGGAATTCTTACTGGTTGGTAGGTGATCAAATACTTATGTCATGCAATAAAATGCTAATTAATTATTTAAAAATCATACAATGTGATTTTCTGGATTTTTGTTTTAGATTCTGTCTCTCACAGTTGAAGAGTACCTATGATAAAAATGACAGACCTCTACATGCTTTGTAAGTAGGAAAACCTGCAAAATCGGCAGTGTATCAAATACTTGTTCTCCCCACTGTAGATATGAAACTAAATCTCTTGTCTTTTTAAAATAACTGCTTAGTTTAACACACGTCTCAAATATGGTAAAAACACGTCGCTTATAATAATTATATGCTTTAATTGTAAGAATATTTTGACTCACATTGACAGATGACTCCAGCATCTTGTTGATGGTTACAGTTGTTTACTCCCCATCCATTCGATGAACAGTTTTTCAGTTCAGATTCAATCCCAGCACATTGAACATCATCCATCCATATCTGTCCTGATCCTTGTCCAAAATAAGCAGCACTCTTTGCCGCTATCACATCTCCACAGCCCATCTCTCTACACACCACTGCAGCATCTGACAGATCCCAGCCATCATCACACACTGTTCCCCACTGAACCATCATGAAGAACCTCCACTCTTCCAGAACAGGAGTGACTGCCATTGACCAACCTTACAGCTCTTATCCACACAAATAATATAAAGACACAAGTAAGCTGTTTTTCCCCCACATATTTGTTTGTCTTCTTTTATTTGAAAAAGAGCAATGACACATGGCGTTCGAAAGAACAAGACCTTCTTTAATTCAGGATTTCTTCTATTTAGCTCTCTTGGATCATTCCTTAAAAAGAAATGTTCAATATTAAATTATTCAGTTATGAATGTTTTTTGACTCACAGTTGCAGATGACTCCAGCATCTTCATCATGTCCACAGTTATGTGTTCCCCATCCACGTGTCCTACAGTTCTTTAATGAAGACTCAATTTACATCATCCATCCATATCTGTCCTGATCCTTGTCCAAAATAAGCATCACTCTTTACCTCTATCACATCCCCACAGCCCATCTCTCTACACACCACTGCAGCATCTGACCGATCCCAGTAATCATCACACACTGTTCCCCATGTTCCATTATAGAGAACCTCCACTCGTCCAGAACAGGAGTTGTCTCCATTCACCAGTCGGATTTCATATGATATATAAAAGGTCATGGTAATATAAGAATATCCTGTAAGTTTCAGAGCTGAAAACTTCCTTGTTATTCAAATAAAAGCTTTTATTGACAGCTGACTCAGCAAACGATCGATCTGCGAATGCGCGTCCCCGTGACGTCAGACTGCAGTGAAACGCTGCCTTAACCAAAGAAGATGAACACCTAATTCTGTAGCCCCGCCCACCAATTCGTGCCTGGTGGTAGGGATGGGCGATACGACTTATTTTGTTTTCGATACGATACCGATACTTTCAAGGCCAGTATCGCCGATACTGATACGATACCTCTAAACCAAACTTTTAAATTATTACATTTATTAAATTATTAAAATGACAAAGAGTAAAATGGGTAAAGATACCCAATTAACATAATATTTGAAAGGCATTTTAACCTTCAACATGCCGTTATTGGAACTTATTAGATTATATTTTTGTTTTCACATGGTTAAAATGTTTACTTGTAGTGGTAACCATGGAAATCTACAAATACTGTAGTTGAACTACGGTCAATGTAGTAAAAACATGGTTAATTTTCATAAGAGACTGCCAGTGACAGGCCGTTGCACCCATAAAATGCAACCTTTTTATTCTGACATGATTTATATTAACATTAGTTACAGATTAGAACATGATCGATATGAACTCTTAACATTAAATTTAATGTTTTTTTTTGTCTTCTGCTGAGCATTGTTCTGGGCTGCGTTTCCAAAAGCATCAATGGTTTCTTATGATGCTTTTGGGAAACGCAGCTCTGTTTGAATACAGTGTCAGCAGTGAGTGAACGCTCTCTCTGTGATTGATTGGTTCTGTCTTGCAGCATTTGCGTGTGTACTATGTTCAGATCATGGTTCAGATGAGCAGGAAAATAGTCCTATACTACACAATTATTCGTATTGTATGCATTAAATAATCTTTTTAAATAAACAAAATTATTGGTACACCTTAGTATCGATATTTTTATTTGAGTATCGACGCTACTCACTGCAGAGCCATTACCTTCAGCCATCCCGTTTCAAACATGCCATAAGCTTCCTTCGGATTCCAAAATGCATGGTTGAACTTTATTTTTAATGAAGATCCAGCTCATGTGGGAAAGACATTGCATTTGTTCGCTTCATTTCACCGGATTCGTTTGTAAACAAGAGACTGGATTTGCAGACAGGATGAGATTAAAAAAACAATGCTGTGGCTTCTGGATCTGACAGGAATGATTCAACACAATTATGTGAGTAAAAATGTTTTTTATATGTGATAGTATTGCATTGTTACGTTTGATATCTACTGATTATGTACGTGTCTAACTAAACATAACTTCCACGCTGTCACAGGCTTTGTATTTGAGGTGTTGTTGGTTCATTGTCCTGCGATTCGTGATCAGACTCGAACATGTATGGGCCAGGGCTCGCACTATCTTAAATAGTGAAATACACGTGTGTGTGTGTGTGTGTGTGTGTGTGTGTGTGTGTATATGTAATGTGTAATGTTATATCCACCGATCGGGCCGGCCAAGTAATAAAAAATAACATAGGCGCATATTACTAACGCGCTCTTTAAATAACAAACAAAATATTGCGCTATTGACTTTAGACCAGGTTTCAGTTGGTCAATAGCAGTCTATTTCAGTTGCCTCAAAATAGCAACACGCCAACAATGTGGCTGAACACACCTCGTTTTCAGACCAGCACGCCTGTGGGCGCACAAATGGGCGCAAATGCATTTGCTATTTAAACAACGTGGCGCAGGACGTGAAAATGATAACTGTGTCAGGCTGAAACTAGCAAAAAACACTTGCGTCGTGCCTGGCACGGGTGTATGATAGGGCCCTTAATTTTTTTGCACTAATTAGTTTGTCCACAATGATTCACAATGTAGTCAAAACCATAGATATGTATATGGTCTGAACTACATACTAGCATACAAGGTGCTTAAATTGTTTAAAATACTAGAATTTGCCTTTTTGAAAAGTAAGTACTTGGAAACAGACATGTTTATAAAGAGGTAGGGCTACTTGAAAAGTGCTTGAATTATTGAAAGATAATATAATTGAAATCTGTGTTTAATTTTTTTGATAAAACACAAATAAAATTTTTACACTCAAAAATAATGCTGTAGCCCGTCTGATATTGAGCCGTATCGCACAACTACACTAAAAAAAACAAGCTGTTGAACGAACTTAATTAAATTAAGGAAAACTTTTCCACAAAATTGAATTACGTTTTTCCAACAAAATCGAATTGGTTTGAAATGATTTGTTATAATCTTGTTGTATGAACTTAAATTTATTTAGTCAAGACTACTAAAAAAATCATGTCATTCCATCTAGATAAAGTAGGATAAAGAGGGGTAGATCTGATGACCATATTTAGACTGTGGGAACTGTGTCAAACAAATTAATTTTCTTTATTTCTATAAAAACTAATGGTCAACACAACACTTTTTCACATGCTAAGTGTAACATTTGTAGCATGCAAGTAATGATCAAGTAAAACATTTCTCATCACTGGCATTAGCACAGTTACAGCTCATTGAGAACAGCATAGCCTAACCACAAGGTCCACACTTCACGATAATGGTAACCTCAAAAATCGACACAACATAACACAACTTTTAAATGTCAAATATAACATCAAACTTTAACAGGTCTTTCCCTTTACTAAAAAACACATTAAACAGCACTTAATTTCAACATTTACTCTCCTGATCCATCCCTATGCAAAGCATGCTGGGAACTAGAAATACACTGCTCAGTTTCAGTCAGTGCAACAAATGATTCATGTAGTCCCAACACAAATGGTTTAGGTTAACTTAACATTTTACAAATTTTATTTCATTTAACGTAATAAAATTGAGTAAAATGGCAATTAAGGAAAAAACTAAAGATTTGTGTTGTTTCAGCTTATTTTATTTAAATAAACTGAGCAAACAGCTAGAATCATTTTAGAGTGTATGAGAGTGATATTCCTCATACATACTCCAATTATATGATACAACTTTATTCTTCAGGTCAATCATACTGTATATTCATGGGGGGAAAATCAGGTTGAATGAGCAAATCTTTGGATACTATCTTTTTGTCGTATTATCCTTTCAATGGTTAAGGGGATTTCACATGCAGGCATCAGTGCTGGTCAATGCATTGATCTCGATGAAGTAAAGCGCCAGATTAGAGTTATCCTGGTGTTGTTTGTGGGATGCGCCTTATAAGGTATTGTTCAAAGTTAAAATTTCCTTGTTTACAACCTTATTTCTTTCCTGAATGAATCAGCATTTTTGAATGAATGGTATACTAACTCTTACTAAAGGCAGTCCCTTGCCTACTGACATAACAATGTAACCTGCTATGAAATTGCAGGTATGCCAATATTATAAAATAAATTGTATTTTGTATTTTGGATACCTTATATCTTAATGGGAAAAAAATATAAAAAAATAAAATACAAATAATATAATTTCACAGACCCGCAAGCTGTTTCCCAAGACCATCACACCTGAAAATGAGTGAGAATCTATGAGTTCCCTTTCAGTCGGTCACGTTTGATGTACGTCGGAACTGACCGACGAATTGGGAGATCGTTTTCAGAGACCAATATACTTCGAGTGTTTTAAAACGAGCCAATGAACATTGGCATGCGGTTCATGCATTCCACGCTCCTCCCCGCAGGGCGGGTATAAATAAGGAAGTGGAAGCACCGCATCTTTGCTTTCTGCTTCGGAGCCGAACAATTGCTGTGGTTTCCAGTGTTGTTTCCTACGAAGAGTGTTACTATGAGTCTGCCTTTGGAGTTGACGTCTCTGGATCTGGTGCGGGTGATATAGCACGGTCAGCGGTGGTCACGTCACATTTGACGAACAAACAGCTGTTTTCACAGCTCAGAGCGCCTCTACGAGGCGCCTCTATGCATTGAAGTGGTTCGTTGAATGGCGCTCTTCCCGCCGGGAAGACCCCCGAAGGTGTTCGGTTAGTGTCATGCTTTCTTTCCTGCAAGATGGGCTGGAGCGAAGGCTGTCTCCCTCCACCCTCAAAGTGTACGTTGCAGCAATAGCGGCGTATCACGGTGCAGTTAAAAGTAAGTCCTTGGGGAAGCACAACCTAATCGTCAGGTTCCTCAGAGGTGCGAGGAGGCTAAATCCTCCTCGTCCAAACTCGGTACCCTCTTGGGACTTAGCTCTGGTGCTCAGAGCACTTCAGAGCCCTCCCTTTGAGCCTTTGCAGTCCATAGAGCTAAAAATCCTGTCCATGAAGACAGTACTCTTGACTGCATTGGCCTCTATCAAGAGGGTAGGGGACCTGCATGCACTTTCGGTCAGCGAATCGTGCCTAGAATTCGGGCCGGCTAACTCTCACGTCATCCTGAGACCCCGGCCTGGATACGTGCCCAAGGTTCCCACCACTCCCTTCAGGGACCAGGTGGTGAACCTGTAAGCGCTGCCTTCGGAGGAGGCAGACCCAGCCCTAGCTTTGCTCTGTCCTGTCCGCGCTCTCCGCGCCTACGTGCACCGAACTCAAAGCTTTAGGACCTCAGAGCAGCTCTTCGTCTGTTACGGAGGCCAGCAGAAGGGAAAGGCTGTCTCCAAGCACAGGTTAGCCCACTGGATAGTGGATGCTATCGTCTTGGCCTACCAGTCCCAAGATGTGCCTTGCCCGCTCGGGTTGCGAGCGCACTCAACTAGGAGTGTGGCTTCCTCCTGGGCGCCTCAAGGCGCCTCGCTGACAGATATATGTAGATCTGCGGGCTGGGCGACACCTAACACGTTCGCTAGATTCTATAGCCTCCGTGAAGAGCCGGTATCTTCCTGTGTACTCGCCCCCAGTGGCCAGTAGCGCTAAGTGCCCGTTCTAGTGTCGGCTTGCAACGCCATTCCCGCCCCCTGGGCCGGATACGTGCGTCTATTGTCTCCAGATGTGTTCCCCAGAAATGGCTAACCCTGTCGAGCTCCTCCGTCACCCCTCGGTGTCAGACGTTGCGGCCGTCTGACACCAGGCTTACACCCGTATGCATGTGGAACGTGTGTGTAAGCTGGGTATCCATATGTAGCGGTTCCTACGGCAACCCCATATGTGTATTCCTCCACGGTACCAGCTACCCTACTCGGCTAGCCCCGTGTCTTTCCCTTGACAGAGCCCGCTGCCATATGTTGCACTACCCTGCTAGGTTAGTCCTTATGTGTAATCTGCCACCTCTCCTTCCATTGAAGGATGTGGCTCCGCAGCGTTACATCTCTCGAGACTGGCATGCTTTCCCAGCGTTATCCAATAGTCCCACTGAGTGGGTCTTGCAGAACAGCAGTGACTGACCTTCTCTGCTTACAGCCCTGACTTCCCGCTCCCACAGATGGGCGGTCCAGGGAGCTCAAACAGGGCGCTGGAAGGGCCAGCGCCTGTGGCGTGTTGGTAGGATCCCCAATTCGTTGGTCAGTTCCGACGTGCATCGAATGTGACCGACTGAAAGGGAACGTCTCGGTTACGTATGTAACCCTCGTTCCCTGAAGGAGGGAACGGAGACGTACGTACCGTCGCCACTGGTGCTGTACCTCTGCTGAACGGCTGAGTCACTAGTTCGGCTCCTCAGCGGAAAAGCAAAGATGCGGTGCTTCCACTTCCTTATTTATACCCGCCCTGCGGGGAGGAGCGTGGAATGCATGAACCGCATGCCAATGTTTATTGGCTCGTTTTAAAACACTCGAAGTAGATTGGTCTCTGAAAACGATCCCCAATTCGTTGGTCAGTTCCGACGTACGTCTCCGTTCCCTCCTTCAGGGAACGAGGTTTACATACGTAACCGAGACGTTCACTGGAGTAATTGTAAAGATTTATACATCTTTATACATCTTTAAATATGTAAATGAACAGCAAATGTCCTGACCTGGTCATAGCCCTAATTACTCCACTAAAACTACACACAAATCACACCTCAGTACAGGACCTCACATCAACACATGCTGCAGTGTGTTTGATTTAAAGAGACTAATGAGAATCATTATTAACAGAAATACAGTACAGTACAGTGATCCTCAGCCGGCACGACTGACTGCTACTATCTGTCTATCATCATTATAAAGAAACCTCCTCATTCAAATATATACATATTTTAAGTTAAATTCATGAAATTTCAGGAACAGTCTATATCCATATTGGTAACTTCCTACTCTATAAGGTTTTTGTTTTAACCTAAGGGCTGGTAACTGATTAGGTTCTTCTTTAGCTCATGGCTGACCAAAATTGCCTCCTGAAGTCTCATCCATCAGCCTCAAACCTTGATACTGCCATGATTGATTGGTGATAAAAAGCAATTCAAATAATGAAGCAACAGTAGACTTGCTGTCATCCCACATGATTATACTTTGCTATATATTTATTTATTATATATTTGCATTTAACTTGTTTATTTTGCGGAATCTGTAAAAATATGCATTTTATTTCCTGATCATGATGCTGTAGTCCTCAGTGTTGTCCACAGCAAAGACATCTGAAGCACTTTCTGTACTGCTGCCTGACCTGGACAAGAATGAGAGAAGAGGATCTGAGCGAGTTTATGATGAGATCAATTTAACGAGTTAACCATGTTTAACTGAAAAGTAGAAAAATAATAATTCACTTTAATATAGATTAAAATCATGCGAAATAAGAAATGTGCTGACTGCTAGTATGACATGAATGAACTCATAAACTAAATTGGGATTTGTTTATAGTAAGAGATTTTTTTTAAAGGGGTCATATGATGCCATTTTAAAAGTTAATTATTTTGTTTATTGGGTGTAGAATAGGTTAAAGGAATAGTTCACCCAACAATGAAAATTATCTCATAATTTACTCACACTCAAGCCATCCTAGGTGTATATGACTTTCTTCTTTCAGTCGGAGTGATATTAAATAATATTCTGGCTTTCTAATGGCATTGAATAGTGCCCGAGTTTTTGAAGCTCCAAAAATCAGGTAAATATTTTGAGATGATTTGAGCTGGGTTATGCATGTATTGGAGAGTTATTTTAAATTTAAGTTGAACGAATGTGAAGAATGTGCTTAAATTATATTATTTATTGATAAAAACAGTAGTAATTTAAAGGTAAATAAAGTAAAAAAAATCTCCAAAAAATATTTTTTTAGGACTTCGGGTCATTTTGTCACAGGTTGCGAGGGAAGATTAAGGGTTAAAACTTTTCGTTTTAGACTTCTAATTCATGACTGGCGTTTTGTTTTGCTCTATCCTCTGTCCTACGCATTTGTCAGTTCTCTTCTAAGCTTACACTAGGCCTACATCATACATTAGGGAGAAAAGAATAGCCAAATGTGAAATAATGACAGCAATCTTGTATTCTTATATTGCCGTTCCGGTTTTGAATAAAGTAAATGGAGAAAATGGAGTCGATTCCAAGAGTCGATTCCATCGACTCCTATGGTGGGAGTCAGGAGTTGGAGTCAACTCCGAAAAACCCGGAATCGGACACCCCTAATTGTAGCTCCTCTATTCCCAGTCTGTCTGAAACGCACTGATTTCTACTAAGCCCCTCCTTCCGAAAAGCTCAGAGTGCTCTGATTGGCCAGCAAACCCAGTGCATTGTAATTGGCCAAACACCTCAAACGTGTGCCGGAAAAGTAACACCCCTTATTCCAAGTTCACATTGCACGGTTTTCAAAGTCGTTGGATCACTGTTCTTTTCACACTGCATGACTATCTGGGGTAGCATTCAGTCGCTGCTGTGTGCACACTGCACGATGGATCAGCATCAGGGGGTTTCACATTGCATGACTTTACAATAGGAAGAATCGGCGACAACTCTGGTCCACAAACTACGTTTCACAATCAAAGAAATGAAGGAAATAACGTGTGCGTGAGACTGGAATTGTTATTAAAAATGATAGCCCGCAAGAAGCTTGCGATCCAAATTGTCTGTGTGCTGATTTACAGCAAAAAGGAGAAAAAGAAAAAAAAGATTATGGAGGAGAAAAGGGTTGGGGAGACGCGGGGAGTTCTGCATTGTGTGTTCTGCAAAGAGAGTTAGGTAAGTAAATAATTTTGCCATGCGCTGGCAAGCAAATGTTTGTGCTTTTGTTTCTGTTTGATATAATTGTAAATATATCTCTTAAAATACTGATATTCTGGTCTATAACTCCTCCCTGAACTTCCCGCTGCCCTGTATCTTGCTCTCTCATTGGCAGTGTGAATTCGGCATTATCATAACTGCGAGCTTCAGCTTCCAAGGCTTTAAGCAACTGTAAACAAACAGTTAATAATGTCGTCTGTTTTACCATATCAGTTCGTGCCCTGAGTCGGATTCTAAAAATGTGGATGATCAAGCCAATTGATCGGAACCAACTTTGCAAGCACGACTTGAGCAGAACGTTTCACAGTGGTAATAAGTCTTTGTATATAGTCGGCATTGTACTCTCCCAGGTTCAGCAAGCTGTCCTCTGTAAAATGCGTAGTGCACAAGCAAACATTTGGGTTGCACTGCTCAGGAACCGCTTTATAAATAAATCTTAACCTCTGATTCCTAATTTCATCAGTATTCGTAAGGCCAAACAAATTGGTTTTGCTTTTGCATCCAAACACACAGCGTCTCCATGACATGACGACAACACTATAATTCACTGAAGCGTTGCCTTCTCTCTTTGCATTTGCTTTTGGCTTGGCCTTATGCTAATATTTCACATTGTGATCTAGATGTTTGAGGAAGTAATATCGTTTTGTGGGAGACTATGAGCTTTGTAACTTTGCAGATCGTATACATGCAGAAACGGATACATTATACACTAAAAGAAAAGGAAAACATTTTAAAGCATCATATGACCCCATTAAGAGACTAGAGACTAGACATTTTCTGAAGTAAATATGCTGTACTTTTCTTCCATATACTGTTTTGGAGACAGAGAGTAAAATGGTTTTCCTATGGAGCGGGATGATGAAATGGCTGAACTCATTACTGAGGACAAAATAGAAAACAGCTTGAGAAAGCGGGGCCTAAAAGTTTGAAATAGTTTTAAATACTTGGAGTTTGAAAGGATTAATGCTATGCAGTCAGACAGACAGCAGATCAAAGGCATTCTATGTTTGTTTCAATTTGAATTTGGAGTTTGAAGATTCTTGGCTCATTTGAACATTCCATCACAGGAAGTAAATGGAAAAGCAGTAGCAACTGTAATAGTCTTTCATATTCAGTTTTGACATGGAATATGATGGTAAATTGAGTGATGTCTGACCTCATTATTGAAGACACAGTAGATCAGGAAGATGAAGGTTCCCTGCTGGGAGTTCAAGATCAGGAAGAGGATCTCCAGTTCCCTTTCGTTCAGTCACTCCGAGTAACGTCAGTGACTGACGAATGGGGGTTTCGCTTAGAAGCCTATCATCTTCGAGATCTAGAAAACGCCCAATGGCAGCGCCAATGCCATGGGCATGCGGAATTTGCATAGCGTAACTCCGCCCCACAGCGTGGGTATATAAGGAAGTACGCTGGCAACATCGCATTATGTTTCTGCTTCGGAGCCAAGAGCATCTATCTCTTCACTCCTTAAGCCTTTTTGAGTATATCGTCAAGCTTCTTCGAGACGAACAGCTTTCCAGTCGGTGTTGGTGTTACGGCGCGTTCCAGCGAGTGTTTACTTCCTGCCTGCTGATCTGTGCAGTGATCTGCATCCAGCTGGTATTCGTTCCCTGGGCGCTTCGGCATCGCTGTGAAGCTCCCTCTCACAAAAGAGCTCGCATGTGGCACGTCTTTTTAAAGACGGTTTGCCCGTGCACTTCTGGGTGCGGTCGATCTCTGTTGCCATCTGATGGGCACAATCGCTGCGTGACGTGTTTGGGCTTCAGCACGTTCAAGCAGCGTTTGTGGATGCGTCATGTTCTCACTGCGGGAACATGACCATCGCGATGTTGCGGTCGAGACTCAATGACCTCCGCAAGGAAAGAGAGTCCCCTCTGCCACACCCCAATCTACCGTCTCCGAGAGAGATGGTACTTTGGCTGGTGGCCAGGGTGACCTGAGGGTTACGGTGTGGCATAACCCCGACGATCATTCCTCGGGCCACACCCCCCTCTCGCACATCGCTACCCGCGAGTGATCGGACTGAAGCAGCGGGACCGTCTGCGGACGCCCCGTGTGTTTCGTTCGGCGCTCCAGTTGGTGATGAGATGTCGATCGCCGCATCTCAAGGTGGGCTGGAGTCCTCTGGGGATGAAGATTCGGCTATGCTGCTGCCTTCGGGCGTGCCAGCATTGCCCGAGTCCGACCCGGAGTTGACAGCCATGTCATCTCGGGGGATGTTTGGTCTTTGGGTGTGACGCGTCCTGACAGCTGTTGGGCCCCGCCCCCAATTACTTTCTCTCCCGGGATACATGAGGAGGTCACGTGGTCCTGGAAGTCCCCGTTGTCTTCCCGCGACCGTTCGGCGGCCTCCTCCGCCTTCTCTGCCCTCGATGGGGCCGCGGCCAAGGGTACACTGGGGTCCCCCCTGTTGACGCTCAGTTGCAATCACGGTCGAGACTCAATGACCCCCGTATGGAGGGAGAGTCCCCTCTGCCACACCCCAGTTATCCTCTCCACGTGACGGGATGTTTGGCTGGTGGCCAGGGTGACCTGAGGGCTGCGGTGTGGCATAAACCCCGACGAGTATTCCTCGGGCCACACCCCCCCCTCTTGCACAGAGTGCTTCAATGTGGCGCGGTGATCCTAAGCACCCCTCCAAGGCCTGTAGTTCTCGTCTACTCTGGTGGCGAGGGACTGCAGAGCTGCGGGGCAGGCCGCCGCCTCTCAGCACGCCATGGCCATCCTTCAGGTCTTCCAGGCCAGGATGCTCGTGGCATGCACGAGGGTAGAGCTGTCCCAGGGCTCTTAATGAGCCGCGTGCCGCCACCGACCTCGCCCTCCGGGTGACGAAGGTGACCGTGCGCTCCCTGGGTCAGGTGATGTCCACAGCTGTGGTCCAGGAGAGACGAGGCTCAGCCTGGTCGATATGAGAGAGGCTGAGCGAACCCGGTTCCTCAACGCTCACATATCCCAGGCCGGCCTCTTCGGCGGCACGGCCAAGAACTGCGCCCAACAGTTCTCGGCCGTCCAGTAGCAGACTAAGGCCATTAAACCTACTGCCCCGGCGGCTGTTACTCAGCCGCAGGCTCAGTCGCCTCAGTCTGCTTGCCGCCGAGGGCGCCCTCCTGCGGCTTCGACCCTCCCGCCGCCCTTTCCGGGCCGCGCCGTAGGGATGGTCGCAGGAAGGCGCCCCCGTCCGCTCCCAGCCCCGCAGCCCGCCTACGCCAGGCTAGCGGCGCTCCTGACGCGGACAGCTCAGGGATGGGCAGTTCTTCCAAGGAGTTGGTAGCAGGGCCACTCCTTCCCCCGGTGGAGGGCCGGGGGAGAATCTTCTGTTCAGCTGCTGGCCCCCAGGTCAGCAGCACCCTATTTGGAAGAACTAACTCACCCATCCCTGAGCACCCAGAGACCGATGGCAGTGTGCGCCGCCCCCGGGCCACGCCACTCTCGTCCCTCTCTAACGCCAGTCTCCTCTCAGAGCAGACCCCAGTGGAACGCGCGTCCTTCCCTGGTCTCCTCTGTCAGGACGCGGCTGATGACCGTGCCCCCACACCGGGACGCTACGCCTCCCACGTCCGGGCCGGTCACGCCGCCTCGCTGCCCCACCCGGGGTACGTCTGTGGTCCGCACGACCCCGCTGGTGCAGTTTTTGGGAGCCTGGCTAGAGCTTCCCGGACTGTTCCGCTGGGTCGAGAAGACCATCAGGCTCGGCTATGCGATTCAGTTCGCTCAGGCTCCTCCCCGCTCCGGGGAGTCCGCCACACCATGGGGGCCCAACGCCCCTGTCATGCGTGCGGAGGTTGCTACCTTGCTGGCGAAGGGTGCGATCGAGCCTGTCCCTCCAGCCGAGATGAAGTCCGGCTTCTACAGCCCTTACTTCATTGTACCCAAGAAAACCGGTGGGTTACGACCGATCCTGGACTTGCGCGTCCTGAACCGATCCCTTCACAGGCTTCCGTTCAGGATGTTGACAGCGAAGCGCCTTTTCGAATGCGTTCGTCCAGTAGATTGGGTTGCAGCGATCGACCTGAAGGACACCTACTTCCATATCAGTACGCGGTCCTCCCATTCGGGCTAGCTCTGTCCCCTCGCGTCTTTACGAAGATTGTCGAGGCAGCCCTTGTGCCACTCAGGCAACACGGGGTTCGCATCCTGAACTTCCTCGATGACTGGCTGTTCCTGAGTCACTCTCGAGAGCAGGTGTGCGAACACAGAGACCTGGTGCTCCAGCACTTAGCCCGTCTGGGCCTTCGGGTCAACTGAGAAAAGAGCAAACTCTGCCAGTGCAGAGGATCTCTTTTCTCAGTATCGACTCGGTCGCCAGGTGCGCGCAGCTTACGAGCGAGCGCGCGCAGTCACTGCTGACTTGCCTCCGTCAAATCAGGAGCAAGAGTGCGGTTCCACTGAAGTTATTTCAGAGGCTCCTGGGGCATATGGCATCTGCAGCCGCGGTAACGCCGCTCAGATTGCTTCATATGAGACCGCTTCAGCACTGGCTTCGCGATCGAGTCCCGAGATGGGCATGGCAGTCGGGCACGCTCCGGTCCCAGTGACTCGGGCCTGCCTGCAGACCCTCACCCCGTGGTCGAACCTCAGTTTTCTACGGGGCGGTGTGTCCTTAGAACGAGTTTCCAGGCATATTGTTGTGTCAACAGATGCCTCCACCACGGGCTGGGGTGCCATGTGCAATGGACATGCTGCCGCGGGCTCCTGGACAGGACCCCAGCGCCTCCTGCATGTCAATTGCCTCGAGTTGCTGGCAGTACGGTTCGCCCTGCACCGCTTCCGAGAGCTGCTCAAGGGTCAACACGTGCTAGTCCGGTCAGACAACACGGCCACAGTAGCGTACATCAACCACCAGGGTGGTCTGCGTTCCCGCCGCATGTCTCAACTCGCCCGCCATCTCGTCTTATGGAGTCAGAAGCACCTGAGGTCCCTTCGTGCCATCCATATCCCGGGAGCCCTGAACCGTGCAGCCGACGAGCTCTCACGGCTTCAGCCACTTCCTGGAGAATGGAGACTCCATCCCCAGACGGTTCAGCTGATTTGGGAACAGTTCGGCGACGCACAGGTAGATCTGTTTGCCTCCCACGACTCTTCCCATTGCCGCCTGTTTTATTCCCTGACCGAGGGCCCCCTCGGCACGGACGCTCTGGCGCACAGCTGGCCGCGGGGCCTCCGCAAGTATGCGTTTCCCCCAGTGAGCCTTCTTGCACAGGTTCTGTGCAAGATCAGGGAGGACAAGGAGCAGGTCCTTTTGGTCGCCCCGTATTGGTCCGGCCGGACCTGGTTCTCCGAACTTGTACTCCTTGCGACAGCCCCTCCCTGGTCGATTCCTCTGAGGAAGGACCTCCTTTCTCAGAGACGGGGCACCCTTTGGCACCCGCGTCCCGATCTTTGGAACCTCCACGTGTGGCTCCTGGATGGGACGCGGCAGGTTTGAGTACCCTACCACCTCAGGTGGTGGCTACCATCACTTCCGCTAGGGCCCTGTCTACAGAAACGACACGCCTATGCGTTGAAGTGGAACCTCTTCGTCACTGGTGTTCTTCTCGCCAAGAAGACCCCTGAAAATGCCCGATCGGGTCCGTGCTCGCATTCCTCCAGAAGGGTTGGAACGAAGGCTGTCTCCTTCCACCCTCTAGGTTTATGTCGCTATATCAGCCTACCATGACCTTGTGGAGACGAAAAAGGTAAGTCAGCACGACCTGGTCATCAGGTTCCTGAGGGGAGCGAGGAGACTGAATCCTCCTCGCGCTCCCCTCGTACCCTCTTGGGACCTCTCAGTAGTCTTAAGTGCTCTGTAGAGGGCTCCCTTCGAGCCATTGCGGTCAGCGAGCTTAAGTTCCTGTCTATGAAAAGACAGAGCTCCTGATCGCCTTGGCCTCCATCAAGAGGGTAGGGGACCTGCAGGCATTTTCGGTTGACGAAGCGTGCCTGGAATTCGGGCCGGCCTACTCTCACGTGATCCTGAGACCCCGGCCTGGATATGTGCCCAAGGTTCCCACCACTCCGTTCCAGGTGGTGAACCTGCAAGCGCTGCCTTTGGAGGAGGCAGACCCAGCCTTGGCACTGCTCTGTCCAGTACGCGCCCTCCGTGCTTACGTAGACAGAACGCAGTGTTCAGGACCTCAGACCAGCTCTTTGTCTGTTATGGTGGGAAGCTGAAGGGAAAGGCTCTCTCCAAGCAAGGTTGTCTCACTGGATAGTGGACGCCATTGTTTTGGCTTACCTGACGCAGGGGCGTCCATGCCCCCTAGGGGTCAGGGCTCACTCTTGGGCTCTAGCGCATGGCGCCTCGCTAACAGACATTGCAGAGCTGCAGGCTGGGCGACACCCAACACATTCGCCAGATTCTATAATCTCCGAGTGGAGCCAGTGTCCTCTCTTGTACTCGCCTCTACTAGTGGCCGGTAATGGACTAGGCTCAGGTGTCTTCGCTTGCTCGCCATTCCACTCCACGGACTGGATACGTGCGATATTTTCCTCAGGTAGTTTCCCTGAAGCCCTGAGTTCCTCCAGCACTGTTGATGCCGACACCAGTACGTCTGCCCACTCGCTCAGGCCCTCGTGTTGGCTAGGTGCCACCGTGTGCATGGTTCCCCCGTTGGGCGACCCCCACATGTGTATTCCCACTGTAAGTCTCCCTGAGCAGGTGTCTTTCCCTTGGCAAGCCCCTTGCCACCCCTGGGGGTAAAATTCTTCCACCTTCGGCTGGTTACCCCAGAGTTTCCCATATGTAGCCCTGAGCGGGTCATATGTGTTCTTAAGTCCTCCCTACGGGTAGGCATTTGGCGCATACTTCCACCTGGAATATGCTTCCCAGTGTACCTTGGTATTCCTGTGTTAAGTGGGAGTCCTTCGTCCGTACTAGCTTACGACAGGGAGCTCACGCTTACGCAGGGCACTGGATGACAGCCGAGTGGCGTGATTATATTGGGACCCCCATTCGTCAGTCACTGACGTTACTCGGAGTGACTGAACGAAAGGGAACGTCTCGGTTACGTATGTAACCCTCGTTCCCTGAGGAGGGAACGGAGACGTAACGTCCCTCTGCCACTTCCGCTGTACCGCTGGAACAGCCGGGAGTTCAGTCTTGGCTCCTCAGCAGGTAAACATAATGCGATGTTGCCAGCGTACTTCCTTATATACCCACGCTGTGGGGCGGAGTTACGCTATGCAAATTCCGCATGCCCATGGCATTGGCGCTGCCATTGGGCGTTTTCTAGATCTCGAAGATGATAGGCTTCTAAGCGAAACCCCCATTCGTCAGTCACTGACGTTACGTCTCCGTTCCCTCCTCAGGGAACGAGGGTTACATACGTAACCGAGACGTTTCTTCCTGCCATAAGTGAAGAAACCTAGAATCCAGGAGCAACCAAGAACCACAAACTGAGCCAGTACTTTAAATTTCATACTTCTGCAGAGAAAGAAAAGAGTTAATGTCTCTATTGACTATATATTTATATTTTTTATGGAGTGTTGAACGTTTGATACTTGGTTTGTTTCATCTGTGAAATTTCAGCGTTCAGATTTTTAAGAGTTGAGCTCAGACTGATGATGATCCTCATGAAGAGAATCATGTTCAACTGAAAAGTAGAAAAAAAATTAATCACCTTGTTTTCTCTTTAATATAAAATAAAATCATGTAATAAAACATGTGCTTACTGCTAGTATGACACTAACAGGACCCAGAAAACTTCAGATAAAACCTTTATCCCTTTTAATCCAGCAGCTGTTTAGAGGAGAACACAATATAATAACTGAATAAATTTAGCTGTTGACTATTAAAATATTAAAGATTTTAATTCCATCCGTGACGTTGATACCGTGCCAGCAGAAATGACACAAAAGCACCGAGCTGCTTTATTTTCTTTATAAACAAATTAACTTAAAGAAAACAACAACAACTCACTGGTCGCTGCCATAGCCTTCAGGAACCAGCCCGACAGACATGCTCACCACAACCAGAGCAACCATATATCCAATCACACACAGGAATCCATTGCTAAGCACCTACCTCTTTTTGGAGCTGATCCGTGATAGGTTCGTCACACAGATGAAGTGCAGCACAGCTTCAATGAACATCCACAAAAAGCCGGAGAGAAAGAGGAAGTGCATAACACCTGATATCACGACACACAACACCTGGAGACCATGAGAGACGGTTATGATGATTCTTAGTGAGGGTGTGCAGAGCTGTAGGGCATCATTCTCACCTGCTGAGGGCGTATGAAGCACAGGAACTGTTGTGTGAGCAGGAACAGAAGGTGAGCCAACAGCAGACTTATGCAGAGGTTGATTCGAGCCACATTATTAACTCCAGAACTCCACTGACAAAAGGCAAAGGTCAACAGGGCCAAACTGAAGAACACCAGCCCCACGATCACAGACACCAAATTCAACCACTCCAGTCGCTCTGAGAAAACATGTAAGAGTATATGTGTGCCAAATCTGTGCTGTTATTGAATGGTCACTATAAATGTTGACCATCTACTATAGATTGCATTTGAATTCTGCTAGTGCGTTCAATGTTTCAATCTTTTGAGGTGGTTTTACTTGTTCTTATTTGTACCTCTGATGGGGTACAAAACGATGAGAGCGGGTTTGATTGGGTTTGCATGATGAGAGCGAATGTCAACAGATGAACACAGGAACACACGGTGAAGCTGCTGTTGGTCTTTAAGACAGAACAACCATCTACAACCCACTCACTGACATTCCAGTACACACAGGACAGAGAACCATTGGGGTCGAGCTCCTGCACAAAGAAGAAAGAACATGCAGTAAATGTTACAACACTCAATATTAGATGTTGTCAGGGTTGGACAAAAACACATTTTCAGTCTCTCACTCCGATGTGTTTGAGGGTGAAGTTGACTGGTTCGGTGAGTTCCATTTTGTTGTAGCTCAAGAACGCCACAGAAGCTGATCCTGTGTGATAGAAACAGAAGCTTACATGCAATCCTATGTTAAAAAAAGTAAATGTGGTTTAGAGGTGATGGTATGATGTCTCTTTCTACGTTTTTTTTTTTTTTTTTTTTTTTTTATTTAATCAAATTAAAACATTACACATACTTTCATTGTTGTTCTTTGCGATCCCAGTGAGATCGATGTCCACAGAAGAATTTGTCGTGTCAAGTCGAGGGATTTTATCTAAAGTGACATTTGGTCCAACCATGAAGACTTGTCCCTCTGATTAAAAACAAACAAGCAGTTTTGTGCAATATTAATTTATTTGCAATATTCATCTTTTTTTAATGAAATACCAATTCAATCACAATTTGCACAAATGATAAATAAATAAAATGAATATTCAGTATTGTTGGGTCTTCATCTCTGATGTAGTTTGAACCAAATGTCCTTAAAATCAAACACTGTTATTGATTATTACCATAAACTGCACTGACTTTCTGTTTTTATCATTTGAGTGTTTGGTAAATGTCTTGTGAATGTTGATTGTTCTATGCTCAAAGCAGCAAATATTCACAAAACACATTGTGGTCACGACACCACAAACCATGAACTTTACTGTAAATGAACCCATGTTTAATGCTGTAATTTCTTTATAGGGTTAATTAGGGTTTTTCAAGACATTTCTACCAAATGACGGTTGAATTTGCACCAAAATACTGACATTTGACTTCAAAAACAAAAGATACGGCCAGTGTTTTCTGCTCTCAGTTAAAACATTTGTAACTCATAGTTATAGTTACTGTAGCTGCATTTATCATTGTTGCTGTCTGCCACCTGTGATCCACCACTTCACTCTCTCTCTCTTCACATATACTGTGAAGTCCCTGACATCATATATAATCTCATTTTCATCATCGATAATAACTGTTTCTCCACTTACCTACAGCAGCAAGAGTAAAACTGACATTGTCACTTGTGTCTGTCGGCTTCACCAATGTAGATATGAGTTTCTCGCTGGTTTTTAACATGCGGTTTCCATAGGAGGCTAGTTCAGTTGTGTTGGCTGATGATGATGATGTCTCTAAAATCTTCTCTGAAGCGTTGAAGGCCATAGTCAAAATGCTGGTCATAGCCTAATGTATTGATCAAATAAATACAGTTATTATAAATGTCAAGAGAGTCAATAAGACATAACTATGTCAATCAGCCGACACAGATTTGATTATTTTGTCCTTTTTCTCTTGAAGACTTACAGTCACAGAAAGCTGTTGAACTGTAATGTTCTCTATCTGCTCAAGAAGATTTTGAAAACAGGTCTGACCCTGAAATCACAACTGAGCTTTAAATGGTAGTAAGAAATAAGTTTTGCAACACTATTAGCAAACAAAATGTAGTTTGTAAATAGAAAATCACATAGCACAGTAGTCCGGTACTAAAGGGTGGAGCTAGACTCACTACAGAACGTTGATTGGTTTACAGAGGATCGTCACTTGCACATGCTTTTTGGCTGTGTTTTTCCTTGCAGCCTGCAGCCTTGGCTCAAACAAAGCCTGTCTTTTTGTAACAACAGCCATGACATGCAGAGAAGCAAGAACAAGATCTGCTGTATGTTTTTACTGTCGCTTTCTTCTTCGCACGAGAATGACGCTGATCGCTACACCACGCCTATCATAAGGTTATTTTTTATTCTTTATATAAAGTGTTTTATATAACACTTTTTAGTAATTTTTGCAATTTCACTCCCTTCTTACATACAAAACACATAACACACTTATACATCAATAGAGTCTGAAGGAGTGCATTTTTTTTTTTTTTTTTAAATACAGTGCAAGTAAAGTCTTTTTAACATTAATGCTGTTGCATCTTTTTATTTATAACAACAGCATATTAACCCCAGGTAAAATAAATTTACAAAGTCTAATGTTTTCAAATGGAGAACATAAATAAATGACAGGTTAAACTATCAACTCCCCATAAATATAAGCATAAATATAAGCATTCGTTTTAAACTACAGTTTTAAAAGGTTTATGTGTTGTTTAATAGACTAAAGAGTGAAGAGAACGGAACGCGCTGGAATATTCTCTTGAATACGCAAACATTGTCAGAAAAATAAACAAACTATGCTGGAGCATCAACCCGGTGAGTAACGGCTGAACGCGACTTCACGAGATGAGCATAGACAACAGAGAGAGAGTGAAATAAATTCAGCGCTTTTATTTCCAACATGCTCTCATTCATGGCTGTTTTATTTCATTCGTGTAAAGTTACGTCTTTATTGGGGCATGACGGATTACGTGACTCCCGTGAGTTCGTCTCTATTTTTAGCGCAAAGTTTAAACTACATAACATAGCTTTAGCTTGGAACATAACATCTTATTTGTGCACATCTAATTTGTGCATTACTGGCTGTTATGTTAAATAAAGTTTATTAATTAAGGGATGCAAGTTATTTTACCTTTGAACACCGTTGTTAACTCATCTCCCCTCAGACTCAGTGCTTTAATGGTGGGCTTGTATGCAATTCTCAAAACGTCCACAAGATGGCGTTTTATCGGTGAATCCGATATTACAAAACCGATACCCGATTATGGGAAAATGCTAGCCTAGAAATCTAGACGCACCCTAGCGGCAGCAAATGTAATTTGCAGCCAGGGTCGTCTGGCAACTCTCTGTTGGCTTGCAAGCTTGAAAAACCAAACTCTAGACAGGCCAATCACATTGTGTATAGAGTCGGTGGGCGGGCTTAACATAATGACAGCAGAGTTGCGATGGTTCCGCGTGCTACTTGAAAACAAAGAAGCTGGCGAACAGCGGTCTTTCGAATCGGCTTTTGGCTTTTGGAAGACTTGGAGTTAAGCTTTTCTTTGAGAAAAGAACAAAGAACGGCACTGAAGTCATTCCTAAAATAGGAAGATGTGTTCGGAGTTTTGCCGACCGGATACGGCAAAAGTTTAATCTATCAGCTCCGCTTCACCTTCTTCGTTGCTCTGGTTGGTTGTAGCGCTATCCTATTGCGTGCAGAGGGAATTTGAAAGACAACCGTTTATCCCGCTCCTCGGATTGAGCCCTGCCAATGGTGTGTTCCCAGACCCAACATCTTGATGTGGGTCTGGCTTGTCAGGCTAGGAAAATGCTTAAATATCGGGGAAAATATCGGGAAATCGATATATTGGGCGATCTCTACTTTCTTTGCATGACACATTGATATTAAACTTACAGCAGGCTACATAATGGCTATTTCAGCATTATATTGAACATTGCATAAGCATTCGTTTCATGTCATAGAAGGGAAAAGAGGCTCTCGAGAGTGCACATAAACGCACATTTTGATTTTCCCGGCAGTTAACGTCCCGAGTCCTTCACATAAAAATCAGTGTACAGGTTTTCATTTTTTCATTTGACAAGTTGAGGAAGGTCTCGTTTTTAAAGTTTTGTTACAAGCTGTAAGAGCCAGAGGGATCAGACTACATTACCAGCTGAGGTTGTCTCTGGTCTGACTGTTGTGCTGCTGATGTCAGTAACATCTGAAAAAAAAATAATGACTGATGAACAACAATGAATCAACAAACACAAAGGGCACATGTAAATATATTTACCAGCACAGTATGTGAAATAACAGCCATTGTGCCTTACCCAGCCTTGCACATAAACATCTCCTAGTCAGTAAATACAGTAGGGCTCTAACAAATCTACTGCTTGGGCACCAAAATAATTCTGACAAAACTAAAAAGCCAGTTCCAGTACTTCATGCTTGAACCCCATAACGTAAAGTAGCTTGATAAAGTGCAGATGAGTTCTTGCATGTAAAAATGCATGGATGGACTTCAAAAAGTAACATATTAATACATATATTTTCGGCTTCTAAATTTATATTGCGTGTTAACCGTTTTATTAAAGCAATAAGGTCCTTGAGGCGTGCTGTGTTATGATTACAGTCATGGCTGAAGGGCGTTGTTCGGCACGAGTCCCTTCTTGACCCCTTCAGCCATGACTGTATTCACAATACAGCACGGCCTCTCGTACCTTATTGCTTACATGAAACATTATTTAATGGTAAAGTATGTAGTTTCTGCAACGCTAGTGGCACCTTGTGGAATTAGAATATAAACCATCAAACAACATTGCAAACACCTCCCCCAACTCAAACATCATATTCACAGCTCTTACGGGTGCTTTTGAATTCATGTCACAACAGGTAAATAGAGGCTACTTTCAGTAAAAGGTCCAACATATTATACTTTTAGCTGTGTTGCTATGTGTCATGAGTAAGCAATTGAGAAGGCTAACACTCTGTCTACTGCAAACGCAAGCATCTTGCTTATATTAAAACCCATCCACCAGGCGCATTGTTTGACATGACACGCTGTAGCGAGTTAGCTCAAAGGGGAAATATTAATAATTATTCACACGCACATGGCTTGATGTGTGTGTAGGCCTGCCAGCCTGGCCGGCTTGGCCAGGTGAGAGACAGCAGAAGTGACCTGTTGGTTGTCAGTTAAGAGAGAGAGGCGGATCTGTGCGTCTCTTTTTAAGGTCTGGGAGAAGTCACAACCCCTAGGGACGACTTGACCAATGAGGTTGTTGGGATTTCCAAGCGGGAAATTCCTCTGTTGGAGATTTTTTGGCTCTTTGTTTCAAGCATGATTAATCTGGGTTTGTGCCCATTTATACTCCATTTAATACAGAAAACACACACTGCCTCCTATGAGGAAGTGACATACACGAAAGTGTAAGTTGTGAAGCGAGCATTAATTTGATAGGAGACACGACATATATGAGGTTACATGAACTAGTAGTTTGCTCATAAGATATGCATAAAATGAATTACCATACAAGAGACACTTTACAAGACAGTTATAATCATACACACAATGTCCTGGGGTGCATGTTCATTTATAGAACAGTTTTTCTATAAATTAATGCAGGAAAGTCTGTTTAAGGGCTATGGGTCTCCCTATAGCCCTTGTTTTTCACATTCTTTCAAGCCATAAACAAGGTCTTATCTGATGGTAGCCCTGGTAACAGACCTTTCCTGCTCTTTTGGGGGAAAATTCATTACTAAGCATAAAGCATTTAAAGCATATTTGTTAAATGTAACAAGTAATTATGTGTCTGATTTGTTTCAGTCGTTACAGTGCCATAACTGTTTGAGGTTGTCTACACTGGGCACATCAAAATAAACCTTATAAACTGGTACATTTGTCTTTCTGAACGGGTGCATTGTAGTGTCCATTGTAGTGCGTAGCATCGCAATGACCTGTTCGCTTCAACGTGTTCATGGCCTGTTTAATCTCTGAAGATCTAAATACAGCGAAATTTGTCCTGGAGTCTTGTACCCAAAGCTGGTAGAGCTTGAAAGCCATCTTGACCAGTATCCTAGTAAACACACACATTCTTAGCACTGCTCTTATTTTATTAATGACTGTTCCTTTGTCCGCTGGGGATCTGCCTGCCAGATCTCAGTCCAGGAGTTCTTTTTCTCCAGCGCACCCGCCCACCTCGTCCATGCTCCCGGCTGCCGCATGCCCACTATCCTACAGGTCCTTTCCTCTTCAGCACCAGCTCGCACCTCCTCCAGGACCAGCTGGCGTCAGTCCCTACCATGGGCCTTGTCATAGCGAGGTTGTGGGTTGGCTCCTAACCCTGCCCGGCCCGTAGCTACTGTGCCCACCAAACCCCTGTGTCTCAGCCGGGACTCGGCTATTTCTAGGCCTTCCTGTGCTCTCCACTTCCTACCTGTCCACACAGTGATGCCTGCTGATGCCACCCTCAGGTCCTTGGAGTCCCGATAGAGTAGTGCCTCTCTGGTGGTAGAGACCTTAAACTCCTTGCCTAGGCTGCTAAAGGGGAGCTGGAGCTTGTTTCTCTTTCCATAGAGTGCTGCGCTGCTCAAGCCGTGTGGCAATCCCAGCCACCTACGGAGGTAGCTACTGACCTTCTTCTGCATGGTTTCCACTGTTGTTGAGGCCAGAGGACTCGAGGTAAGATGCCATGTTGGGATATCCAGGCCTTAAAACGGCCTGGTAGGCCAGACTTTTTGATTGTGGTGAGCACAGATTCATGCTCCCTGATGGTGGCTTGGATGGCTGTAGCATCCCTGAGGCTACAGTCAAAGACACTGCCAAGGCACCTGACAGGCTTCTCAGTGATGGTGGAAATACAATACCATCCACCTGGAAGTGGAACTTGTCCACCACTTTCCCCCTCTTCAGCAACATGGACCTGGACTTGAAACTCATCCTTGCCCAGGATATAAGTTTTCCAAGCCCTGGAGTATCCACCAGCCTCCTGGGACTGGTGGTGTGGTTACAGTGAGGTCGCCCATAAAGGCTCCGATAGGGGGCTGTCGGACACCAGACTTGGACAGGGGGCCTCTGCACTCAACTTCTGCTGCCTCAACCACCATATTCATGGCAAGGGCAAAGAGAATAACTGAGATGTGCACCCAGTTATGATCCCCTTTTCAAGCCAGTGCCATTCTGATGTCAAGTTCCCCGAAGTGACTCTAAGCCTGAAGTTCCTGTAGTATTTACTGTTCCTGTAGTTCCGATTTTAGGATGAGGTTCTTTATCTTACTAGGTACGTGGTGGCGATCTAGGGTCGTCTCAACGAGCTTGTGGGGAATGGAGCCGTATGCGTTGACAAGGTCAAGCCAAAGCACCACCAGATCTCCCTTTCCTTCGTAAGCCTCTATGATTAGCTCCGTGACAACCCCAGTGTGTTCTAGGCAACCCGGCACTCCTAGAATGCCACCTTTCTACACAGAGGTGTCAATGCAACCACTCTTGAGGAGGAAGTCTGTCATCCGTCATGCTAGGACACTGAAGAAGATCTTCCATTCCTCGCTGAGAAGCGAGATGGATCTGAACTGCTCCAGTTTGGTTGAGTTGTCCTCCTTCGGTATCCAGACCCCCTCTGCATGCCTCCACTGGTCTGCTACTGTGCCCCTGCACCACTCGCAAGATCTTCCATAGGATCTTGAGGAGCTCAGGGCAATGCTTGTACACCTTATAATTTTCGTTGGGAAAGAAAACATTTTGGGGGGAAAATGCTTAGTGTTGAGCCCTGCTATTGTTTAAACTTTACCATCGGGTTTAGGTTTTTTGAACAACTTTTACAAAAGTGAGTGTGTAATTTAATGTTAGATCTTTTACTCCTTTAACAGACAGTTAATCAGATAAGAGAAATTTGAGAATTCCAAATTTAGCCTAACATAGGCCTACATTATGTTTATATCTGTGCTAGTAATACACGCAGTGCAGTCACAGTGTCGTACATTTCAGTATAGGAATGTTTAGCTAATGTGGGGTAACATCTGAAGTAGTCAGCAATCATAGGATTCATTCATGCTTTTTTAATGTCAGGTTAGGGTTACACATAATTTTCTTTCATTGGCTATGGACCTCCTAAAGTTAGCCATGGCCACTCCATGTATAAAACTCTATAAAACTTGTGGAAATTAATTTTTTCCCCCATATATGTACCTGAAATCTAAATCTCCTGTCAATCTCAGCCACCCACACACCCACACACACACACACACCCACACACACCCACCCACCCACCCACCCGTTCAATTCTATAGATCCACAAGCATTCAGCCAAAACACAATTCAACAGAGGAAACATCAGACTACATTACCAGCTAAGGTTGTCTCTGGCCTGACTGTTATGCTGCTGATGTCAGTAACAGCTGAAAAAATAATGACTGATGAATAACAATGAATCAACAAACAAACAAACAGATAATACTGAAGCATACAAAGGGCACATGTAAATATATTTACCCGCACAGTATGTGAAATAATGGCCACTGTGCCTTACCGAGCCTTACATATAAAATCTCCCTAGTCAGTAAATACAGTAGGGCTCTAAAAAAATCTACTGCTTGGGCACCAAATAATTCTGACTAAATTAAAAAGCCAGTTCCAGTACTTCATGCTTGAACCCCATAACGTAAAGTAGCTTGATAAATGCAGATGAGTTATTTCAATGCAAATGATAAATGCTATCTAGCCTAAATGGATATGTACAGTAAAGCTGCTCATTATCTTGCTGTTTACTATTTCTGTCAAGAACTATTTTTCTGGCAGAAGGATGGACTTCAAAAATGAACATATTAAAGCCACAATATGTAATTTTTCGCCGCTAGAGGTCGCTTATTCAAAAGAAAGGCATAGCTTGATGACGCCTGGATTTCATGGAACTTTTATTATGCCGCAGAAGACCGCTTCTGATTATTCCGCTCATGCATAAGCTACGCTGTTTTATCATATTAAATACATTATTTGAGTGTGTTGAAAGTTATGTAATAATGCTTCTCTGTGCATTCGCTCGGCGTCTTTGGTGTTTCCATGGTTTCTACAAAATAAAACCGGAAATCGAGGGTAAATCGGGTATGATGTCATTGATAGGTGACGCACGGACATGGTCCGTGTCCTGGTTAAATTTGCTTACTTATCTGGAATTAAACATTCTTGGAAACATTTGGGATATTTTAATCCAAAAATCTTACATATTGTGCCTTTAATACATATATTTTCACAGAGTGCCTTCTTGACCCCTTCAGCCATGACTGTATTCACAAGACAGCACGGCCTCTCGTACCTTATTGCTTACATGAAACATTTTTTAAAGATAAAGTATGTAGTTTCTGCAACACTAGTGGCACCTTGTGGAATTAGAATATAAACCATTTACATTTACATACATCCATAAACATTTGCGCCTCCCCCAACTCTAACATCACAATCACAGCTCTTACGGGTGCTTGTGAATTCATGTCACAACAGGTAAATAGAGGCTACTTTCAAAAAAAGGTCCAACATATTAGAAATGCTTTTAGCTGTGTTGCTTGCTATGTGTCATGAGTAAGCAATTGAGAAGGATAACGCTCTTTCTACTGCAAACGCGAGCATCTTGCTTATAATAAACCCATCCACCGGGAGCATTTTTTGACATGACGTGCCATAACTGTTTGAGGCTACATCAAAGTAAACCTTATAAACTGGTACATTTGTCTTTCTGAACTGGTGCAGTGTAGTGTCCATTGTAGCGCTTAATCTCTTGCAGTCTTGTACCCGAAGCTGAATGTCTTTTTCCATGTAACGCGTCAGCCATGGTCCCACTGGCTTAGTCTGTTACAGTAGCCACACCCCAAACTCTCGCTAGGTAGAGCTGGAAAGTTATTGACTGATCTGCTCTTAATGTTTTGATGGTGGCCAGGGGACTCAGTGTTTACACTTTTGGGGGAGATAAACCCATTATTGGCATACTAATAGTAGTCAATGAACAATACTGAATCAAACGGGGTTAGAAAAATGTATTTTAATATAAAAAAATCTTACATACCTCACCTTTAAATTCTTTGAATATTTTGACTCACATTGGCAGATGACTCCAACATGTTGTTGATGGTTATATTTGTTAAAAAAGAAAATGTACAATATTAAATTTGTAATTTTAAATTATAAATGTTCTTGACTCACAGTTGCAGATCTTCATGATGTCCACAGTTATGTGTTCCCCATCCACTTGTCCTACAGTTCTTTAGTGAGGACTCAGTGCCAAAGCAATTTACATCATCCATCCATATCTGTCCTGATCCTTGTCCAAAATAAGCATCACTCTTTACCTCTATCACATCCCCACAGCCCATCTCTCTACACACCACTGCAGCATCTGACCGATCCCAGTAATCATCACACACTGTTCCCCATGTTCCATTATAGAGAACCTCCACTCGTCCAGAACAAGAGTTGCTGCCATTCACCAATCTGATGTCACTGCCAATGACATCTGTGCAGCCTGTACATGTTAGAGTCACAAATACAGATGAGTTTTTCTGAGTTCTTAATTCAGAAAATATTACTGGTCATCAGACAGAAGAATGTACAGAGGCTAAGTTTTGTGGCAGTATGTCGGTCTCCTTACCCATAAGCAGAAAGAGTTGCACAGACCACAGCATACTGGCTGTAAATATATTTCATATTAGATAACTGTAATGTGGTTCTTAACATTAAATAAAATGTACCTACTATAGGGTTAGGATTAGGGTGTGATTTAGGGTTAGGTGTAATTATACATAATTTACTGTTATTACTATAGCAAGCACATGTACTGTATGTAACAAAGACACTGTAAAATAGTGTTACCAATCTATTATTTTCAGTGTATATGTAAGACAAAAATATTATTAAAATAATATTTGAAACATAGCTAATTACATGAATGCAAAATTACACTGATGATATATATGTATGTGCTAATGCATTTATGGTAATACCTGGTTAGACGGTCGGCTGTGACTTCTTCTTCTCCTAGGATTGAGTTAGTCTGTTTGAAAAGTGGACGTGTGACAGTTATACTGACTGTTTTCCTCATGTTCACAGCCAGTATACAGCCTGAACACCTGCTGTTTCTGTCATCCAAATGGATTCATATAAATGTGGATTTACACTTATGTGTGCATTTTTTTGTCCACCCAGTAAATAACATTGGAATCCACATTTGATTAACAAAACATCTAGGAATTCACACAACACTTGTGCATAATCAAATAAATATTTAAACCTGAAAAATATGCAAACTGCCCATACTAAGGAAAACTCTGTAAGAAGTAATTTGGTTATAAGGAAATAAAATAAGCTTAGTAAATTACAGACTCTAAGCTTTTTGGCTTGCTTTGTGAACGTGTTTTTAACCAAGTGTATATAGAGAATTTTGTGTTTTATTGTATCTGATAGGTAAACTTATTCCATTTCAATACTTTGTTTTGTGTATGTGAACTATGCTGGTATGATGGGTTGTCAATGGAAATACAAACAAATCTAGAGTTCTAGCGTTTGTCATTTTGTTTCCATGTCCTATGCATGTCTTTGTAAAGGAATTTCCAAAAAACTGGCCCACCAAAAAAAAATTGTAAAGAAAGTTCTATGAAACTGGCCCACCAAATTGATATTATCTAGATATTTGAACACTACACAGCTTTTACAAAGCAAATTACAAAGCATAGCATTCCTATAATTCCCCAATAATTGAGTGGATTCACATTGCAATCATGTCATGAAAACACATGTTGAAGGTTGTCCTTACATCAAACAGTGTTTCTGCAATGTATTACAGATGGGAAATTAACTCCTGGTTTTATGGCTAATTGAGCATTTAATAGGGTAACATTCTCAATGACTATGGACTGTTGCACAGTAAAAGCTTTCTTTCTCACGTTAATCATTGTCTTCAGTAGGGAGGAGCCAAGAAGGCAGATCATTCCACATACAAATAAAATCACCTGGAAAATCCGTAACTTGATCTCACACTATCACGGAGACGAAGACGCTTCCGAAAGGACTGACATATTAACAGGTTTAAGACATCTAATAATGAATCATTGCCTTTTTAGATACTGAGATATTTTTGTAATCAAAACGCTTTACCGCTCTCAATATTTTTTTGTTAATTGTGTAATTTGTAGATACTAAATTATTCAACTGGCTATAAATTTAACTCTACTAGTAAGTTTCTAAACCAAAGCACAATAAAACTTTTCTAGGTAGTGTTATAATCTTGGATTCTGCAAACATTTTTGTGGCAGAAACTACTTTTAAACAATAGAACAGACCTTGAAGTAGATTTTTTTCTTATTTATTAGGCAAAACAGTCAAATTAATAATTTTGCATTTCTTTCAGGCACAATGTTAAATTCCTTGTGGCTCATTCTCATGCTGGGTATGAAGAAATATGCAGACATAAACATACTGCTCTCTATATTTCTATACCATAAAGTTTCAAGTAAAATGTTTTTTTAAGTTGTCAAGAAAATACGATTGCATTCTTTCTACTTCAAAATGTCACATTTAATTCATTGTTAAATTTACTAGCAATGTCTGAGTGAATAGTTTCTATACCACATGTTTATTTCAGTGTACTCTTGAAAGATTTAAATTATTGTTAAGAAGTATGTTATGGGTTTGTGTGACATGACATTTTATAATTCATCCAGATTTCGGAAATGGACCTCCAGTCGAAGCTTTTCTGAGGTTGATGAATGGTATAGGCTTTTGTTCTGGACGAGTTGAGGTTCTTCATGATGGTCAGTGGGGAACAGTGTGTGATGATTACTGGGATCGGTCAGATGCTGCAGTGGTGTGTAGAGAGATGGGCTGTGGGGAAGTGATAGAAGCAAAGAGCTATGCTTATTTTGGACAAGGATCAGGACAGATATGGATGGATGATGTAAATTGTAATGGCACCGAGTCCTCACTAAAGAACTGTAGGACACCTGGGTGGAGAATACATAACTGTATTCATTCTGAAGACGCTGGAGTCATCTGTGAAGGTGGATGAAAGCTATGTAAATATTGCATTTACTGAATAAAGATAAAATGTTCTGATCCCTTTACTCTTTTTTTTTTTATGTTAGCCTTTATTAGGTTGGTAAATGGCAGTGACTCTTGTTCTGGACGAGTGGAGGTTCTCTATAATGAAACATGGGGAACAGTGTGTGATGATGACTGGGATCTGACAGATGCTGCAGTGGTGTGTAAAGAATTGGACTGTGGGAATGTGATAGCGGCAAAGAGTGGAGCTTATTTTGGACCAGGTTTAGGACCAGTATGGATAGACGCTGCACAGTGTACTGGGAGTGAGGCTTCATTGATGAACTGTACATCAACAATTTGGGGAATACAGAGCTGTGAACATTTAAAAGATGCTGGAGCCATATGTTACAGTGAGTTAAAAAGTCTCTGATACGTTTTGCATATTGCTTTGAAGCCAGAGTTCAAAGATAAATGTCATTATTACTCATTATTTACTCATTCATTCTGAAACAATATGCTGGTGGTTTTTTATGTTGAGCATAAATTAGTCTTTTCTAACTGCAGAGAAAAAAGGCAGACACTTTTATCCAAATGCATTGCATTTGTAATACTTTACAATAAGGTTCCATTTGTTAACGTAAGTTAACAACTACATTAGTTAACAAGAGCTATGAAAAAAATACAGTACTGTACATGTTACATGTACTTACCATAGTAATAACAGTAAATTATGCATATTTACATGCAACTCACCGTAAACCAAACCCTAATCCTAAACTTATAGTAAGTACATATTGTTAATTAATATTACTCATGGACAAGGACACCTTAAAATAAAGTGTAACCAAAAATACTAAAGCATTTATTAATCTTAGTTGATGTTAATGCCAACATTTCCTAATACATTATTAAAATTAATAGTATCTGTTAATATTATTTAATGAACCTCAGCTAACATGGATTAACAATGAACAGTTCTAGTTCTATTAAATAATGTTAACAAAGATTACTACTGTAACAAATGTATTGCACATTTTTAGTTAATATTAGTTAATGCATTAACTAACAATAACTAATGTGACTGTATTTTAAAAATTGTTACCATTGCATTCCAGATGTAGCTCAACTAGCAGAATTTTTTTTTTTTTACTGGTGAACTATTCTTTGAAGTCAAAAAACTAAAAATTAATGCTTTATTGATTCAGCATCATGAGAGTAGTTTATTCAACAAATGGCACATCAGTTTTTGTAAAAAGTTTGACAGAGATCACACAAACAGTAACAGTATTATTGCGTTGTCTTTTGTAATGTGTGTATTTAGTATTATATTAAGAACAGTACAAAAAAGCTTTATGCTAAACAGAACTCAGCGATTCTTGGATAATAAAATGCATTTACAAAGAGGTTTTGTCTGTTTTACCTTTTGAACATTAGGGCACAATCTGTGGTCCATTAGAGTGCAATGGTTTATATGTAAAACCACTCTTTCAACAGATGTGAAGCTGGTGAATGGTTCCAGTGCATGTGATGGCAGAGTTCAGATTCGGTATCGTGAGCGTTGGGGCGCAGTGTGTTACACTGGTTGGGATCTAGAAGATGCTACAGTGTTGTGTCAAGAGCTGGGCTGTGGAGAATTTGCAGAGCTAAAGGCATATGTGGGTCCCTCATTCGGGAAAATATGGATGGATAATGTGGCCTGTACAGGAAATGAGTGGACTGTGCGAGACTGTCCTTTTACTGGATGGGGTGTGAGCAGTTGTTTGAATGGGCTTCATGCGGGAGTTTCTTGCCAAAGTAAGATCATCTTACATGTGAGCTTCTCAAACGATGTATGGCTTAAAGTCACTATGAAATCAAAATGGGATTCCTAATTTTTATTGAATATCGCAGAATTTATTATAAATGATTTGTCAGTACACATCGTTATTTTTTTTTAATTCATGTGCCCTCAAAATAACTTCTCCTCCTTTTCTCTAATAATGTGTTTACTGGCTTGAGGGTGGGACAACCTGTCACTCACATGAGATCGACCAATAGCAAACCAGAACCATCGAATCAATTCCCATTTGACAAAATTAAGTCCTGTTCTTGTTCGATAAGCCGTTTCACTTGGATATATGTCACAATAGGGAAGACATGACTATTGCAACTTCCATTTCTCGACGACTTTAAGAATTATGTAATTCACATCTCATGTTCTCTGTTGTTTTCCTGGCAAATGCAATGAAAAGAAGCCGTTATGACAAACCGTTCATCTTTTAAAGCCCTTGTCAATGTTCATAGATTTTGCGAGACAAGTTGTGGTGAAGATTGTGGTGACGGCCGAGATTGGAGTCAATGTCAATAACCCAGATATCAAGAAGGAACTTTTGGACATGGTGAGGTTCAATATGTGATTAATAAGTGTGATGTGTAGCTTGAGTGTTTTCTTATTTAGATTTCTCTGAATTTCACAGATAAGGACCGTGGTACAAAGTACAGGGAAGTATAGTGTGAACTGGGTAACACAGCCTGATGAGCAGGTATTTCACAAACAGGGATCAGCCACAGGTTTGTAAACTAAATGGTGTTGTACTATTTATATTTATGTAATATTATAATTGGATATTTTAATTATATACCTGTTATATATTTACAGGTCTTTTTTGAATGACAGAAAAGCCAGAAAACACTCTAACCCTAATTATAATGGAGTAATGCTTTTTTCCTGTTGCTTCACTGTCTTCACTCTTAATTATTTTAGATAATTATGATTGAAAGTCATCAAAAAAATGTGGTAGGTGGGGCTCAAGTAACACTAACTGAGCGCTAGTCAATCAAATCAGACCTTCCCACAGAATTTGCCTGAGAAAGAAATGCCTTATATTTACAGCTCTTTTAAACACTATAATAATGAATATTGTATATATGGAAATGAAATGTGTATATAATGTACTGATGCTTGCTGGTGTCAGGAAGAGAGACAGACTAAAGTGAAATTACAAGAATTGTATTTCCAAAAAATAGTACTTTCTGTGACAGTACTTTCTTGATTAATCTGCTTTACTCAAGATTAATATGTTTATGTAATGAGATGTAACACCATATAAATGAATACCCATTTAAGAAAATTATCTTACAGAATTTAAATATTTTAATAGGTTATGTTGTGGTAATATATATTGCATCAGAAGTCAAATAAACATTTAACATGTAAAGAAAATCACAGTTTTACATTTTTATTTTCATTTCACCTCCAACCAATGACAATGGCCTTCAAAATGATGACAATCCTTCACTGACCTGCTGCAACCTAAAGAATGATGTTCTTTATGTGATCCTTTATTTTATTAAACCTTTTTCAGTATACAAACACTTCTAAAATTACTTCATCATCTGTGTAATTTTGCAAGAACTGTTCTCTTGAATTTGTCATGAAAGGTCCTTTCTTATGTGGCTCCTGTGGAAATAACATATACAAAAAAAAGATATGAAATTCTATATTCAACTTACATCTTTAAAATAAGCCCATTCAGAAGGAGTTTACAAACCTGTCAGGGATCAAATAATTTCTGTTCCTGAAACACTTGCCCATTTGGCTGAGTTCTCCACTTGACAGAGAAATTTCCATTCTTTTGGACTTCTTTCTTAATCTGTGCAATTCAGATGAACGAGACCACAGACGCTCAATGGCAACAATAGAAAAGTGAAAAAAAAGGCAATTGAATTAGGAATATTCATTACTTTGTCCAGTAGTTTTGTCATTTCTGAAGGGTCGTTGGGGTCAACAGAGTCCGCGTTCACCTTAATTCTCAGCACATTTCTAATCTCTGTAAAGGATATAGCAAATCTTAATATGGTTATAAAATATGATATATGCTCATTCCCCAAGATAACTGAACCATGTATTTCTTTTAAGAATTTGGTTTTATATTTGTTGTTGTTTCATGTTATTACAGTTGTTGTTGTTTTATGTTTCATAGAAATAAATTTTCTTAGTTAATATTTGCAAATGCAGAGAACAGATACGGGTTTGGTCATGTACGCACCTTTGCAGATAATTCCTGCATCATATGCATGAATGCATTGATGGTTTCCCCACCCACCAAATTGGCAGTTCCTGAGGTTTGACTCGTCTCCATTGCATCTGAGGGAATCCATCCATATCGGCCCATCACCAGCCCCAAAATAGGCATTTGTCAAGGGCTGTGCATTTCCACCACAGCCCAGCTCTCTACAGAGTACTAAACCATCTGCGACATCCCAGCTGTTGTGGCAAACGGTTCCCCACCGGCCATCGTGATACACCTGCACTGTGCCCTGACAGGGGTTGTTCGTATTCACCAACCTTACCTCTAGAAAGAATTCAGAAGAGTTCCTGATCTGTCTCTGTGCTTACATTAATAATAGCGGTGTACAAATGCATGATATGTCCATCTGACAATGATAATTCAATGTATTTGTAACATAATTTAATACATTTTTTGGTAACTTTATTTTGATGGCCCCCTTTAGACATTCTGTTGACTATAAGTAACATTGGGCCTACTACATGTCAACTAACTCTCACTAGAGTATTAGTAAACAGTCTGCTTAATATCTGCTAACACAGGGGTGTCCAATCCTGCTCCTGGAGGGCCACTGTCCTGAAGAGTTCAGCTCCAAAACCGTCCCGTTGTTTCAAATATGGCAGGACTATCACCACTGCCACTAAAGATTGCTTTGTAAATAAACTTCCTCATCAGTTTCATCTCCTCAGCATCCCAGATAGCCTAGAGGAACTCGATGTTGCAACAGAAACTATTGACTCTCTTTTTTCCAGCACTTTAGACAGTTGCTCCTCTGCGCTTAAAGAAGATTAAAGAAAATAGTCCAATGCCGTGGTACAACGAGCACACCCGGGCCCTTAAAACAGCAGCCAGAAAAATGGAGCGCAGCTGGAAGAAAACAAAACTGGAAGTTTTTCGGATTTCGTGGAAAGAGAGCATGATTGCGTATAGAAAATTTGAAACAGTGGCTAAATTAACAAGAAATAAAGCTTCAACTTCTGACGTTTGCAAACAGCACAGCAGTAATGACTTTATGAACTTCTTTACGTGCAAGATTGATAATATTAGGAAGAAAATTATAACTATGCAACCATCTACTACAATATCGCATCAGACAGTGCATTGTAGTGTCACTGAGGAAAAATTCCACTCATTCACTGCTATAGGAGAAGAAGAATTGGCTAAACTCGTTAAATCATCAAAATCAACAACATGTATGCTCGACCCTATACCAACTAAACTACTAAAAGTGATGCTTCCAGAGGTCATAGATCCTCTTCTTAATATCATTAATTCATCTTTGTCATTAGGATATGTACCGAAAACTTTTAAGTTAGCTATTATTAAGCCATTTATTAAAAAAACGCAACTTGATCCTACAGAATTATTCAATTACAGGCCAATCTCAAATCTACCCTTTCTGTCAAAAATACTAGAAAAGGCAGTGTCTTCACAACTACGCTCCTTTTTAGAAAGAAATTATATCTGTGAGGATTTCCAGTCAGGATTTAGACCGTATCATAGTACTGAGACTGCTCTCATTAGAGTTACAAATGATTTGCTCTTATCATCTGATCGTGGTTGTATCTCGCTATTAGTATTACTCGATTTTAGCGCTGCATTCGATACTATCGACCACAACATTCTTTTGAATAGACTCGAAAATTATGTTGGCATTAGTGGAATTTCATTGGCATGGTTTAAATCATACTTATCTGACCGTTATCAGTTTGTAGGAGTAAATGAAGAGATGTCAAACCGATCACAAGTTCAGTATGGAATACCGAAAGGCTCAGTGCTAGGACCGTTGCTTTTCACCCTGTACATGCTACCACTGGGAGATATCATTAGGAAGCATGGCGTTAGTTTTCATTGTTATGCTGATGATACTCAATGATGCTCTATATTTCTTCACGCCCTGACAAAATTTACCAATTCACAAGATTAAAAGAATGCATAACTGATATAAAAAATTGGATGACTATTAATTTCCTGCAACTTAATTCAGAAAAAACAGAATTTTTAATTATTGGACAAAAAAACTCCACAAGTAGTAACCTAGAATACTGTCTAACACTTGACACTGCTCTGTCAAGTCCTCGTCATCAGTTAGGAACCTGGGTGTGCTCTTTGATACCAATCTCTCATTTGAAAGCCACGTTTCTAGCATCTGTAAAACTGCATTCTACCATCTTAAAAATATATCTAAATTACGGCACATGCTTTCAATGCAAAATGCTAAACAGTTAGTTCATGCGTTTATGACCTCAAGGCTAGATTATTGTAATGCTCTACTGGGTGGTTGCCCTGCTCGCTTAATAAATAAACTGCAGCTTGTCCAAAACGCAGCAGCTAGAGTTCTTACTAAAACCAGGAAGTATGACCATATTAGCCCGGTTCTGTCAACACTGCACTGGCTCCCTATTAAACATCATATAAATTTTAAAATCTTGCTAATTACTTACAAAGCACTAAATGGCTTAGCTCCCCAGTACTTGAGCGAGCTCTTAACGCATTATACTCCATCACGTCTATTGTGGTCTCAAAATTCTGGCCAGTTGATAATCAAATATCAAAATATCGATATCAAAATCAACTGCAGGCGGTCGATCCTTTTCCTATTTAGCAACTAAACTCTGGAACAGTCTTCCTAGCATTGTTCGGGAAGCAGACACACTCTGTCAGTTTAAATCTAGACTAAAAACACATATCTTTACTATGGCATACACAAAGAACATTATCAATTTATATTATTCAAATCAGTTAATTAAATGATTGTTTTAGGCTGCATTAACTAGGTCAGCCGGAACCGGGAACACTTCCCATAACACCTGATGTACTCGTTACATCATAAAAAGAATGGCATATATGCTAATGTTAGTCTCTCTGTTTATCCCGAGGTTTACTGCAGTCAGCCGGGTCCGGGCTGTATCCAGATCAGATGGTGGACCTGCGCCTAGACATAACCAACGCATCCCTGAAGTGTCTGTAGAGACCGTGTCAATTAAACTCCACCCTGTAAATGCCTCATCGACACAACATCTTCATTAAACCCGTCTCCGGCGTGACGACTCCAATCTTTCGAATAATCTTACGAATATCTTTCGATCTAATATGACTTCTGACCTGTAATGTTGCCAGAATCATAATCATACACTATTTGTTCGTCGGCCAGAGGAGAACTGGCACCCCGACTGAGCCTGGTTTCTCCCAAGGTTTTTTTTCTCCATTCTGGCCCCTGAAGGAGTTTTGGTTCCTTGCCACCGTCGTCTTTGTCTTTTGGCTTGCTCAGTTGGGGACACAAAAATTTCAACTATATTACTGATCTGCCCGCATTGACACTATATGATAATTGAAATGAGCTGGATGACATCACCGTTTTCTCCAGAGCGGCTGTACAGCCGAATCAAATTCTGTTGCATTATTTTCCTGTTACCACTGTGAAGCTGCTTTGAAACAATTGGCATTGTAAAAAGCGCTATATAAATAAAGGTGACTTGACTTGACAATACATTATTATTGAGATAATATTGTTCAATAATGTTTAGCCTGTCTATCTGTGCTGCGGTTTGTTTTCCCCTAAAAGGGGGCGTGAATCTGTTCAGAGACATTCTATGACGTTGCGCCGGTTGTGAGTATACATGGGTATATTTTGTAAACAAACAACCTAACATAAAAAAGTAAGAAAATGCTGTCAGGAAGTTCTTAGACATCTACTTTACCTCGGCAGATGAGACCTGCGTCGTTTGCATGCACACAGGTGTTTACTCCCCATTGCTTTGATGGGCAGTACGTCAATGTGGGTTCAGTGCCTGTACATTTCACTCCATCTACCCATATTGGTCCTATTCCACTTCCGAAATAACCATCTGTCTTTACCTCTACCGGAGTTCCACACCCCAGCTCTCTACAGACAACTTGAGCATCAGTCATATCAAAGCTGTCTCCACAAACAGTTCCCCACTGATTGTTTATAAGAACCTCCACTCTTCCAGAACAAATGCTGCCTCCATTTACCAATCTCACTTCTGAGAGACAGAGTAAGCACATATCTCAGACAACATGCATATAAGAATAACTGTATACTGTTTACATATTATCTTTAATACATTTCAGGTCAGAGCTGGTTGTCAAGTGTTTTATGTACAATTTATCAATTATTTAATTTTAAAAATTGAATACATTTTAATTTATTGGCCAAAACACCACATATTTGCTTTAATTGTTAAAATTAGTTTAGTCATGAAATAGACTAAAATGTCAGGTTCCCATTGTGAACTGCTATTGGGACACAAATGTTAAATGAACTGTATTTTTTTCCTGGATAAAGGACCATTTTCACAGACTTGTGATTACTGAGTTATTAACACTATACATTTATAACAGTTTTACTAACTTGGCATTAAATACCAGTAAAATGGTTTCAGCAATCGGCAAATTCTCTCTTCTGACCAACATAATACATTTTTATTCTCTTTTGGAAAGTCAGAGAAAAGCTATTGTGAATTGTTTGCTACTGGAGCAAATGGGAATGCAAAAATTATATATTCGTTCACCAATATAGAAGTTTACCCAATTATGACGACTTCTGCTTCTGAGAACCACAGAAATGTGAAAAGAGTCCATAGCGGTCAAAATATCCATAAGCTTTTTAGTAGTCAAGATTTTACGTTTTGAGAAATTGACTTTCAGAAATAAACCTAAGCTGAGACACATTGACTGGAGTGAAAAGAGTGACAACGAGCCCTGAAATATGCAATTTTCAGCATGGTCCTATTCTTTTCTTGCAACAAAACTAAGTGCTTGCAAGGTAGTGTAAATAAGCACATTTGTTCAAATTCACACTTGTTTGAATTTACCTCCGCAGATGACTCCTGCATCCTGAGAATGTGTACAGAGGCTGCTTACCAAGCCAGAGAATGGGCACTCCTTCAGTGAGGACTCACTACCAGTACATTGTAAATTGTCCATCAATATGTTACCTGTACCGTTCCCAAAATAAGCTCCAGGGTATGTCCCTTTAAGAGGACCACAGCCGAGCTCTCGACACAGCACAATACCATCCAGTGGATCCCAATTGAAGTGACATACTGTGCTCCAATCTCCATTATAACGAACCTGTACTGTACCATAACAGCGGTTTGGGGTGTTTACTACTTTGACCTCTGAAAGGAGAAGAATTCAGATGAATTCACGTTGCATTTGACGTGCAATCTTGACATAATCATTGTAGTTCCCTGAGTTTTTCGTTCACACTTACCTCTGCAGACAACTCCTGCATCATTGTAGTGTGTAATCTGTCTACTTTTGCTTATCCCTGAAATACAGCTTTTCAGAGAGGTTTCATTCCCAGCACACTGGGTATCATACATCCATATACTACCTGAACCCTTCTTTAAAAAAGATACATCCGTGACACTCAGTGCACTCCCACAATCGACCTGTTTGCAGAACACATCTCCACCCAACAGATTCCAGCCGCCATCGCTAACCGTTCCCCACCCATTGCCCTCATAGAGGAGCTCCACTCTCCCGGAGCAAGAGTTTACTCCATCTATAAGCCTAATCTCTAAAGAAGAGAAAGGAGGACGTTTGTGAGAAAAATGCTCCACCAGCATGAGCTTACAGTAGCTATGTTTACATGCACCCAAATGATCTGTTAGTAATCAGATTGAAAACCCTCAACTGATCCAACTGAGATCGATCCGAATGAAATTTTGATTGGTTTGAAAGGGGTGGTATAGACCTGAAATATGAGCTGTCTAAAGTTGGAGACTATTTGCTAAATATAAAAAAGCTCTTCTGATATATTTGTAAGAATTTGTCAGCTAACCCTAACCTATACCTAAAAAGGTGTCATCAAGGCAAAAAGAAATTACAATGACAATTATACTGAAGGTAGCTCCAGTGACATATTCATCATCAGATTGGTTGAATTCTACAGGATTTCCAGGAGACGTGTGTGTCGCCAAACCCCCTCATGGAAGAAGAAAGCCATTGTGTTTACGTCGTGTGACAATGAGGGCTTATCAGGATCAACTAAACACAAGATTTTCAAAAGTATTGGTTGCTTTACATGTTAGTCAGACGGCCTCTGGGCGGCTACGCGATACTAATCGGAATGCAAAGTTTAGGGTTCATTTAAACAGAACTTTCAGAATCTGAAATCACATTGGATTTATTTGGGCCACGTTCACACAGCAACAGAATATGGTTGTCAGTTCTGTATTTGAGTCCTTAATACGTTTGTATTCGCACACAGTTGAGTTATTTACAGGAGGGACAACCGCATTCTATAACCAAACTCACACCCGTACATTTTCAGGACTTGCTGTGTAAATGGAACCGGACTGAACACAAACTCATGTCTACTGTGTGATGCAGGTTTTAATCTGTGGTTTCGGTAACTCAAAGCGACGGAAATATGAGCTGTGTGTCATCTGAAGTTTTTTCAGTTTCACTCTTTTTTTTATGGACGTCATCATCTTTGATATTACTTTGGTCACTGTCACAATAGTTACTGATAAGAGAATACATGCTTGCACGTTCATACCATAGACTGTAAAAAAAGATGGACGACGCACATTCACTCTTCTTCCATTGTAGTAAGTGAAGCCGCCAATGTCCAAATATGGCGCTGACATCTTGAGTCTCGAGTCTGCGCAGTAACAACTTGGAGCCTGAGTGAGTGCAAAGTTGAACCGCAACATCAAGGTCCCACCCATAGACTGCTCCCGCCTAATCAATCACACGTCCCTGAACTTTTTGTGAAATAAACAGTTATGGAAATGTAGAAATTAAAGTTAAAGCTCCAGTCTCCTCCCGAAGTTCCCAAAAAAAGTCTGTTGGTGCCTCAGTGACTACTTCGCTCAGAGAAGCTGTCAATCTCGGCTGTCAATCATAATGTCACACCCCCATTTTTATATCATCGAATAACTAACTAAAACCAAACTTATTTAAAGAATGAACACTTGAACTTACATCAGCGTGATAAAAACTGCCTAAAATGACAGAAACCATCTTTGGAAAAAATTAATTTTAAGTGTAATTTGGTTGTTTAGTTTGTCTATGTCCCATTACATTACATGGAGGGTTTATGACCTATACAGCATCCAGCCTCCTGGGGGCGATCAAGACGCTTTGGCTTCACTTTTCAGGACTCGTGTGGCACGCTTGGTTCATACAGACAGTATTTAAGACGCAACTGTATAGTTGCTGTGTGAACGGGACATTTCGAGACTCACACCTGTAAGTAAATGTGTTTCACTCCCAAAAACTGTGAATGTAACATTGGATTGACGAAAATGAATGCATGTAAACAAATGTATTTCTGTGTATTTCTTTGCTTTCATTTCAGACTAAGGTGGGCGTACCTACCTGAACAGGTGACTCCAGCATCATCCGCATGTGTACAGGTGCTTATTCCCCAACCGGTAAACACACAATCTTTCAGTGAAGTCTCACGGCCCTTGCAGCTGACGCCATCCATCCATACTTTACCCGTTCCCTGATTGAAATAAGCATTGTAGTATAAAGCCACTGGATTTCCACAGCCACGTTCTGCACACGCCACCATTGCGTCCGTGAGATCCCAGTAGGTGTCACAGACCGTTCCCCACTCTCTGTCGTGGAAAATTTCCACTCTCCCTGAACACTTGTTACTGCTGTCTTGAAACCTTATGATGGCTATGGAAGTAAAAATGAAACCTTATGTAAGTTATTTCACTCTTAAAAATAATGGCATTGATGGTTAAATGACCTTTAACATCCATGGAACCTTTCCATTGCACAAAATGTTCTTTAATAGCGAAAAAAGGTTCTTTAAATTATTCAAATATTCTTCACAAGAAAGGTTCTTCAGGGAACCCAAAATGGTTCTCCTTTTGCATCTCTTTGAAACCCCCCCTTTTGGAACCTTTATTTTCAGGAGTGTTGGAATAATATATGATTTAGACAATAACGTGAATGTAACCTACATTCACAGACGACTCCAGCGTCTCTTGTGTGGTCACACGTGTTGGTGTGGTTACCCCAATCGCAGTCAAGCACCGAGCTCTCATTCCCAAAACAGCTCAGGTCATCCGTCAGTAATGGTCCCGTACCCTCGCCAAACAAATCACTAGAGTGTATGGATAAGAGAGGACCACAACCTGCTTCTATGCAGATCATATGGCCTTCGACTTCATCTAGCCCTTCATCACAAATGGTGCCCCAGTCATTACTGTAAATCTCAACCCTTCCAGAACAGCCATTATCACCATTCAGCAACCTCACTATAGCGTTATTGGTTGTACTGGTTGAAATGGATTTACTGACGACTGCATTTTCTACATAGTCTGTTTCAAAAATACAAAAAGTTGAGGGGAGTCACATATACAATAAGTATTAATTATTAAATTGAAGGATTTGTGTGTGTAAATGTGTGTGTCTTACCCAGAATCAGAATGAAGGTAAGAAAGTACAGCATAGTTACTGAAAAGAGACAAAAGTTAGCAGCAATAACTGAAAAAATAACTGAAAACAACTTCAGCAACAGGACCTTGATAATTCAGTACTGCTCAACGATAAGTTAAAATGTGATTTAACTTTAGGAAAATGCTCAGCAGAACTTCAGTTATCTTGCGCAACACTTGGATTGACTGAAAATGGGATGTTTATGGTTGACCAGTTATTTTTTCAGGAAATGTTTTTTAACCAAATATGCAAGACAACATTCTTTTTCTGACAATAATTAAATTAAAATAATTAAAATTATAATAATAAAAAAGTATACTATAGTATGATTATATATATATATATATATTTAGTTTAGTTTAATTTAATTATTAAATTATATTATTAAATAGATATTAAATTATAAAAATGATATTTAATGATTCCTCACAATATATACCCTTTCATGTTAAAAAGAGACAGGTTATTTTAAAATGTCATGGTGACACCAACGTCATTCAACAACATACTTATAGTTCCACAAAAACGAGCTTGAAAAAAAATATGATCAAACGTTAATGAACAAAAAAATTACTACAAATAAACAAAAAAGAAATAAGTAAGGTTTTCAAACCTTTGGATGTCACTCGTCAGGTGTTCCGTCGCGCAGTCCTCAGAGGATGAGTGAACGTCTGTTTATAGAGGTGTAAGAGACCTTTATTAACAGAAAGCAGCATTAACCCCCTTGAGCCCCTCCCTCCCTTCCTACCTCTGACTGACCTAGACATATATTCACAGACTACAGTACAAGAAACAAATATGCTCAAACACACTGCCTGCAAGGAACTAATCTGTTGCCAGTGGACAACTCCACTTAAGTTAAATATGTGAAGGGTTTTTTTGTGTGCAAAAGTAATTTTGATTGTACATATTACAAATAACTGGAACCAATGGACTAATGTGCAAATTTAAGCAATGTCTGATATAACGAGTAAACAACAGGGAATTTAAAACATGCTGAAATGCATTGTTTTATATCATTGGTTCTGATCATTTCTTGCCACACGTCTTATGAGCCGGACAGCCACATTTGGCAATCAAATCTTGATTTAACTATTCAAATAGGCCAAGAAGTGCAATGAATAGCTTGCAAACTTGCTCCTTGGTGTTCAAAGAATATGCAAATAAGAATCTTAAAAAAAACATCTTGAAGAGGCTGGAAACATCCATGTAAAACCATTTGCTATATGGGTTCCCAACAGTGACTAAATTAACATATGTGCTAATGTAAACGTGTCTTAATTTTATTACGGAAAAAATAATCTGGACATTCAGGTTAAAAGGCCCTTAAATATTACACCCACATTAATATTAATATATAAACTATGGAGCTCCTAAAGGGACATGGTTATGGAAAAAAATATGAGATGGGAAGAAAAATTATATGTCAATGCTTTTGAGTTCTCTCGCAAAATGTTTGCGTTCTCCCGAGAAACGTTGGGTTTGAATGTAAAGTTTCTCGGGAACACAAAAGTATTGCGAGCGAACGTAATTGTTTCTCGGGGGAACGCAAAAGTGTTGCGAGCGAACGTAAAGTTTCTTGGGAGAAAGCAAAAGATTTGCCATATAATGCAAAGTTTCTCAGGGGAAGGCAAAAGTTTTGCAAGCGAATGCAAAGTTTCTCTGGGGAACGCAAAATATTTGCAATATAATACAAAGTTCCCTTTCAGTCAGTACACTACGAGTTATGTCAGTTACTGATGAAATGGGGGTTTTGCTTAGAAGCCAATCGCCTTTGAGCTCTACAAAACGAGCCAATGGCATGAAGATGCCATGGGTCTGCGGAATTTGCATAACGCAACCCCGCCCCACCGCGTGGGTATAAAGGGCGTTGCGTGGCAATCTCGCATTATGTTTCTGCTTCAGAGCCGAGTGTTACTGCCTGAGCGTTTTCTCTCTTCAAGATGAGTGTCTCTCCAGAGTGTTGGTGTTACGCATTCCTGTCTGATCTGTGTAGTGATCTAGCACAGCGTGTGTGTTCTCCCTAGGCGCTTCAGCATTTCTGCAGAGCAAAAACTCCTCTCTAAAAGAGCTGCACGCGGCACGTCTTTTTCAAGATGTCTCTCCCGTGCTCTGTTCCTGGGTGAGGTCGGCTGGTTCCACCGTTTGACGGGCATGATCGCTGTTTGGCGTGCTTGGGCCTCGTGCACGCCGAGCGCACGTTCATGGATGAGTCATGTTCCCACTGCGGGAACATGGCCATCGCAGTGTTGCGGTCAAGACTTCGTGACCTCTACCACACCCCAATCTATTCCCTCCACAAGTGGGAATACTTTGGCTGGTGGTCAGGGTGACTTGAGGGTGACGGTGTGGGCCAACCCGACGAATCCTCCTCGGGCCACACCCCCTTCTAGCACACTGCAACCTGTGGTGTTGCCAGATGAGGGCGCAGGTGTTTCCCGTCCTGGGCCCTGCGTTTCATTTGGCGCACCGGCGGAGGATGCTATGTCGATCGCCGCATCACAAGGTGGGCTGGATTCCTCCGGAGATGACGATTCGGCTGTGTTGCCTCCTTCGGGAGTCCCAGCATTGCCCGAGTCTGATCCAGAGCTCACAGCCATGCTTTCCCGGGGCGGCCGAGGCTCTTGGGCTTGTGTGGAACCCTCCGCCATGTCCCGAGTGCTCTCGGCTAGATGATTGGTATCTGGGGGCGGCCCGTGGAGGACGCCGCAGGAAGGCAGTCTAAGCGGCGGTCCTGAGACGGGCGGCTCGGAGGTGAACTCGGTTCTTTCCCAGGAGATGGTAGCAGGGCCACTCCTTCCCCCGGTGGAGGGCCGGGGGAGAACCCTATTCATGGTTAAAGAAAGAACTGACATTTTCACCTCCGAGTGGTGCCTGTGTCCTCTCGTGTACTCGCCCCAAGTGGCCAGTAACTGGACAGGCTCAGGTGTCTTCGCTTGCTGCGCCATTCCACTCCACGGACTGGATGCGTGCGCATTTTCTCTGAGGTGAGCTTCCCAGTAAGCCCTGAGCTCCTCCAGCACTGCTGATGTCGACGCCAGAGTGCATGCCCGCTTGGTCAGCCCTCGTGTTCGGCTAGGTGCCTCCGTGTGCATGGTTCCCCCGTTGTGGGCAACCCCCACATGTGTATTTCCACGGTAAGTCTCTCTGAGCATGTGTCTTCCCTTGGCAAGACACCTTGCCACACCTGGGGTTGAAAAATTTTCCACCTGCGGCTGGATACCCCAGAGTGCTCCATATGCAGTCCCTATGGGGGTCATATGTGTATTCTTAAGTCCTCCCTTCGGGCAGGCATTGTGTTGCATTTCTCCACGTGGGATATGCTTCCCAGTGTACCTTGGTATCGGCGTTGAGCCTAGCCCCTCGTTCATGCTAAGACTCATGACAGGGAGCTCTGGTCAGCGCAGGACGCTGGAAGACAGCCGTCGTGGTGAGATTGTATTGGGACCTCGTAGTGTACTGACTGAAAGGGAACGTCTCGGTTATGTATGTAACCCTCGTTCCCTGAAGGAAGGGAACGGAGACGTTACGTCCCCATGCCACTTCCGCTGTACTGCTGGAACGGCCGGACGCTCATGCCTTGGCTCTTCAGCATGTAACATAATGCGAGATTGCCACGCAACGCCCTTTATACCCAAGCGGTGGGGCGGGGTTGCGTTATGCAAATTCCGCAGACCCATGGCATCTTCATGCCATTGGCTCGTTTTTGTAGAGCTCAAAGGCGATTGGCTTCTAAGCGAAACCCCCATTTCGTCAGTAACTGACGTAACGTCTCCGTTCCCTTCCTTGAGGGAACGAGGGTTACATACGTAACCGACGTTTCTTGGGGGAACGCAAAAGATTTGCAATATAATGCAAAATTTCTTGGAGGAATGCAAAAGACTTGTGAGCAAACATTAAGTTTCTCAGGGGAACGCAAAAGTATTGCGAGCAATCAAAGTTTCTCAGGACAACGCAAAAGTATTGCGATCAAACGTAAAAAGTTTTGCGAGAGAATGCAAAAGTTTTGAAATATTTTTTTCCTCCCATCTCCTATTTTTGCCACCACCTCCGTAAGAAACAGTTGTAGTTCTCAGAAGACCTGCTCCTCACACACACTTATATCTGCTAATCTGGGATTTTACATACTGTAGATTTACTCACAAATAATAATAATAATACTCACCAAAAAAAAGTTGACATATCTTATTTTAGATTTGAATGTCTTTATGTAACATTTCTGCTTGTTCTTTAAATGCCTCATAAGGTGCTGTGCTTCAAATGGCTTCAGCAACTTACTTTAATGTCATACAGTTGTACACATGGCATGTATAGTTTTTAAGGCAAACCAATGCAAATCTCTGCCTGACATGCATTTGTCTCGGTTTTGCTGCTTCTTGCAATGTGCATAAAGCAGATGGCAAATGGCAAATGGGAGAAGAATGAGACTGCTTGTAACAACTGCACTCATAAATATTAAAATTCAGCTCACAGAGGTTTGCATATGGGTGACATAAGAATGTTCAAGTAACGTCTGCATGTTACTAGACTCGCATGAAAAATGCAATAGTTTGATACATTGTAGACATGATCTATATTTGAAAAGGTTAACAAATACCTTTCCACAATTGTGCTATGTTCAATTTAACTCAGAAAATCGGAATTTCCAACTTCCTACAAAGAAAGTGGTGCCACTTTAATTCCGCTTGATGTTGGAATCTTTAGCAGAAATTTTAAAATGTGATTTTGCTGAGATATGCAGGTTTATCACACAAACAGGGTGGCACCCAGGAAGATGTACATAGTTTATCATAAACATTCAGGTTTAAGCGAATGAAATGCGCCAACGAGTGAAACTGCATTACATGATAAGAAGAGAAAAGAGTGTAAGACGCATTACATGATTAAAAAGAGAAAAGAGTGTAAGACGCAGTAAGCAGACTTCTCTGTTGATAATTTCACACCTGTGCTGCATCTAAATATATGCTAGCATTGTCATTTTGTTTCTTTTTACATCATCTTCCAAGCATCCGATGAAGATGTCAGGTAGGAAAATCCCACATCTGAACAGTGTTATGGTCTATCAAAGTCAAGCAGGCCTAATCAAATAACTGTGTTCCTAAACACAAGATGAAGATATGATATCGCATCCCTTACAAAAAAGAAGTTTATTCAAGTGTGCTATTAGTATACTTCTTTTAAACTAAAAATAAGAAACTATACTTTGTCTATTTTTTATGTAGTTTTCAGAAATATACTTTATACTTATCAGAAATATACTTAAAATTGCACTTAAGTATACTTGACTTATACTGACAGAAAAAAAAAAAAGTATATTTGAACTATACATGTTCTCAGTCTTTTGATTGAGATATACTTAAAAGTATAATTAAAGGGATAGTTCACCCAAAAATGAAAATTCTGTCATTAATTACTCACCTTCATGTCGTTCCAAACCTGTAAGACCTTCGTTCATCTTCTGAACACAAATGAAGATATTTTTGATGAAATCCGTGAGCTCTCTGACCCCTCCATAGACAGCAATTTAATTACCACTTTCAAGGCCCAAAGACATCGTTAAAATAGTCCATGTGACTCCAGTGGTTCAACCTTAATTTTATGAAGCGACGAGAATACTTTTTGTGCACAAAAAAACAAACAAAAATAACGACTTTATTCAACAATTTCTTCACGTCTGTGTCAGACTCTTACGCTGTTGACATAGTAAATACAGTGCAGCGCTTTCGAGTTCCATCAGATCTACGCCAGAACGCCGGCTTACCATTGGCCGATGCTGTTCACGTGAGCACCACGACGCATGCGTGTGATGCTAACGCAGGAGCTGACCAATGTAAACTGCGTAGGCTGTTGAATAAAGTCGTTATTTTTGTTTGTTTTTTGCGCACAAAAAGTATTCTGTTCGCTTCATAAAATTAAGGTTGAACCACTGTAGTCACAACGATGTCTTTACTATCTTTCTGGGTCTTGAAAATGGTAATTAAATTGCTGTCTATGGAGGGGTCAGAGAGCTCTCAGATTTCATCAAAAATATTTTAATTTGTGTTCCAAAGATGAATGAAGGTCTTACGGGTTTGGAACAACATGAGGGTGAGTAATTAATGACAGAATTTTCATTTTTGGGTGAACTATCCCTTTAAGTATTCTAAGTATACTTGGCTTGTAGTTGTTTAATCTTTTGATTGAGTAGCCAATTAAATAGGCTACTTTTTTCACATAATTTTACGTACAGTCTTATAAACTTACAGTGTTTGAAAATATTGATAAAGAAAACAGATATGTTCCTAATTCTGAGAATCTGAATTTTTGTGTAGGCTAATACACATAGGAATTTACTTCAAATCTCTTTCCCAAATATACTTTATTCTTTTATTTTAATAGTATATTTATTTTAACAAATCATGACATAGATTGTAACAATGCACAAAAGAACTAGCTATACAGTCTATACAAAGAGTAAATAAGATTGTGCAATTCACAAAATTCACCACAGGAGCATGAATCGTTTTCCTCTGACTATTCAGCATACTGATTATTCAGTATATTAATTTATTTATAACAAATCGTAGACTCGAACACAAGTGATATTGTTTAATCAAGGTAAATTTTGAATCACTGCAAAATAACAATACAAGGTTGTCCTTTGGCTCTAGTTGTAGCCATACAAATAAGTTGCATCAGGTGCATGCAACTCACCTTATTTTAACAAATCATGACAAAGATTGCAACAATGCACAAGAGAATCATACAGTCTATATGTAATGCTCCTCATCCGGCAGCACTCAAATCACCAGGCGGACACGAGGAACTGCGTTTCAATCATGCGTTGTGTTTATTTTCTGTAACACAAGGAGAAAAATATTTCCTTTGGCGACACAGTGGGTATTTAGACGTATGCATCTTCTCTCTGCATGAGATACACTTCTCTGCCGAAGGAAAGGGTGTGGTTTCACAGGTTAAAGGGATAGTTCACCCAAAAAAGAAAATTTGATGTTTATCTGCTTACCCTCAGGGCATCCAAGATATAGGTGACTTTGTTTCTTCAGTAGAACACAAATGAAGATTTTTAACTCCGTTGCAGTCTGTCAGTCGTATAATGCATGTGAATGGTAACATAATCTATGAGAGTAAAAAAAACATGCACAGACAAATTCAAATTTATCCCTGCGGCTCGTGACGACACATTGATGTCTTAAGACAGGAAACGATCGGTTTGTGCGAGAAACCGAACAGTATTTATATCATTTTTTACCTCTAATACACCACTATGTGCAACAGCCTTCAGCACGCGATCACTTCCGGTGAGTGAGGTCAATGTACACGATCTGGCGTAGAGATACGCGCGAGAGATCACTTCCGGCGCTTGCTTAAACTACGCCAGATCGTGTACATTGACCTCACTCACCGGAAGTGATCGCGCGCTGAAGGCTGTTGCACATAGTGGTGTATTAGAGGTAAAAAAAAAAAAAGATATAAATACTGTTCGTTTTCTCGCACAAACCGATCGTTTCGTGTCTTAAGACATTAATGTGTCGTCACAAATGCTGTGTCAGAGGTGTGAGTGTCGCCCTCATGTGGAGAATCCAGGTTCACATCCACAAGAAGAGCTTGTGTGGAAGTGGCAGTCTCAGTGGTATGAAGAACGTACGGTCAACTGACCATGATCTGTGACAGGCTGTGAGAGGAGCGATCAGATCATGACGGGTGAGTTGAGAGAAGATCGGAAATGAAGGGGGGAGGTAATATCCAGACGTCTCCCCCTGGGGACTTCTGAGATGATATCCATCAGTGCTTGTATTTCAGGTCTGGATGTTTACTGGCTGATTGGCTGTAACAGACGAATATTTAATTAGCTGTGTATGTTCAAGCTGGGGATGCTTATGAAAGATGTTAGTTATTTGTAGTTAATTGAGTTAAAGTTCTGTTTGTAATTCTGTTCAATGCTGATTGCGTGGCTGAGGCTCTGTATTATAGTTTGATAGTTTTATAATGTTACCCTTGTGGAGAATAATGTTCCATTGAACCATGTGTGACTTGCTTAAAATGGGTGTACCACCGCTTATGTTAAGATGTTAGTATTATTAATGTTGTAACTGACTTTAGAAACTAATCAAATATTTAAAGTATATTGCAAGAACATCATAAAATATGTGGCTCAGAGGTTAAATGCTTTCTTTTCATGTGGGAAAATGCAGGTTCTTGTCCCATGTTTGCTAATGTTTCTTTACGTTTAAAACATAGCTCCCAACAAAACCCCATCTAAAACACAGCTTGACCTACCAGACTCAATGACTCAGGTGATAAAGCATTGTGCTTTAATCATAGAGACCTGAATTCAAATCCCACTATTGCTGATGTGAAATTGTTGTCAATTGTTTATTTCTGGACAGAGTAGTCAATGAGTTATCAATCAATGATGAGCACCAGCTTAAACATACGTTAAGATGAACTTTAAATCTAAAACAACATCATCACCTCACAGGCTCTGTGGCGCAGTGGATAGTTGTCTCACTTTCAAACCTGAAAGTCCTGGTTCAAATCCCATGTTTGTTAAAGTTATTCATTATTTAACACAAAGCTCTGGATCAATCCCGTTCAAAACGCTCATCACCTCCGCAGTCTCAGTGGTTCAGGAGAGAAAGAGTTGTGTTTCAATCACAGCGTCCTGAGTGCAAATCCCACTATTGCTGACTTTAAACTCTTCTCATTAGACAAGATGTCCTGAAAACCAGTCACTGTCACAAGATCCATTATGGGCGAGTGGATAAACACACACTCAACTGAGGACGAGGCTGTAAAGAAGACGTGGGTTCAAATCTCACTTTAGCTTCTTTATTAACTTCTTTTAACTTCACTAAATCTCTCAGGATAACAGTGAAATATAAGTTCCTTCACATGCTAAGACAAGAGATCTGTGGCTCACAGGTATGAGCGCTACCTCACGGGTTCAGAGATTGCTGGTTCGATCCCAGCCGGGTCTCTGCGATAGGAGTGAATGTGGTGTGAGTGTGAGTGGCGCGCCCAAAGGAGGGGGATACCAGTGCGGTCTCCCCCCGGAGCTTCCGGCACAATCTCCAGCAGTGGTTATGCTTTTGGACACAACAAGAAATATATTTTTAATTTATATAAAAATGTTCACTTCCTGTCCCTTCCCCACCCGTTTAGGTTCCCATCATTTGCTTTTCAAAGGGGAGGCCCTTCAAAAAGAAAACGATGGGAACCTACATGTTCAGCACAGTACAACACACAATCACACATTATGTACATTACCTGTCCACGAACAGAAGTCCATCATTACAGCCGATGTCTGTCCACACGACTCTGAGCTCTGCTTCTGCTGGCCGGATTTACGCTCCACAACACATCACTGATTCTGTACAGTCACGGCACAAACAAACACATCATTACACATTGTATATCTAAGAAAAAATCTGAATTACAAAAAATAGTCTAAAATTACATCTGTTATACATCAGTAAAGCTGTATCAATCGTCTCATTTTAGTTCTGATGATGCTATTAACTCAATGACTGTCTTACAGGCCACGAAATTATGAAAACACTGAATAAGAAATAAAACTAAATCCCCATTCAAAGAATGCCAGACCAACAAAACATCAGAACAAGATTACAGAAATTATACACAATGAAAACCAAGCGCAATGTCACTGCTCTTTACTTTGTTTCATGCTTGTAGTAATATTGTGACATTTTTAATTAAAGTACCATTTTAAAGGCTGTGTTTTCCTCTCATATTCCAGTCATAACAGGAAGTAGAAAAGCCTGAAGCAGCAGGAGAACATCAGAGCTTCACAAACTCCTGCTGACTCTCACATCAATCCAGAAACCACTGCAATATCAACCGAGTCCTTCTTATTCCACTTTATAGTGTGAACATCAGAGGCGATTCATTCAGAGACTGAACAGGAAACGCGACAACTAACGAGTGATTTGCTCTATAGCGCGTGCAAGTCATTTGACAAGAGAAATTGACTTTATGGGGAAAGTTACTTACAGGTGAGTCGCGTTACACTCGGTTTCTTCATTTTATCCGTCTGTGTGTCGGGTTTATTTGCAGTTTGTTCTGGAATATGTGCTGTTAAAGTCACATTTAGAGCTGTCATCTCATCTGCAGGATCTGCACGTGTTGTTGTGACTGTCATCAAGCGTCATGTTGTCAAGCAGCCGAAGAGTCAGACTGAAGGTGAAACCCGCTTCTGCCGCCTAGAGGAGCGGAGGGGAAACTGCACTTTACTTTCGTATTATAAAAAAACGAGAAAGTCTGGTCTTTCGTGTATATAAATGTATTTTAACAGATGAGCAGAGATGACAGAAGAAAATTCCATTTAAGTTCATTAGACTCGATTTGCAGTGGTGTAATTCACACAAATCACCACAGGAGGGCAAAATAATTTTAAGTTCATTAGACTCGATTTGCAGCGGTGTAATTCATAAAAATCACCACAGGAGGGCGAACTTTTAGATCATCTGACTTTTTGGCACATATATTTATTTAAAAAGATAGGACACAACAAAATCACACACAGATACGGATACAGTTGATACAAAGAATAACTTCAATGATAATAATAAATGTATTATAGCATATATATCAGTTCTCATATTTCAATGTCAAATGTCAAAAAAAAAACCTTTCTATAAGAGTAGCTCTGATTTTATCACAATTAAATAATAAATCTAAAGAAATACTTTGCAACATGTTGTGTGTGTTTATTTCTGGACAGAGTACTCAATGAGTTATCAATCAATGATGAGCATCTTTTACCAGCTTAAACATACGTTAAGATGAACTTTAAATCTACAACAACATCATTGCCTCACAGGCTCTGTGGCGCAGTGGATAGTCATCTCACTTTCAAACCTGAAAGTCCTGGTTCAAATCCCATGTTTGTTGAAGTTATTCATTATTTAACACAAAGCTCTGGATCAATCCCGTTCAAAACACTTATCACTTCTGCAGTCTCAGTGGCTCAGGAGAGAAAGCGTTGTGTTTCAATCACAGCATCCTGAGTTTAAATCCCACTATTGCTGACTTTAAACTCTTCTCATTAGACAAGATGTCCTGAAAACCAGTCACTATCACAAGAGCCATGATGGGTGAGTGGATAAACACACACTCACTGAGGACGAGGCTGTAAAGAAGACGTGGGTTCAAATCTCACTTTAACTTCTTTATTGGAAACTCTCAGGATAACAGTGAAATATAAGTTCCTTCACATATTAAAACAAGAGATCTGTGGCTCACAGGTATGAGCGCTGCCTCATGGGTTCAGAGGTTGCTGGTTTGATCCCAGCTGGGTCTCTGCGATAGGAGTGAGTGTGAGTGGCGCGCCCAAAGGAGGGGGATACCAGTGCGGTCTCCCCCCGGAGCTTCCGGCACAATCTCCAGCAGTGGTTATGCTTTTGGACACAACAAGAAATATATTTTTAATTTATATAAAAATGTTCACTTCCTGTCCCTTCCCCACCCGTTTAGGTTCCCATCATTTGCTTTTCAAAGGGGAGGCCCTTCAAAAAGAAAACGATGGGAACCTACATGTTCAGCACAGTAAAACACACAATCACACATTATATACATTACCTGTCCATGAGCAGAAGTCCATCATTACAGCCGATGTCTGTCCACACGACTCTGAGCTCTGCTTCTGCTGGCCGGATGTAATGCTCCACACAATTCCTTTTGTAAGGAAAGACATAAATAAAAAAGTCATTACTCCATATTCTACATCTAAAAAATGAGAATGAGAATGTGAAAGTTAGTCTAAAGACTAGTTAATAGATGAAAATGGAATATAAATTGAAAGCCTAAAGCTGTACACTGTAAAATTAAGATGAGACTTTCCTGCACAATAAACAAGAGTAGTCCTAAAAGGCTGGTTTCCTGCTCATGGTTTTAACCCTGTTCTGGACTGTATATATGATGGTTTTCATTAGAAGCAAACGCACTGCAACTCTAGTAAAGCCTGAAGCAGCAGAACATCAGAGCTTTACTCTCAACTGACTCTAATGACAAACATCAATCCAGTAGATGACATATAGAAACACTACAACAACAGACACAAAAACCACGAGTCCTTATCATTATACTTTATAATATGAATATCACATGGCAATTCATTCAAAGATTACACATTAAACGCAACAACTACAGATTAATTTGTTCTTCTGAAGGTCTGATGGAGTTCAGCAATAGAGCAGCATGTAAACAAAGCCTAAATTACCTGACAGAGTTTAGCGCGAGATACTCATTTTACTAAATAAATTATCTTTATGTGCAAAGTTACTTACCGGTGTGTGTCGGTTTATTTGCTGAAACAGGTACAGTTGTGTGTGATATTAGCAGCTGTCATCTGCACGTGCTGTAGCGACTGTCATCAAGCGTCATTGTTGTCAAGGATCCAAAGGTGTCACTCTGACAGTGAAACCCGCTCACGCCGCCTAGTAGAGCGGATGAAAAACTGCACTTCAGTTTTTGTCATTCTGCTATCAGTACTGAAGTGCAAAGCTGGTGTTCTGGACAAGTGAATTTTTGGCCTTAAAGGATTAGTTCACTTCAAAATGAAAATTTCCTGATATTTTACTCAAACCCGTCTCATCCAAGATGTTCATGTTTTTCTTTCTTCAGTCGAAAAGAAATTAAGTTTTTTGAGGAAAACATTCCAGGATTTTTCTCCACACCATTGACTTCCATGGCAACCAAAATGTTGAAGGTCCAAAACAATGCAGTTTCAAAAGGCTTTGAAGGGCTTCAGAGGCTCTGCACGATCCCAGACGAGGAATAGGGTCTTATCTAGCGAAACGATCGATCATTTTCAAAGTCATACTTTTTAACCTAAATTGCTCATCGCGCTGCTCTGCGACGTGCCAAGGATTGCGCAATCACGGTCACACTAGACGTAGGCAGAAGTACCGCCCCAAGCGAATGTGCGAAGACTAATACAAACGCCCTTTACAAAAAAACACTCCATATTCAACTTCAAAATCGTCCGACATCGTTGTTTTACCTTTTTTTGCTAAAGGACGTTTGTATTAGTCTTTGCACGTGCGCTTTGTAAACACGGGGGCGGTAATTCTGCCTACGTCTAGTGTGACCTTTTCGACGTGATTACGCAATCCTTGGCAAGTCGCAGAGCAGCGCAAAGTGAGCAATTTAGGTTAAAAAGTATATTCATTTTAATTTTTTTTTTGAAAATGACTGATTGTTTCGCTAGATAAGATTCTATTCCTCGTCTGGGATCGTGCAGAGCCTCTGAAGCCCTTTGAAACTGCATTGGTTTGGACCTTCAACATTTTGGTTGCCATGGAAGTCAATGGTGTGGAGAAAAATCCTGGAATGTTTTCCTCAAAAAACTTAATTTCTTTTCGACTGAAGAAAGAAAGACATGAACATCTTGGATGAGATGGGGGTGAGTAAAATATCAGGAAATTTTCATTTTGAAGTGAACTAATCCTTTAAGTGTATCTGCATGAACCACAACAATGAACTATGAAAGTATGAACAGAAAACTATAGTATAGAAAAGTTCTGTTTTTAAAAAAAAAAAAAAAATTATGAGAAAACATCCATAAGAAACACGTTTTCCTGAAAATACAGCATCATGTGAAATGTTCTCCAGTTTTCCACCAACAGACTCAGTGAGGGGATCTTCCTCTGTGTCACTGATGAGGAGGAGTCCTCTGAGATCGATGTGCCTCACCCATGTGGACAAAAGGTGTATCTGCATTCATTATGAAAACAGAGGGCTGTTTAATCCTGCTCCTGGTGAGCCACTTTTGTGAGTTCACCCACTCTGAACGCCCTCCTGTGGGTAACTGCATGAACAACACTTTTTTTTTTTTTTTTTACAACTAAAACTCGGTCCACAGGCAAACCTTGCATTAAATTATCTTGAAACTCCAAAATCTTATTATAAGTTTTAATATGTTCTAAATAAGTTCTCTGACACACTACGGCTGCCAGGTTGGCGTTGACCTTTGACATACCATACCAATAATACATAATCTATAATTTATTCATGTGTTTTCCATTATCAGGTGACCTGACAAAAATAATCCTCTTTGTATTCTTATTACTTTAAACTGGTTTATTATTAAGATCATATTGGCTCTGCAACTTGTCTCTATGCACTGCTTGTGAATCACATCAATTTCTTTTGTGGGGATTAGTAATTAAAAAATCATGTCAAATAAACATTTCCTTTGCAAATGGAAAATGTATAACTTAAGAAACAGTCATCAGGAAGCTTTGTGAACAATTTGACTATTTTAATATTGCTGGGATAAAACGACATTAAATTAAATTTAGTGATAAATGCAGAATACTTGTGTGTCCAAGACAAAAACAAAATAACAAGCAGAAATACAACATGACATCAGTAAAATATGTTGCTTTAGTGTCTCTACAAGTGCAGTCAAACAGAACAATGGCTTTATAATGACTAGAACTGCATATGTGAAGAAAGTGGCAAAGTCTTCTGGATCTCTGGGTTTTTTCGATTTGCTGCACGTTTACCTCAGCCTGCCGCCAACCTTGCCCTTGCCACGACCTTTGGCACTGCAAAGAGAAACATATTATCAAACCACTTTATTTGGCTGCATATCAGATAATTGTTGATCCTTTCATAAATCCACTGATCTACTAAATCACTGCACTATGAGAACATAACGTTATGCTACTCAGTGTGCTATGAAAATTATTTAAATGAGTTTGTGCATTTTATTTCTAATCATAATGCTAAAGCATTTCAGTTTTGACTTGGAAATGAGCAAATTTCTCTATTACAGACCTGATCTCAGATCATAGATTATTTATCTGAGCATATCCTAATTAATATTCATAAACTAAGGCTTAACTGTGTTGACAACACAACACAACCTCAATCCAAAAAGTCAACATGGAATATTCACAAACTACTTTACTTCCATTATATGAATGCATGACCTATTTCAGAGTAAAAAGATATTTAGCAAGAAAATTTTTTTTGTTTTTATTGGGAATTTGTTCCCAGCTATTTCACGAGCTAAAGCTTAAAGTCGCCATGAAACGAAAGTTGCAATAGTCTTTTTTTCCCTATTGCGATGTATATCCGAGCGAAATGGCTTCTCGAACAAAATGTAGGGCGGGACTTGATTTTGTCCACTGGGAATTGATTGGCTGGTTGTGGTTTGCTAATGTGCATGGATGAATCATTTATACTGCAATATTCCATAAAAAAAAACAAACAAGAATTGTCCGTTTTGATTTCATGGTGTGACAACACAACAACCACCATCCAAAAAGGATTCCTGTCCCCACAACCTCATGCTTTCCAATACAGTTTATGTATTAGCTTAACCAAAATTCAACACTTTCGGAATGAAAATCGTATTTCAGTGACATTGCAATGGCTAGACTGAGCTTGATTTTGACAACAAACAAAATAGAATAGAAATGTGACTGTTTTAGGGCCGGTTCACACAGAACACACTTTAGCTGTTAAATGCGCAAGGTCTAGAGGCGTGCTTTTTAAAAAGTGGATTTTTTTTTAACTCGAGTGCCATGGTTTTAGAATGCCGTGTAATGCGAGAGACACAACGGTTAAACACATCCATCTAGCACGTTTACATTGAAAAAAAACAATGGAAAAGTAGCACAGTGGAGTAGAAAAAAGTGTTCTGTGTGAACCGCTCCTTACAGGTAACAGCTGAAAAAATAAAAAGACAGTTAAGAAAATAGCAGTTCGCAAAATTAGAAGAGACACGTTTCATACACATGCAAGGAAAAAGTGCCACTCAGTCGCATGCAGTCCATGTTGCAGTCTAGTTTTGTCCTAATGTGTTTCTTACCCTCTTGTTCAGCCTACAGATTCCGTCTCCAGAGGCAAAATAATCATTTTGAACTTACCATTCCATTGGAGTCGCTCTCATTTATGCCCAATCAATATATTTAATGTCTTCTCTAAAGTCAACATTTACAATAATTCATATTTATCTGCATATAATACGAGTGTATTTATAGACAAATTCATGTACTGTATGTGTTGGCGAGGACAGTAAAGTACGAACGGAAGGAGCCACTTAAACTAGTCATATTAGGATTGAGTGGAAAGATCCTAAACACTTCCCCGTTTGACACTGGGATTGAGCTGAACCTCATGCTCCGAGCTCGCTCCTGTCAAGATTGTACGGTTTCATCGGGCCTGGGATCTGAAAGAAGCGGGATCTGTTGAGCAGACCAAACCCAAAACTGCTTTGTCTTGGTCAGCTTGAAGGGATAGTTTATCCCAAAATTAAAATTCTCTCATCATTTATTCACCATCACGCCATGACTTCCTTTCTTCAGATAACAAAAACTAAATATTTTTTTAGAAAAATAAGCCACCTCTGTGAGTCCATATAATGCCATTGAATGGGTGCCGCTTGGAAAAAATCACAGTGATAGTGATGGTAATTCATACGACCCCAGTGGATAAATCTGTCTTTTGAAGCCAAACGATAGGTGTGTGTAAGAAAAATACTCATATTTTAAACCAAAAAGAGTTAATAATATGAGTATTTTTCTTTTACACACCTATCGTTTGGCTTCAGAAAACATTTTGTTATCTGAAGGAAGGAAGTCATGGCATGAGGATGAGTTAAAGATGAGATAATTCAAATTTTGGGGTAAACTATCCCTTTAACAGCAACACATCCTCTGTTTCCTTCCTCTGAGCCAGACCTCATTGAAACCAGGGGAAAGTGACCAGTGTGGCTCAGGGTACTTACCTCTGGTGATCTTTGACTCTAGCCAGTAGCTGAGTGATCTGTAAGGAACACATACGGAAGCCTTGCTAAGCACAAAAGACAATATCAAAAGAACCAGCTGACGGGGGAAAACCTGTGGATTCGCAGACATCCGCTGCCTGATTGCAGCCACAAGCACATCACCTGCCTTCACCGGCCGACCGAGAGCCCAGACCCGACACAAATCTGACCGACAACAGTTACTGACAGCAGGCTACACAACAGTGAGGTGGCCGCCCTCACAGCCAGTTACTTACAACTTCTGTTGTTCATTGATTCGGGTCTGGAGAACATTCATCTGGAAGCAAGTCACAGTTTTAGACAGGTAGGCCATGGAGGCCTGTTTATCACAGCGCCAAAGTGGAAGCTACTTTACTGGCTAAGTCTTTTAGGCCCTGTTTACATCTGTTATTAAGATGCGTTTTGGTCGATCGGATCACAAGTAGACGAGACATTCACATTCACATTACACCTGGTGTTTTAATCCGTCTCTTTTGCCCACTTTCAACGACTTCTGTCCTGATTTCTTCAAGGGGAGGGTCTATGGGCGGGTAAATGTATGGGCTTTTTCAGATCTTTCGATCTAATGAACGGAATAAGCTCACGCAATTTACATGTGAACGCGCACGGAGACGATGAAAAAACAGGAGAGCACCATTATTTTCTGCTCTGATAGCAGCAAGACCATGGCGAACGCTGTGAGTGTGTGTTTAGAAATCAGGAATGGTGAGAGAACATTGTGCTTGGTAAGTTTTTCGTCTTCAAACCAAACTTTTAACAAAGTTTAAATCCCGCCTGGCTAGCGTGCGTCACATAATGTTTACGCATTAGGTCAGTAGACGGTCTTTTGTGGCTGTTTCGAATGCATTCGACCACATGAGCGTCTACACTATGAAAGCAATCCGGTCTAATGCGTTTTCAACTCTGGAAGTGGTCAAAAGTGGACAAGCTCAAAACGTTTTATATCCCGTTTACACCTGTATTTAGCGTCGTCCACTTGTGATCCGATTGACAAAAATGCTTCTTAGTACCAGGCCTTAAAGTCAACATGAAATATTCAACTATTTTACTTCTGTAATGTATTCACATACAATGATGGACAGATATTTAACAAGAAAAAAAATGTAAGCTGGGACTTGATTTAATTTATTGGAAATCTGGTGTATTGTGAAGTGATTTCAATATACTGAAAAAAAAAAAAATTGTAGAAAAATTTAACTCAGAAATTGCTAGTAAATTACACAATTAATTACAAAGAAATGGCTAATAACACATTAAATTACACATGAAATTTTATTTAAAAGTAGTATATTCTTGTAAAATGAACTACAGTAATCTTTGATTTATTTAAAACTTTTTTTTACAGTGTATGACAGGGCTTGATGTCATTTTTGGAGGAATAACCAATTGTTAACAATAACACTAATATGTATTAAAAGAGAAAGTTGAGTTAAAACAAGTTCTTTTCAGGCTGACTTTAAGTGATTTACGTCGAGTCAAACGAACAATTTTTTAATAATATTTTATAATCTACTTTCTGTAGATTTGTGCTTAAAAGATTTCAACCATAACAGCTGATACCAACATAAATAAAGAAACAATTAAGGCAATATGGCAAAAGGAAACTGTTATGATGTTTGCAACAAAAATACAATATACAAATCCCATATTGACAGTGTAATTTTATAAACATTCATTCTTTTTATGTTGTTGTGTGATTACATCAACACTTACGTCATATTTCTGCCTCTTCAGTTTCTCGCTGAGGTCGAACTTCTCGGCCTCCAGCTCCATCATCCACTGCCAGAGCTCACTGGCCTTCTCTCTGCGAGAACCAATCAGAAGCTTCGTCAGTGGCCGTTCACACAACCCCTGCTGATACGAACTGTGATAAGATCATGTTCAGCAGAGACTTACTTCAGTTTATCTTCAGACAGATGATCGATGGTGAGTGCCTTCCTCCTATCCGCCAGGATCTTCCTCTTCTTCTCTCTCTCCGTCTGTTTCTTCGCCCCTTTGCGGCCCTCACCCTGTGAGACATAAATGATGGTGTTTGATTCAGAGAGAGAGAGAAGCAGATTCTTCCTGTGGGGTCTTATTTTGACATGCACATTATCTTAGGTTTACTATATCTAGGTTACACCTTTTCCATGCAGTTTATGGATCAAAAATTCAATATAAAAACTTGTAATTTCCTAGATATCTCTTAAATTCAAACCTTCTGTTGGATTCCTCCATACTGGTGTGTCATGTTGGTAAGAGCTTTCTTCTTCTTGGCATCTTCATCTTGTTTCTTCCTCTGTTCCTCTAGCTCTCTTCTCTCCTTTTCTTCCTGTTGAGAGATTCGATGGAAAGAGTTTCACTCAGCGTCAAGGAGTTAAACGGCTGCTTCCTATTGGCTAAAGGGAGTGTCACTCACTGCCAGACGGGCTTGTCTCTCCTTCTCCTTCTCTGCACGGACTCTCTGCTGCTCTGCTCTCTCTGTGCGACGCTTCTCCTGCACACAGCACCAGACAGACACAACACTGTCAATCACAAGTAAAGACTGAATGTTATTTAGCATTTAAAGCTGTGTAATACAATTCTGAAACCCTTCTGGATTAGACAGTTCTTCCAGATTATGCAGGACCTACAATTCTGTTGACCAGAGCGATCAGCTCCTCTTCATCTTTCTTCCTCTGGATAAAATGAGCCTCAATCAGAGACTGAAGCTCAGATAAATCCTTCTCCTGACGCTTCCTGTGGATGTCCTGTGGATGTCACACACACACACACATACATATAAAAATAATATTCACAATAACATACGTTAAGTGTACTTATTTTGCAAATTGTGGATGACCGGTGGATCACCCAGCTAACAAAATATGTTCTAAGAATGTTTTGCTAACATTCCCATTTCTCTAAACATTTTAAAAACATTTTTTCTTGGTTTTCTTGGAACTTTCTATTTTATAATTTTAAAAACATCATGGGAACATTACTTTTGAATGTTCTCTGAAATAAGTAGTAACGTTAGACAAACTAAAACATTTCAGAAAAAAGTTCCATGAACGATATTTAATGACCAGATAACTTTGAACGAACATTCTATTAACGCCAGAATGTTAGCTAAAGTTCAGAGAATGTTCCCTGTTAGCTGGGCATAAACAGAGTATTAAACAGACCACAACACACTTTGTTCAATTTGCACCCTCCAAATGAAAAATTGTTTCCAAACTTTAATTTACCATTTTTTTACCATCTAAATTGTCTCTCAGTTTAATTTTCAGTTCTGAGTACTGTATCCTACAATGGGCTCAAATGGATCCTTCATTTCCAGCATTTTTAATATTTTTAATATTAACTAGGCCTAGTTGATCTGACTGCCCAAACTTAACACTAGATTGAAAATGGAAAATAGTAGTTTAAATTTCTGACATCATAATTGTAGAATTATACATTCACATAATAATAATAATAAAAAAACACATGACAAATGAAATGTCATGGACAGTATAGCATACTGTTGAAAAAATGTGTATCATATCTAATGTGCAGGTTTACAAAATTCAATGTAGTAAGCAAGATGCTATAATATTCCATTCCAAACACTTTGAAGCGAATACAGGAAGTGATGTAATTCAAATTTAAACCATGTTACTCACATCAAAGTCCACCTTATCTCCTTCAGGAATCTTTGGAGCAGTGATGTTGGGCATGAATCTGTAAAATAAGTGTTACTCATGAGGACTGACGCTGTGCATTCTTCACGTATGAATTAATGCAGATAAACACAGTAAGAAAGATGTCAATATAGGACATACTTCGGCTTTGGTTTTGTCTCATCTGGGGATAAAATATATAAAAAACATAATCACTGACTAATAATATGTCACACAAATATTTCACATGTCGACCCAGGAGGGAATCAACCAAACCAAATGTGTGTGATTTTAGGAGCAGTTACCTGCGGCCTCCTCCTCTACAGGGGCTTCTGTTAGATGAAGAGAAAATTTCACATTAAGACTAATTGCATAGACACATTTTTTTTAAGTTGTTAGTTAAAATTGCCAGAACAAAAGAAATGTTTTGATTTTGAAACAAATACCCCGCTGAATGTGACGACCCAATGTTCTGACAGTCACAATCATCACACATGCGATTTAATTAAGCTGATATATTGCATCATGACATACAAACCTTACAAATAAACACAGTTTTTGTCCTCCAGCCTTCACAATGAGACGTCATGCCATTGTAATCATGGTAAACATTTGATTCAGATCACTCTTGAATCGTCACATTTTGAATCAGTTAACAAGAAAATGAGCTGTCCATCATGAAGACATGATTTTGGCTTTTCTCATAGTTAATCAGTAATATTTACATGTAATAAACTGAACTGATGGCACTGGCCACCCATTAAGGTTGAACAGATCATGTTACACACTAAACAACCCGTCAATCCTTTGCCTTCCACATATTACAAAATCAGCAGCAAAGTGCCAAAAAATGAGACCGAATGTCTTGGAAACTCTTGCTGAATGTTTTGTTCTTAATCTATATTCTATGAATGAATGTAAAGCTGAAGAGCTTTACCTTCTGGTTCAGGTTCTGGCTCCTCTGTTCAGATATGAGATAAGTTATAAGTGGTTAAAGAATGAAGATTTACAGACACTTGTACACTATAAAAAGGTATAAATAACCTCAATATTCTTAATAACTGAAATAATTACCTTCTACTTCCGGAGGCTCTAATATAAGAACAGCAAATCAGTTAGTTTATAAAGACTAGTTTGAGAAATTATAAACATACCATAACGTAACATACTAAGATCTGTCATTCAGGAACAGATATTCTGACTGACAAAACATTTATTTTTGAAAATAATAACAAATTTCAGTTTATGGCAAGAGATTTTCTTTGCAACTGAATTGTTCATATGAACTTGTGTTGCCTGAATGCAGGTCTTGGTTTAAATGGTGAGTACTAAAATTAAGAAATTTTCTATCATGCACATGGATATATGTGTTGATCCAGTGGTTTAAAGATAGCTGACTATTGTAACTTTGATGTTATCTTAAAAATCATAAAACATTTAAATATTTTAACAATCAAATGAGGGAGTGATTACCTTCCACCTCAGGGGCTGGATCTAATATGTAAATATAACATGAAATATTAAATATTACCTTGCACTGGTGATGGCAAATGTACAGAAAATCACCACAAAATAAAGGTCAGATCGATGCATTACCTTCCTCTGTTGGAGGCGCCACTATTGAAGAGAAACGATTATTATGGATAGGCTACCATAATGAGTGTAATGCAATGCGTTTTCAATATATTTTATGCATGTTTATTTGTATGAAGATATGCAAGCTTTTGTTTTCCATTGTATGAAAAGGTGAATTTACAGCTGAAGTGCAATATTATATCACTAAATCAATAAAAAGGTGAATGAACAATTAAATAATAGGTGCATAAATTAATGAGTGTATATGTTTTAAAAATTTACCTTCCACTTCAAGAGGAGTGATAGAACAAATGAATGCAAGAAGGAAGAAATAATAATTGCATAAATGAGGATGAGTAAATGAATGAATTAACTGTGAGAATAAACTGAAATATCTGCATGCGTCGTGAAAGACTCTAGTCTGCAGCATGAAACTCACCATTCTAATGCTTTTAAGCCACATATGTTGTATTAATATTCTAAATCTAAAATATTTTGAAGTTAATTTTAAAATTTACACCCATGCAGGAAAAGCAACACAACACACAGTGAACAAGGTTTTACCTTCCTCTTCGGTTTCCTCCACTACAGTGTGAACATAATAACGATTAGTAGCAAATACATTCAGAAGCATACGAGGAATATTTGATCAGTCTTTGCATAATCAAGATGCTGAATCAAGTTAACAGATCTATAACCTTTGTCAGAACATTGAGATCCACCCAACAGCTTGTAAATGACATTGAGAAATAGTTCATTTTCCACCAATGCAGTAGGCTATCTGATGCAATTTGCGTGTGAGCATGGACCAAATGATGCATTAAATGAATTTAACATGATTTTTACATGACCATTTTAATGACGCCATAAATCAACTCAGGCTCATCGGAAAAACGTGCTTCTACTACCTATCCATTTAGTAATACGTTATTGTCGAACGCAGATAATTTTTAGCGCCACTCACAGAACATTTCATTTTTGAAATGCCGCAATACGTACAACAATCAGTGTAATGGAACGTTGTCAGTGTCACGTTAATCGGTTTCAGATAATGCGCTTTAGCGCCACTCACTGGATATTTCACGTTTAGGGCCCTGTTTTAACGATCTGAACGCATGGCGCAGGTGCACTTATGGCGTGTCCGAATCCACTTTTGCAAGTTTAATGACCGAAAAAAATGGTCGCCAGGCTGGTCCAAAAGGGTTGTACGTAGTCTCTTAATGAGTCTGGGGTGAGTTTTGGGCGTAACGTGCAATAAACCAATTAGAGTCTCATCTCCCATTCCCTTTAAAAGCCAGTTGCTCTTGCACCATGGCGGATTCGCTATTTACAATTTTTGTGAGCGGAAAGACTGAATGCTTCTCCAGAGAGGAATCCTTTTATTTTTAATAAAAAAATAAATAAACGGCATTGCGCCATGTGTATGATAGGGTCCTTTAAGTGTCACATACAAGAAGCAATGTAATATCATTTTGCAGAAATGTAGTCAGAGGTAGGCTACGTTTTTCCAATGAGTTATAATAGGCCTACATGCAGACAACAAGCATTAGCCTACATTTTACATTCATGGACTGTTATGGACAGCACACAAGAGACGAATAGGGGGACTGACATCTGAGACAATAGGAAATGGACATGGGCAGGACACACTTGACTTGACATAATGTCACCCTGCACATAGGCCTACTGATATTAGTTGCAGCCTTGAGTAACCCAATTCCACAGGACATGTAGCCGAGGACAAAAGCGGTTCTTGTGCATTGTCTAATATAGAACATGCACACAAGCTGACAGCACGCAAAACTTCCTTTGGACCAGCCTCCTTTTTCCATGAAGACATAATTAGTAATAGTGCATGAATAGGTACTCATCTCAAACTGGCTTACCTTCCCTATTACATACACACAGGGTGAAAAGAGAAAAAGAAAGGAAAAAGGATGAACAGTTGACTTCAAGTTGGGTAATAAATTAAAAAGATGACACATTAAATTAAGATAGATATGAAAAACATATGTTGTGTTTGTAATAGGCTAATATTCACTATTTCTGCAGTATACAGTATGTGCTTGGCAACTGCAATTTCTATTACTTATGCAAAATAACTGACTAATCACCACTTGCATGTAATGTAATGTCATGTGGCAACGATATCACACTACAGTAGTGGCTAAAAGTAATGTCGAAGGGGATATTTGTTTTTAATGAGCCTACAAGTTTGATTAAACCATAAATATATATACTTTTTTAAATATGCGGGAAGAACAAAACACTAAACTTGGTTAAATTATTTGGCAAAAGGGCAAACTAGAGCTACAGGTTTTATTTTACTATGCTAAAAAAAGGCTGGACATCACTTTTGGCCACTACTGTACACTGCTGTTTCAATTACTATTTTAGTTTATACTTTGAGGTGTTCAGTGTTCTGAATATGAAAACGGTTAAAAACTAATGACGTTATACATACTGCACTTCCTCCTCCACCATATCCTCTGAGTCAGCCATGACTAGTTGATTCCTGATAAAGTAAATAAGTTTAAGTCATGCATGTCAAATGAGTTCAGTTAAATTCCACTTTTTTACTAACAGCAGAACAGTCTTGACATGGTCTACAAATCATCTTTAAAATTCTTCTACAAGTGACCCTGAACCCAGAGATAAACATTATGTTCAACATTGTTGGACCATATTTCATATTCACTTCGTGTTTAACAAGCATTGAAACGTGTGTGTCCACCAAGGAAATAAATCACCACACAATAAACATGTGATTAATGAGTGAGGCTATTTTTGGCCAGTAATAAACTATGCGGTTTCGGAACAGGTGCTCCACACTTTTACAGACAATGAACTTGGCTGGTCTCATCAAGGCCTGCCGCTCATTCTCTGTGTAAATCAAGAGTGCATGTGTCCTTGTCATCTATTTTTGAAGCACATTGTTTGTGCAGGACATTGTTCCACAACACCTACTGACGTAAAAGTCCCTTCTAGTTTTTTAATGCACTGCATTCTGATTATGTACACTGGCCCCAAAGGGTATATATGAAATATCAAAGTTTAAAGGTTCTGTTAAGGTACATTCTAAAGGTTCTTTATTGGCATTAATGGTTCCATGAAGAACCTTCATCATCCATGGAACCTTTCCATTCAACAAAGGTTTCTTTATGAAGTCGGAAGAAGAAGGTTCATTAGATTATTAAAATGTTCTTTGAAATATTCACTGAAAGGTTCTTCTTTGGCTCTTCATTGCTGCAAAAACACCCTCTTTTGGAACCTTTGTTTTTAAGAGTATACTGTTGATTGTCTCGAAAGTAATACAGCACAAGCACACTTGCTTGAAAAATATCACAAAATAAAGTTTGTTGAGGTTAAAAAAAAAAAACATGTTAAAAATTGAGACATACATTGGAACATGTTGATAGTTAATGTGATGATGAATAACACGTGCGTGAACTTGAAGACAACCGACTGATTGAAAACTATTGCAAAAAAAGCCTAAACAAATTACATTTATTTCTGCTTTAGCAACCTTTAACACCACTTGGTTTGATTTTTGCTTTTATTGCAATGAAATCCATGCATATTAAATGTGTCTAAAGTGTCCAGATATTACTGTAGCTCCTGAAGGTTCAAAGGTCTGTAGGTTATCCAATTGTCTTCAGACTATCTTGTCTGAGGGTACTCAAACTAATGGCTCTTCACAGAGATCATCTTGGATCATCTTTTACATTGCGTCCTTGTGATAATGAGAGCGTGACAGAAGCAGCCAGAGGCCTGAGCGCAGCATCTCTGACCAAATCCACCAAGTCTTTGCAGCAGATTAACTGTCTCGCTTTGGAGTTACGTGAATTTTACGTTAATAAGCGAGGGCCAGTCGTACTCCACCTGAATGGCTGGACTATCACAGGATGACGGTGGCAGGAATGTTGCCATTGATAGTCAGTATTAAGCAGCATTAAGGGAAAAACCCAAAGCATGCAAACCGCCAGTCCCTCTGGCGAACAAGACAAGCATTGCATTGATGATTGAGGAATGAAGAGGGTGATCCTCAGGCCTGAGTTCACACATTATGGACAACTTTGCAGAATCAATATAATCCGATAGGCATGCAATTGTTTGAGTAGATTTTAGTTACCAATGAACTATGTCATTTGGATCCAATAAGAAAATCTGAAGCCTCTTACCTGAGATCTCACCAAGAAGAGAAAGAGAAAGAGAAAGAGAGAGAGATGGGGTCTTATCTCGAGGGCCAGGGCAGCAGACAGTTTCAAACTAACCCAAAGCTCACCTAATACAGACCTGCCAGATCATGTGACCACACTGCTTGGCTCTGATTGGCTGCTGGAACTGAGCCTATTGTTAAAGGGGGCGGAGCATGACAGTTAAGAGATATATGGCTTTAGCATAGCAGTCTGGTGGAGTATTGAGAAGCACACTATCACAGGTGTTTTTCATTGGTCTCTTTATTGTGGTCACTGAGACAATGATACAATGTTGCTCTGTATGGAACTATTGGCTACAAATGGTCATATTTGTAACAAGGTAATTGCATTTAAAGGTGGTGCGACTTGCATAGTGTTACTCTGAAACAATACATAGGTGTTTACAAAGATGAAACAAATAGTAAAAAACTTGATTGTCAAAAAATACAAGCAGAATACAGGAACTTTGAACATTTAGAGACATTAGCATTAAGCTACAGCGGCAGAACTGGATATTCTTTGACAAAAGACGTCAGAAATGAAGCACGTTTAAATGATGACGTTACTATTGTTCTGCCAACTAGCGCTGACAACATCCATGTTGCAATTTAGTATGACTCGACTGCAGCACAGAAAAAAGACACTCAAAAAATGAAACACTTATAAACATGAATTGGCTTTGACTATATCCTTGTCCTTGCTGAAATCAGGATGTGTTTTTGGATTAACCAAGGTCTTGCATTATATGCAAAAATTGTGAAATGTACTGATCAAATATGTAATTTAAGCCAAAAAAGTGCATGTTCCATTTCTTTCGAGTTCTCTTGTTTTAACTAATACCGATTATTCCACATGACACATAGTGATTAACACTTACAGGAAGATGGTCACAAACAACTTCAGACCAGTGTTTCCAAGAGTACAAAAAAGCCAAAGATACTGTAATAATGATAACGGTTGGACTATAATGGACTTCTGCTTTGATATAAAATAATATTGAGAGCAAAAGCAAAGACCATTTTGTATCAAGCAGTAAAATATATAGTTAATTAGAAAAACTTACACTATGTGCTAACATATATTATTAAGACAATTTTAAAAAAAAAGTGTCGTTACGACAAAAAGTACAAAATACAGCTACTCTACTGGTGCTCTGGAACTGGCGAACATGTATGAAATGCAAGGTGAAGCTTTGCTTTAGTTATAAATTAACAGGTGAGAAGGGTAACTAACATGTTTAAAATTATTTGTGATTTGACAAAAGACAATTCGGAATGCTACTCCTCGTCCTCCTATCCAAGGAATCTTGTAATATTTTGAGCTGGCTGCTTTTACATAATTGTTAAATAATCTTAACAAATGAAAGTCGGATCGCTCGTTTTCACAGCCTAGATTTCAGTTTAACAGAAGGTACATGCAACTGCGTTTATGTTATGATGGTGCAAGATGGTGGCCTGTGAATATATATATATATATATATATATATATATCGAATTTTTTTTTTTTTTTTTTACTTTTCTCTCTTTTATACTGTGTCTACAAACATAGATCTTCCTGGCAGTATAAAATGCTTGTGTTTTTTTTTTTTTTGGTATTAATAAAAGTTTGAAAAAGGAATGTTGTGCATTCTCTTGGTCCCTGCCTCTCTGGCATCTTTGAAAGGTTAATGGCCCGTTCCTGTAAAGAGACAAAAGAGAAAAGTCATAAAATTGCAAGAAAATAAATAAATTAGATGACACACACTTTCATTCAAATTTTTACTAGTTAGTTTGGGGTCAGTACCTTTTTTTTTTTTTTAAATAAATTAAGACTTTTATTCAGCAAGGATGCATTAAATTGATCAAAAGTGACAAAATACATTTATAATATTTCTATTTTAAATAAATGCTGCTCTTTTGAACTTTCCATTCACCACTGAAAAAAAACACTGTGCCTTAAAAAAATAAGTATCATAGTTTACACAAAAATGTAAGCATATTTCAACAATAATATTAAGAAGAAATGTTTCTTAAGCAGCAAATCAGCATATTAGAATGATTTCTGAAGGATCATGTGACACTGAAGACTGGATTAATAATGCTGAAAAAAACATTTCAGAATATATTAAGTAGAAAATGGTTATTTTAAATTATAATACTTTTCCCACAATATTTCAGTTTTTGATCAAATAAATGCAGCCTTGCTGTAATTCATATAGATCCCTTGAAATAATTAGATTTCTAGCATGTAAAATTTGACTCAGAATTAAATTTATAAAATGATTATTGTCCAAAACCATGTTTAAACATGATTGTTGCCTGTTCTTTATGGGATCTAGGTCACTTTTTTTGCCCCTTAGAAGACAATAGAGGAGTTAAATGGGTGTGTGCTTGTTACGTTTTTCATTCAGCTGAGAATATGGGACAATTCAAAATCTTTGTATGCTTAGCTGTGTGTATTTGTAACATACACCCTTTCTCTTGTGCTCCAGAGCTAAATATAGTTCAAAGAATCTCTTAAATGCAAATGCATCCATGTGTTTGACCATTTTTAAGTGGTTGGAAGGACTTAAGTATTCAAGACATATCCATACGGCATGCGAGTGTGCTAATCTGCCGCCCCATGCAGTAATGTGACAAACATGCAGCTTTAGCCCTGCTGGCACTGACAGATGCCTAGAATCCACAGCGTGATATTGAGACAAGCAGGCCGTCGTGGGGAGGGCGGTTCAGGGCAGGCTAACGCAAAGACCTGTCGCCCATTACCTAAAAAATGGTTGGCATGCCCGAAGGCCACCGTGTCCTCTTATAGAGGAACAAATGGCCGGCATTCAAAATAGAAAACAATCCCAAAGAGGCATTTTAAAACACTGCAGCCAGTGAACGACGTGCCTGCAGCTATGATTTATCATTGGAAGGGCTTCCTGGCAGCGGGATTGCGGGTGCAATATGGAGAGACCTGCCCTTCACAGTAGGACTTCATTTTGACCTCATGTTGGCTTGGGTGTATAGGCAAAAGAAACAACTATACTGCAAACACACATGCACGATAAAACTTACACTGTGTGCTAACTAAGCAAGCTTTTAGATTTTTTGTTATCTAAACCCTAAAAACAAAATCTCTTTCAAGTAAATCCAATTTTTTTCCCAATCTAGCCACAACCTTGACAATAGTACATCTTGATTTCACATTTCTGGGGTTTTCAAAAGCAGAAATCATCATAGTTGGGAAAACTTGTATAGTGTTGAATGGTACCTACAACAAATATAATTTTGGTGTTTCCATTTGCTCCAGTGCAAAAAGAAAAGAAAAAAACACAATAGGGTTTCTATGAGAGAAAGATGTAAAATTAGCTGTCACTTCCTCAGACTTTGTATTAGAAACACTGAAACAGCAGCCTTAACTAGTCTTCTGTAATTTAATGTTGTGGTAGAAAACACCAAGTATAGTGTTATAAATGAAATATATGAAAATTTGAAAACTTTGCTGGATTTATGGTGTTAATAACTGTGGAAACTTGTCATCACAAAAAAGGGTCCATTTCGGTGGCATAGCACTTGGTAGCCCCGCCCACTGTGTAATCTTATTGGTCCAAAACCTTGCTCTTCATAGACGTGTGTGATACAATCACAGGTAATTAGAATGTATTGTGCAGCAGTTACGAGTTGACAAATTGCTTTTTGCTGGAAATTGGAAATGGGACACGGTTTTACACAAATACAATTTATCTTCTTGTCACTTACCATTGGTGACGGATTTGGTCTCTCCTCTGCTTGCGACCTGGGTGAGGTATAAATCAAAAAGAAAGATGGAAAAAGAGAGAAAGAAAAAGAAAGAGAGAAAAAGACAGAATAAGATTAACATAAATAAAAGCTAATGTGCTAATCAGTGTGGCAGAGTCCTTCCCAGCCCATCCGTCTGGTATTCCACTTATGCCTTCACATTTCATTTTACATTTCCTTTTTAACAGTTTTTTTTGTGCTGATGTGCTCCAAAAAGTCATCAGTGAAAGCAATTGTGGCTGACAAGCTGCATGTACAATGACAGGAACATGCTTAGCATGGTTTCATACAGCACTCTTTTTCCAGATTCACATACAAGTGAAACCCTCATTCTTTCCACTCCTGACCAAACAGCACTGCTGGTTTTGGTAACATCAGTGTGGTTATGACCACAGATTTCCCTTCATTAGGCTTTTTACGTCACCATTTACCAGTCCTTTAAGCAGCCCGGGCCAAAACTGCAATCTGTGGCTAACCGCGGCCTTGGCCTGATCTTGACGCCTCGCTGACAGCCCAGCAGTAGATTCTATTGTGCCCGTTCCAAAGATAGAGCCACCCGCTCTGAATGACTACCATTATTATCTGTTTGATCTGTGGATATAAAAATATGAAGGCCAGCGCTCGTGGGAATGCCTTTTCAGGTTCAGACGATGGGATAGAACTGGAATTGGTTTCTATTCGTGATGTGAATAAACCGCCATGTTTGGTCAACTGCATCCCAGTCATGCCAGCATTAAAATAGATCTTCTCACAATAGGCAGAGTCCTTTGTAAAGGGGTGATGGGTGTTAAACCCATGTGTGAGGGAAAAAAAGAGCGAATGAAAGAGAGGGAAGGTGAAAATGATCCTTCACTAAGCTCCGCCCTAATTACCATCCACCATATTATCAGACAAGCTTTTCTTTTTTAATGTTTGTATATTTTTAAATGAAATTTTAGATGTTTTTATGTTTTAAATTTGTACTTTTTTAATTTATTATAACGCCAAGTCACTTATACTGTAAGAGTGGCACGAGCTGCCCAGTAGTTTTTTCTTATTCCAAATAAATTGTGACCTACATTCGTTCCAAGGTAAATCAATGTTAATTAATTTACATATTGATTCAAATAATTGTAGATGCAATCGTGACTGAGTTCACAGTACCATGGTATGTTGTAGAAACATTATCACTTGCCATCAAAAGAGGCTTTTGTCTTTTCAGTTTACTGTCATAAGCATTTATCTAGATTCTGTTTCGCAGTCATGTAATCACATTACTGCATAGCTTAATTTCTTTAAGTTTTGCCCTTGCAAAACCTTCCACCATGATTATAGGGTGTTGTGGATGTCTGCCAGGATGTTGCTATGTGTTGCTATTCTGGGAGGTTTCTAGGGAGTTGCTAAGGAGTTCCGGATGTTTGCTAGGGAGTTGCTAGGGTGTTTTGTGTGGTTGCTTAAAATGGCAGAAAAATGGCATTTGCAATTAGCTTTTTTTCCACTTCATGAGCACATTTTACTGGGGAAAAAAATGTTCACTGTTCATGAACATATCCAGTTCTTTCCTATTAGAATCTATGTAATGCTTGTCTGAGTGAGCAATGGTAACCAAGGTGGGCGGAGCTTAACATAAGGTCAATAAGTGCAACAGTTGCTCCTGGTGACTTCAGGTCTTTAAAGCACTTCCTTCTTGCAAACCAACCACCTGCTCTCGTGGCAGTGAGCAAGAGTGTGAGAGAAGCTCCGTGAAGAAACGAAAAAATGACATTGCAGTTCCTAAGCCATCTTGTGATAAATGCATTAAGTGTGCCTTATCAAACACTGTACATTCCTATGTGATAAAGTAACATTTACCTCCTCAAGGTGGTCAGATCTGTAGACAATTAGCAAGGGGATGGCTTAAAACACAAAACACACAGGCAATGTTATGGCAATGTTATTCTCCAGGATTATACTGCAGATATCATGTTAGAGTGGTGTTATGACTGTTACTGTCTCCAGAGTCCTAATGGCATGCCTGAAGGGTTATAAAATACCCACAGCCTGTTGTTTGGACACGTAAGTGCTTTATTAATTCATTCTCCAGGGGCATATGAAAAATGTTATGTGTATGTAACAAAGAGAGAGAGAGAGTCGGGCTGATTGGGGGAAAAAAAACAAACTGTATTTGGTTACCTTGGTAGCAGAGGACCCTTTGTTTTCCCATAGACTGCGTTTGCTGGTCACGTCACCTGGTTTCAGGTCCTGCAGGAGGAGAAAGGGGTGGTGTAATATCATTCGCGAGATGGCCCTGAACTACTCAACTCATGCAAACACATGCACATGCACGTCAATCCGACAGAAATGACATAAGGGATGCCAGTGTCCTCAAGGCAAGGAAGCATACTTGGAGGGAAGGGACATACCTGATATTCAGCAGTGAGAGAGAGAGCAGAAGAGAGAGCAGAGAAAAGAAGCCCAGGGAAAGAAGCAAAGGGAAATCTACAGTAACAGTGGAAAAGAAAGAGAGAATGACAGGAAAAAACTGTGAAGGCCAAGGTGAGGTGCACCATTTTGATGACAGAAAATAATGCTGCTCGACAAAGATCATATATATATATATATATATATGTAATATATGACATTGTATTACATTTAAAATATACTAATTATGAAGCATATGAAGTATTTGGAGCCTGTGAAAAAACAGTATGAAGATGTTTTGTAAAGTTTATTAATTTTAGTAATAAATGAACAATTAAAAAATGTAAAACATTTTTGTGCAACAACAACAAGAGTGGCATTTAAAAAACGCTTTAGTCAATTTCGTCTATTGTCTGTCATTATTAAACAGTAGTAGTAAAAAGACTAGTATAAGGATATTGTGATCAAAGTGCACCCATAGGTTTTGTACTTGAGCAACAGGTCAAAGGTCAGTCCCATTATGTTAACACTATGGGCGATTGTAAATGAGGTCTAAACTCCCACTGTAACCTTATACTGGTTTCTAAAATGCGAAACTGTAACGAAACCACTCCCCGGATGAGGAAAAGTACCCAGAAATAAACACAGTATGTCAATTTTTCTGTAAACGGGTGAAATTTAAAATGCAAAACAGTTGTGATTACAATTGTAACTACTTATAATGACTGAATTTAGATGTTCTTGACAATTATTTGCTTAATTTACCATAGACCTGTCATAGTCTGTAATTACACGGACATACAGGGAACTCAGTACTTTGACTCCCATATCGACGTTCAAATTCTGAACTACTGCACAGATAACTAGACTTCTTTTTTAAGTTAACAGAGATTTGTACACTTAAATATATTTATAGCATCCTTTCATATTACATCCATATTTGAACATTGAAGCCAGAGTTTTAAAATAAACAGCCAATCAGCAATGAAGGACTGCAGACAGGAAATAAGAGAAAGCCTGAATACAACCACCCCTTTTATACCTTCTATGTGATTACAGAAATAGTCAAATGTACATACAAATGACTGAAATTAACATAATCTCCCATGAATCTCTTTCTAATGTTTTAGAAAGACACCTGGTTTAGTTCAGTGCTATGTATTATTTCTCTTTGCGTAGAATCATTACCACTAGGTGGTGTCAGACAACAAGACTCCTAACGCTCTGATCTAATGCATGCAGAGCTCAAGGGTGTAATAGACAGGGTCAAAGGCTTACCGCCGGTCTTCCTCCTGACATTTTGCCCGTCTCTGGAGTTTTATTCAACCAATCGTTAATGCGGCCAGCCACGCCCACCTTTATCCCAGCTGCATCCTGTATGGGGCGGAAGAAAACACTCCCTTTAAGGTTAAAGTTCAGTATGTGACGTTGGACAGGAAATGAGTCCAAGAGGAAAAGTGAGGTCCCTTCCCCCACCCATCAGTCTATGTAAATGAACATCACAAACCTTATTGGTTGACGCTGGGTTTCCACCAGAGCCGAAGACATTCCCCTTTTCCCACATGCTCTTGATGTTGCGAATACCGTCCGTCACCATAGGAAGATCTATGGCAGCTGATCTGGGAGATCTGACCTCCTTGTGGCTCTGAACAGAGAGAGCAAGGCAGAAAGGAAAGGCAGAGATTACACTTTGCTGTCTTCTGGTATCCTGTGTTTAATTTAGATTTATCTTTTGCTTGTGTTCAGTTTGAGAGATGATGATGTAGGACTCACCTGCACTGCAGTGGTGTACTGCTCTAATCTGTTATCAATCTTAGACACCACAGGAGCGTGAGATGCCTTCACAGAACTGACACACACACACACACACACACACACACACGTCAGCTCATGGTGGTATTTATAAGCATCATTTTCACAATGAAAGATTATCGATTAAAATTAACTGCCAATTAAAATGACAACAGTTCATGTGTGACAAATAAATAATTTTGGATGGATGGATGGACGGACAGAGACAGATACAGACAGACAGACAAGACAGACAGCCAGGCATATAGATAGATAGATAGATAGATAGATAGATAGATAGATAGATAGATAGATAGATAGATAGATAGATAGATAGATAGATAGATAGATAGATAGATAGATAGATAGATAGATAGATAGATAGATAGATAGATAGATAGATAGATAGACAGAGATAAATAGACAGATGTATAGATGAAGACAGACATATAGACAGAGAGAGACGGATGGATGGATGGATGGACGGACAGATAGATAGATACATATAGATAGACAGATAGATGAACAGAGACAGACAGACAGAGACAGATACAGACACAGACACAGACACAGACAGACAGACAGACAGACAGACAGACAGACAGACAGACATACAAATGCTGTAGAAAGAGCTTAACTTGTTTTGGAACCAGGACATTCTTTTAACCTACCCAAAAGTACTCTAAATAGTTCAGATTATTCATTTATGTAATTAATCTTATTTTTTGGACCCTTTTGGACACATTTGTGCTTAGGAGGTTAGGTTTACAAGTTGAATAACATGTTTTCATGAAAGGTCAGCAAGGAATAAAAGTAGAAGTGATCACCTCTTTTGTGCTGATCTGTTGAGAAATTCTGCCCTCTCACCGATCTGGAAAGAGAAATCAAACAATGGATAGATTTAACAAAGGTCACTGCTTTGGTCATGAGGAACACACACATTAAACACACACACAGATGCAAGCTGTCTGTCGGACTTGGCTATTCTGAGAGGCAAGAGACTAGCCTGTTCTTTTCGGTATGAAACTGTCACGGGGCCAGGAAAAGCAGGGCCCTTTCAGCTCTCTCTCTCTCTCTGTGGGAACCGTGGCCTGTGTTTATGATATATGACAACAGGGCTAAGAGGGGGGAAAGTGTTCCCGTGAAGCAGCAACAAAAACCACACAGACAACACACATACAAACCCCAAAAGTATCTTGAAAAAAATCCACTTCCCCCCTCAACCGAATGTGGGAGTTCCTAAAATACTCCTCAGCAGGAAATTCCCCATTCTCAGGCGTGTTTGAAACGGCTCCGTTAGAATGTGGTTACAGTAATCCTATTAGTCTAATGGTCTTCCTGCATCCCCCTAGAGTTCACGTCTTGAAGAGAGCAGCTCAGCTTTATCTTACAGAAACACTAACGCGCCATTTTGTATTTTTGGAAAAAGATGGATTCCAAAAGGAAGAGAAAAAAAGAACTGACTTCAAAACTGACAGCAGGAAACCCGTATCCAAAGCATGCAAGAACCAGAAAAAGAATTTGGAAATTAGATGTACAGCATCAAATACTATATTGATATAAAAAATAGATATTGAAATGATGAAATACAAATTATGAAATTATGAAAATCTGATATGAATTCAATTATTATTTTGTTACAATCGATAACCTGTATTATGGCTGATATTACATCAGTTCAATATCAAACTAATGCAACTACCCACAAAACAGGAGTTAAAAATCACACAAATACATCACACAGCATGCAATACATACAGTGTACATGATGACAAAGCAGATCTCTGAACGTATCATCTGCATATGATAAATAGGAGGGAAAGTCTTTCAGCACGATTTCAGAATGTGCATCTGATGCACAGTTTACACCAAAATACCATAATTACTACAGTTATTAAATGACAAATGAGTATGGTAGCTGTCAGAGACATGGCCTCTATTCTATTTTATTCTATTCTATTCTATTATTATTTATGTATAAGGGAAAGAGCATGTATATTTTTATACATTTATAAGGAAAAGTATACATTTTAGGTTTATTATATTAATTTATTACATTACATTACATTGTATTATATAGTATTATAAATTCTTGTATTATTATAAACACATAAATATTATTAAATAATATTAGAAAATGATTCAAATATACTGTCATCATTATATAAATGATAAAAGTAATATAAAGTCTCTTAAACAGGGTGTTTACATGTTAAATGTCCTTTTCTGATGACAGTGGTGGTTAATATCAAAATACCATTTTTTTTGTACAAACAATAACTAGTAGCTATGGTATTTTGGTGGAAAATGGTCATAAAGGGGTTATTCCCTTTAAACTACTACAGACATGCTTCAGTGAACACCAGCTCCATTAACGCACAATCATCAAGCTGTTCTCCTCCTCATTATGTTTACAAGATATGGCAGATAATTGCTTTTTCATGGGGACAGCGTGTTCCTATGAGTCAGCTGATGCTGTCGGGTGATTGACAGCTGTGGATAGAGAGAGAGAGGGCGGCGGCTGACCTTCAGGGAGGATCCTCTGGGACTGACACACTTAAAGGGCTTCCTGGTCTCTCCGTCCACAGAATCCTCCACTTTCTGCCTTTTCTCAGCCGCCTCCGCTCTTCTCTTCTCTATCTCCTCCTTCATCCTCCTCTTCTCCTCCTGAAGAATAAAATAAACACACGTTCATCACCTCACTGGCATGCTTCATACAAAAACACCACCAGCAGACTGATTCGGGATCTTCATGTCCCAGAAAATGTCCTTCTTGCAATAAATGAGACGAACAAAAAAATCAAGACTGCGTCTATCGTGTCTCTCTGTGGAAGCGTAACGTGAACTGGCAGCCGGCCGCATTCCACAGCAGCTGAGAAATCATAAAGAAGTACACCACGTTTTTTTGGCACGGCCCGCTAGCATCAGCACGGGGCCCTCTAATCTCTAATTAGTCCTTTTTCATTTACTGCCTCTGTTCATTAGGAACAAGGAACATATTTGCATTACAATGCTAGGAGCGGGCCTCCACGAGGAGGGACGGCTGTGTTTCTTGCCCGCTACTGAGAGAGCCAGAGTCTGAAACTCATGTGCACTCATGTGGAAATTACATTGGGTGTGATCACGCTAATGTTAATGTAAATGGTGGAATTCATTTGAATTACAACTATTCAATACTGAGAGAGAGAGTATACAACAACAGTTATTTCACGCCACAGCCTAATATCAAATGGCCTAATATCAAATTACAGTTAAAGCTAAGCTAACAACATGATACTTTAAGCATTAAAATACAGACAGCACACATAAATATTGGGTAAAATACCATTTTGTTTTATTAGACTGAACCATTTTTATCGATATTTGTTTCAGTAATGAGAGAAATATATAGTATATACACTACCGTAAAAATGTTTTTTCAGAATTCTTTGATGAATAGAAAGTTTAAACTAACAGCATTTATTTTCAAATGTCCTTTCTGTTACTTTTAATCAATTTAATGTATCCTTGTTGAGTACAACTATTAATTTTATTCATTCACCCCTCTCCTTTGAACTGTACTGAATATTTAACCTATTTTATGTATGGTTTATATGTGCAATATATTTACTTATATGAGGTTTTAATTTTTAAAGGACATCCATTAAACATTAAATTATGGTCATATGCTATTTAAATGTATGCTATATGCTATGTATAACTGTATTACATTTTTCATCTTGTATAACTGTAACAAGTTAAAAAAAATGAAATTGCTTAAATTATTTTGATGAGTTAAAATAATGTAAAAACACAAGTTGCCATGACTTACTGATCATATCATTTTTACAATGGTGTTTACAGGAGTCACCTAATTTTGATGACAGGACCCTCATCAAGATTTTCCGCTTGCAGAAAAGCGAACTGAAGCAAATTCCACTGCGCCAATGAAACTGTTACCTGACCAGGAAATGAATCATTGACGTTAAACGAGCACACCTCCTCTCTGGCTTTCCTTTCGGCCTCCTCCTGCTTCCTCTGCCGCTCCTCCTCTTCCAGCACCTTCCTCCTCTCCTCTCTCTTCCTTTTCAGCTCCTCCAGCTCCACCTCGGCCTCCTGCTGTTTCTGCCTCATCCTCTCAAACTCCTCGCTCTCCATCTCATCTCTTCTCCTCTTCAGTTCCTCCAGCTTTCTCTCGGCCTCCAAGCGAGCATCCTCGCCGTCTGCCTCGTCTACTTCCGGTGCCTCAGGAGAGCGCAAGCTGCCTCGGCTGTCACACAGACAAACAAATACTTACTTGCACAGGTTAAAAGGTCTGTCAACACCTTTACACGTCCATGTTCTTTACGTGTAAAGAAAACCCAACCTATTCACACACAGACTTAGTGAATCAGCACACCCCTGTCTAAGGTAACACAGTCTCCAGTTACAGCTGAGAACAGCCCTCAGGACACAGCAGATCAGGTGACTAGCGTCAAATACCTCATCACGCAAAGCTCTGAAAGGTCTTCAGGGTGTGAATATAGCTGGACACACAGAAATAACTCACATCTCAACAAGGTCAAAAACAGACAAACAAAGACATGTGGAATGTGATTATTTTATCTGTATGATAATTTCAATGTTCTGTATTTGCACACAAGGGATGTTTTTATGTGCTTTTTAACAACTTCCTGCTGTGTAAAAGGTTACAACATTAGTTAAATGTTTAGATGTGACCACACATATGTATATGATGAAAAAGTCTACAGAAGGTTGCATTTAAAATGCATTGATTGCTGGTTATTGGTGCAAGGAATTTGCTTATATATGTCCCAAATAAATGTATAGTTATATAGAGTTTTGCAAGAATTTATGGATACATTTATGTTCTGGTCAAATCCCTGGATATTTCTTTACAAAAGAAAAAAAAAGATATAAAAAAGGCAGGATATAAAGAAAACCTGGGATATAGTTTCTATTAGATTGAAAACTATGTAAATATTTATTGCAGTTTTTTTAAACATTCATTTGTTATTATTTTAACTGGTCTGATTGTAATGTGATAATTATATCTTAATTGGGGGAACAATTTAATATGATTTGTGTGTTTAAATTGCTACAACAAAAAGAATCACTGGTAAACAAAAAATACAATAAAAATAAATAAAATAAAAAACACTTCCTAGACATTTTCATGCTGAGATTTATGCTGCGTCCCAATTTGCCTACTTATACTATGCCCCAAAAGTATGTACTGTTTTTGTTAAGACAAAGTGCATACTTTTGAGTTTGTAGCAGAATAAATACATGCTACTTTGTCTTTAACGGACCGCTCTGTTGCTTAATTATGTGCATCTTGTCGCAGATTAAACTGCCCTGTCAATCATTTTGTCACTGTTAAAATCCTCCACATTCTATTTAATTTAACTCTCCTCATGTGTTTGCATAATGCATTTAAAAGTTAAACATACATACATCAAACATACATGACCAAACATATCTTTATCAAAGTTCACATTGCTGTTGCAGATGAAATATAATGTGGATAACATTGAATAAATATCTTTTCGTCAGGTTAGATACTGATTATTATTAACTCAAACCCCTTTATGTAAACCTCTCTTAACCGTCGGTCTCACACATCCGCCAATTTTGTAGTTTTTTTAACACGTTTTATTAATGTTAATTTAATTGAATCCTTGTCCAATATGCAATGGGTTGTCGGCAATATTAGCCACTGGAGTGTGCATGGATCTGCACTTCAGATTCTAACCGGAAACCATCCAGGTATCTGTGGAATATTCATTTCAACATACTACTATTTGGGACACTAATTCTAATTTGGAATACTATTTAGGACATATAGTATGCAACTTGGCACACAGCATGTAGCAATAGTATTCCAAATTAGAATTAGTGTTCTACAGGCTGCCAAATATGGAATTCTGGGAACTCTAAATTGTTTGGAAAAAGAAAGCCTGGACCATCCTAACACAATCATTGATTGTTTATATAATGAGCACTGACCTGAAAGTCCTCTCAGCTTTCTTGTGTTTGGGAGGGCTGTCCTCACACACTCCTCCATTTGGCTGTTTATTCTTCCTCATCACATCTTCATCTTCCATCTGTACACACACAAGAAGAAGTGAGTGATGTGTGGATGTGATATGCATGCGTGTGAGAGAGAGAGACGGAGCGCTGGAAGAGTTTTGGAAGAACAAAATGTGGGTGCTGTTGGTTCACTTGCTGGATAAATGATGAAAAGAACACGTGTGGGGTGTATACACACACACACACACGCACACACACCCATCAACTCCCAAATAGACATGCAGCAAGCAGTGAACACACAGTGTGTAACCGCTGATCATTGAGCAGATTTTAAACCTGCGTTGTTTAATGTGAAATGCACTGATACTTGTGCGCACTGGTGAAAACACTACACACTGTGCTCAAATAGTGCCTGGAGTGATTTAGGATTTTGGGGAGGAAATGTTATGGCTGTAATGAAAAATAGTAAGACATGAATTGACTTTTGTATAAAAAAACCTGTTAAAGACCCCATGAAATGACTTCTTTTTTGTGTTGGCATATTTCAAATTGAAACAGGTAGTTGAAGAGTTGATGATCTACTATTTGCTATTTGCTACCGGAGGCATACCGTATTAGGTAATTTTTTTCATTGGCCAAAAATACCTATGCCTGTGAGAAAAAAAAAAAAATTAAATCAATATTGTCTATAAATAGAAATATGCTCTTCATTCAACTCAGAAAGTTCCCAACTATCCATTGCAAAAGAATGGCACTGTAAGTTGAACTTTCAACTTGAAACTCAGGCATAAACATTTGAACCTGACCTTAGCGAGATCATAATATGTCAGGAGAACATGGTGGCACTCAGATGTCCACAGTCAATGATAAAAACTCACTTTAAGCAAATAAAACGCATCAATGAGTCAAAACATGATAAATTATCTTCTCTGTTGATAACAGTACACCTGATAAATAAATGCTAGCATTGGCACTTTTTGTTTATACATAATTTTCTGAGCATCACACAACCGCTGTCGGGCAGAAACCTTTATCTCATTTAATTTTTTTTATAGATCGTTACTATTCGTCACCCTTTTGTGCTTGTGACTAAACCTCATAACTCTATTGGATCCTCAAACAGCTGATTAAACCTCATAACTCCACCTTGCTTCAATCTTGAATGAAGTGTGCACACAGTTTGGACCGTCTCTGCTTGTTTGCAATGCAAGGGTTAATAAAGAACTGGTTGTTTGAATAAGTATAGCGTTTTCTTTACTCAAGAAACACTTTATATATTAAAGGCTAACGTATTGGAGGAGCGGAAAAGTGAGTCTTAGTCTAGTATTTCTCATAACATATGATTTTGGCCAAATGACAGAAAAAAACTGTGCGCCCACATAGCTACAGTAAACTTTATAACTTGTAAGTTATAAAAAACTTGCTGCCTCAGATTCGGCCGTTCTAATGACAGACAAAACACGCATGTCCAAAAATCTCAGAAATTCACTGGTCAAAAACCTCATAACTTTATTTTGAGCTTGATTTTGGTAAAATGTTAATAATATAATGACACAAGCAAGTGTCTGACCATATAAAAATCCACAATAAGAACTTTGACAACACAGTGTTTAATTATTTTAAAAATACATTTTTTTTCCATTTCCTAAAAAGTAACGTTTTTGGAGATACAAGGTTTCCTCCTGACAGCGACAAAATTGTGTAAGCATATGCATGTCGGACATTCGATTTTGACTGGAAGGCAGCAAAATACTTATTTAGACGCATATTTGTGCTAAAAGTTTCAGACTAAACATCACAAACCTTTAATTTCATGAGGTCTTTATGAATAAACTTTTCTGTTCGTCTCTCACCCAAAATCTAAAGCATCCATCCTTATGCAGACCTCAAAACACAACTAAACTCTTACCAAAGACTCATCATTTTCTGAAATCTCTGTCTCATATTTCTCAAAGTTTTCTGCCTTTCTCATTTCATCCTCTCCATTCTCTGTCAATCCCTCTATCTCACTCTTTTCCTCGTGTACACCTGCAGTGAGTTCTGCGGTGCCATTTTCCACATCCGTCCCCGAAACAACTGCAGAATCATCTACGTCTTCATTTAAAATCACCTCACGTACTTCGGAAGAAGGCACAGCATCTTGCTCATTATTGTCCTATGAATGGAACTGCAGTCACATGCTTTGTTGCGTCCAATGTGAGAAAAAAAATACAATTTTGGGGAAAAAAAAAACACTTATCATACCTCATCAAGTATTTTAGATATTTCCTCAACGGACTCCTACAGGTGAACAAAGTTATATGCCATAAACAAACCAAAAATGCAAGTTCTTGTGGTCTAACCATAAAAAAAGAAATGCACACCTGTTCTCTCAAATAAGACCTCTGTGGCTTTTCCTCCACAACCACCTCCTCCCTAGGGATGACCACCTCTTCCTCCTCTTCCACCTGTTTCTCCTCCTCTTTCTCCACCTCCTTGCTGTTGTGCTCCTCCTCTGCCTCGTAGCTTCGGCCGCGCCGCAGACCAACGCTGCTCTCTGAGCTTTGGCTGGTGTCCTCATCCTCCTGTCTGTCCAGCGCCTCCTTCATCCTCCTCTGTCTGCGCTCCTCTCTCTTAGCCAGGCGCTCCAGCAGGGCCTGTTCCTCCTCGTCCCCCTCTCCCATCCCGCCAGAGGTCATCACTGAGGTGGATACGCTCTCTGTCACCGTAACGCTGTAGAGAGGCAGTGCGAGAAGAAAATAAGGTAGAATATTGACAGCAATATATAACTACTAGAGATGGAGTAATTTGCTTTTCAATGGCAATATTTAGAGAAAAAAGTGGCTTGTTTTCGACAAGAAATGTTTCTTGAGTTATTTAGTGTGTTTTTGATCAAATGAATGTCAAAAGCATTAAAAAATCTTACAGACTCAAAACTTTTGAACAGTAGTGTATAAAATATACAATTTATATTTTGTATTAGCTACAACATTGACACTGGGGCCAAATAATCAACTAATATTTGGCCCTTACACAACATTACAACCCTAAAGAATGTAATTTGCTTTCTTATTAGAAAAACCTGAACATGCAAAATGAAAGTGAGGAACATGATTATGGTTTAAAGTGGATCTGCATTCCCTTTTCCTTTTTCTAGGGCTGCATAACCAGCGTGCACAAGGACGTAGACTGCCATAATCCTGCCACTGTAGGTTAATGTAGTCTGACTGCACCGCTTGGCAAACGTTTACCCTGCGTCAGCATTACTGACAATAGATGGAGCTATGTCTGGTCACACATCGAGAACAATTCTGGTCTTGTTTGACTGTCTTCTGTGTCCATTCATTGCACAAAGCCTCAGTGTCTGAACATGTCACTGCTTCCGCAATGCTGACCCGCTACAGGAAGTTATTTATTAGATGCCGCCCACTAAAGCTGCAGATTACAGACAGAAAGGAAGGCCCAAGAAAAAGTGAGATACATATTGAAATTTCTGTCCCATCACAGCCAAAAATGTACTTACTCAGTATTTTTGTCTTGTTTTCCATTAAAATGACCTAAAAATTCTTAAATCAAGAAACAACAAAAATAAGTATATATGAGGAAAAACGATTACTTTCAATCCTCATTCTGGCTTGCCAGTAAATGATTGATTGGCTAACGTCACTGTATAGGAAACAGTATCAAAGTCTACTCGCTATTGCACGTGTTTTAAAAATATCATTTATTTAAAACCATCATCGACTACGTTTACATGTGCACCAATAATGCGATTATTTCTAATAATCAGAGAAAGGTCTTAATGTTGATGTAACAGTAAGATGTTTACATGACATGAGCAGAACTCTTCACTCCAGTTTACATGCAATTTTCATTATTCTGATTATTAGAAATAATCGCATTATTGGAGCACATTGGTATTGGTAAACATTTACAGACAAAGCATTATGAAATCATTTACTTGCAGTACGGTTTGTGAAGCAGCTGCTGTTAGATCCAATACAGTTGGCTGCTTCATCTTTCAAAAGTTTATTTAAAACTCTGCATTACACCGTGTCTCGTTTACAAAACAAAATGCTACGAACAAACATTTAATCCTCGGACGTGATCCTGGACACCATTAAATAAACTATCCACTTGTTTTCAGTGCTTGGATTCTTCTGAATTCTGTACAGAGACGCAAAATAAACTGGACATGCCAAAACAAACGTTCTTTCACTCTTCCATTAGTCTGACAGACTCAAGTGCGTGGATAATGTCAGAAACTGAATGCGCATCTGTATACTGTATCCAGTGTAGACAGCGTCAGTGATTATAATGGGTTTGATGCAATGCAACACTCAAATCCAGTGTAGGCAAATATCAGCCGTTAAGCGACTGAATGTAGTCACATGCAAATGTATTTGCCTCTGTGGTCTGTTTTAGGAGCTTGATTTAATAAATGCTTTGAATATAATGAAGAGGACGTTTTATGAGACTTGCAAGATGTTTTAATGGTACAAAGACCTCTTAAATTTCAAAAGATTTCTCATGTCATGACCCCTTTTTGTAATTTTGCTTAAATATCTCCTGATTTAAGAATGTTTAGATAAAAATCGCATACTGTATAGTAGGTACTACATTTGGTCTTCCTTTGTGACCATAAAAAAAATATGCTCTATATAGTATGCATGTGTTTATGAATGAAATTCAAACACACTACATCTGCCAAGTTGTCACTGTCATGTGACCTACTGAATTAGTCGCTTCACCGCCATTCACAACTCCTCTCCCGTGGCCCCATGGGATAGTAAAGTATCCATCGGACGCGCACTTCAGAATCTCACCGGAAATAGTAGGACATCCGGGTACTTTTCACCTACTGTTTTATGAATACCTACTATATAGTACAGAAGTAGGCATATTTGGATGCAGGTTGAGTTTTTGCAGTGATGTACGACTTACAAACATGAGGGTGTCTGTGTTTTACCTGTGGCTGTTGTTGAGCTCCGGGGTCTCAGGTTTGTATGCCACCTCTTCACTGTCCTTACTGCGCAGTCTCTCCTGTCGCGCTCTTCGTCTGCGCTCACGAGCGGCCTCCTCCTCATCCTCCTCACTCCGGCGATACGCCATCCTACACACAAAGACAGTTAGATGTTACACCAGTAAGAGATGGAAAGAGTTAGGCCTCATGTCACCTTGGCACACACAGTCAATGCTGATACTGCTGCTGTTGTTGCTGTTGCTGTTGAGGATGAACTTTCACTGGCTGTCAGCTTTGTGTGTGTGTATATCAGCTTTGGCAGCTGATGTGAGGATCCTGACATCAGTGTGGCGTTCAGCCCACACGACAGCCAGGGGACTTTCGTGTAACCTGAATAAAGTTTTCGCATTTCTCTGACAAGCTTTCTTCACCTCTCTTGTGTCTCCTGCTGGTGTTTTATCTCAAATCCTCAACCCATTCACATTTTTGGTACTTTTCCTAAGGACATTTTTACACAACCGTTCAAGTTTGGGGTTGCTAATTAAAAAAAAAAAAAAAAGTAAGTTTGTGAAATATTATTACAACTTAAAATATTGTTTTCTTCATATATTTTAAAATGTAATTTATTCCTGTGATGGCAAAGCTGAATTTTCAACACCATTACTCCAGTCTTCATTCTCACTCATCTCTAACTCTGGGTCATGTCCCAAAGACCCTTCAAACTGGCCGTTATTAAGCCTCTCATTAAGAAACCACAACTAGATCCAAATGAATTGGCAAATTACAGACCCATTTCAAATCTTCCATTTATGTCTAAAATACTAGAAAATGTAGTGTCTGCTCAATTGTGCTCCTTCTTGCAAAAAATGAAGATTTAGGCCCCATCATTGCACAGAAACTGCGCTCATTAAAATTACAAATGAATAATTTCTAGCTTCTGACCAAGGCGGCATCTTAATACTAGTTTTACTTGATCTTAGTGGTGCGTTCGTCACTATAGATCATGACATACTCTTAGATTGATTACAAAATTACACTGGTATTCAGGCATTAAGGTGGTTTAAATCGTACCTGTTACCATTTTGTTTAATTAAACAGGGAATTATCCAAGTTAACGTCAGTAAATCATGGAGTTCCGCAAGGGTCTGTTATAGGCCCTCTGCTATTTTCAATATGCATGCTGCCCCCTTGGTAATATTATTAGAAAACATGGAATTAGTTTCCACTATTATGCTGATGATACTCAGATATATATTTCATCGTGTCCAGATGAAATCCAAAATGCAGCTGCTAGAGTTCTTACCAGGTCAAGAAAATATGATCATATAACACCAATTTTATCATCTCTACACTGGTTACCTATTAAGTTCCGTATCGATTACAAAGTATTGCTACTGACCTATAGGATCTAAATGGTTTAGCTCCTGTGTATTTAATCATCTTCAATCGCCCTACAATCCATCACGCTCTTTAAGGTCACAAAACTCTGGAATTTTGGGAGTACTTATGATATCTAAGTCCACTAAAGGTGGTAGAGTGTTTTCACATTTGGCTCCCAAATCCACACACACCTTCCTGATAATGTTTGGGGCCCAGACACACTCTCCCAGTTTAAATCTAAATTAAAGACACATCTTTTTAGCCAAGCATTCGCATAATGCATCTCATAACCTTGCGCTCTAGTTATATCAGATCAAATGCGCATGGCTATCTATTGCTTGAAATGTTATGAACAGCAGCTATGCTAATTATTTTCCATTTCCCTTTTATTTCTGTTTGAAAATGTGTTTGTTTCACTATAAAATCAGTAGTCATAAAATGTCAAAAGGCAAAAAATCTTAGTGGCTCTAAAAAAGGCCTTTCCTTTTGATTTTGGAGAGAAATAGACTTAATCTTCACAAAAAAGCCCTTCCTCAGTTTGTGCTGTGATTAGGAATGTGTTCAAGACTGAACGTGGTGCTCTGCTAACGCCCATGGAAAACCTTAGGGAGAGTGAATTCATATAGAGAGCTGGATTCTTGCTGATTCTGTTGTTCTTTCTTTCTGTCTTTTTCTTGTCTTCTCTCCCTCTGTTGTTATGTTCACAAACCAATCATACCAGCCAAACTCAACTGTGTTTATACTGAAGTATTTGTTCTTTGAGGGACCATATAAAAAAAAAGTCTTTCTCTGAGGTCAACTTATATTATTCAACAGAAGTTGTTCATGATCATTTTCCAAAAAACATTTCCAATGCCATTATGAATAGAATTAACAGCCTTTTGCTACTTTCTGACATGGGAAATCCAAGGATTTCTGGATGAACTAAGAAATGTTTTGGACCAGGGAGGAAGTTCTGCAAGCTTACAGTATGTTTTTACAATATATCAAACTTTTATTTCAACAGATCAAGAAAAAATTGATTTCTCTCAATATGAAAATGAATAAAATCCAGAGGGTGTTTTCGAAACAGCACATAATGCCCTCAAATCCACTTTAACATCCCAGCCCATCGAGTCTGGACTCTTAGATGAGTCTCTGATCCGATATCCCTCCTGGGAACACCGCCCATCTTGCACTGACTGTATGAAGCTTCCCTGTTCCATAACTACAAAAATAAATCAAAAATAAAACACGCTGACTGCCTGCTGCAATAACATTCAGGAGGATATCAGCATTTTTCAACAGTAAAGGTGTTTTGGGGGCATTGCTTTGGTACCTGTAACGATGTGGGATGTAAACCAAGACATCACGCCGAACACGATTTCCATATGGAACACATCTTTCAGCTGTGTAGCATTAATTATTTTATAGTGTGCGCTGTGAGAGCTATGCGGTGAGCAGCATGTTTTATGGGATTCATAAACTCTATAAAGGAAGCCATGGTTACAGTGTGGGAAATTAAATTGATATGCAGTTAATGTTGCAGCTAATTTGCTCTCATAATAGCACAAATGACAACATGCAGAGCCCATAACAAGGCGATGGATGCATCCAGGTCTGAACAGCTGAAGTATCAAGGCGGGAAGTATTTTCTTCTGGTCCAAACATCTCAGAAATGTCAATGAAAACATCGCACAGAGGGCAAATGCCCTCGAGAGCAATCACAGACAAAAGGGTTTGGGAGAGAGAAATATATGGACCCTGCCAAATCACTGTTCTATTCCCACGCTCTTCCTTCACTTACTGACCCCACACTCATCTCCAAAGCCACAGATCCGTCCATTCCTTATTTGACCACAGCACAGAATCACCTGCTCTTATTTCTGCCCCATAACCTCATAGCTTTTAGTAACAGCATCCTTTGAACACATGTATACCCTCAAGCGGGCCTTTCTTTAACCAGCCAGAGAGAAAGAGAGAGAGTGTGTTTGGAACGGGCCATTCGTTGAGGATGGGTGTTATTTCCTCAGCTCTTCCTGGCCTCTCATGGGAACAGCACAGATGTGTGGTGCCAAGATGGCTGCCGATCCATAGAGAAAACTATATACAAGCAGCTAAAATGACTGAAAAGAGCAGCCATAAACAAAATATAAAGTTTAAAAGAACAGCATTTGTTTAAAATAGAAATCTGGCTTTACTGTTACAAAAAAACTTTTGAAAGTATATGGGTGTATATGAGGTGTTATTAATTATTATTATTTTTTTCTGTTTGTTGCATAAATTACATTTTATGCACATTTTGTTTTTTTCTGCCCAGCATGTTTTATGCAATAACTAAATTTTTATAAAATACACAAATTATATATATATATATAAAATACATATAAAAGGCTTCACTCACAAAAGTTCGTAAAAATAGGGCCCAGTGTACTGTGGAATTTTCCATATTGATTTTTCACCAGTGTTTTTTCTGTATCTGTATTTTGTTTTAGAGTTAAAGGAAATGTCAAGTGTAAACTTAATGGATAATCTCCTGTCAGAAAATTAACAATAAATTACTTTTTAGTAATTTTTTTTCTTACAGTGGAGGTGGATATTTTTATTTGTGCATAAACTACGATGGAAAAATCTAACTAATAAAATGACACACTTGAATCGATCACTGTCAAACATGAAGTCCATCAGAGCGCTTTGTCGCAGTAATTTATTACACATAATAAAAGAGCCGCAATGGCTTCCCCAGTGACTACAATTTCCATTTTCATTTCTACTGCAATTTGCTGCTTCAGTCACAAATTGCTTTTGTGATATTCAGATTTTTTCCCCCCATAAATTAAATTCTCAGCTTGGATGGAAACATATCTTCCATCCAATTTTATTCTGCAGTTGATGCTAAAATAGAAACTGTGGACTGGACAGAAATGGTAGGTTTTGGTAATCATTAGTCAGAACATTCCGTCAGCATGGTGAGTGGGGACACAGAGCCAGCAGTCAAAACATTCCAGTGTGTGTATGCGGAGTATCAGTGACCCGTCTCGAAGCTGGAACACATCAACCTGTCCCGGGAAAGGCCACTGCAGTCACACAGGAGTTTGTGTGCGTGTGTGTGTAACTGTGCTTGTGTATACATGGTGCTTTAAAAACAGCATGAACCCTCTGACCCTTCAACAGTGCCAGTCATCTCAGAAGCGGCTCTGACCAGCTATTTCTCTAAATACAAAGCAGACCTGATCTATGATCTAGTTGTTATAGTCTCACAGAGCCAGATGTTTGACTATCAGCATAAAGTCTCATTCACTTTGCAGCTTATTCTGGCCATGAACCGCCCACTTAAACAGGAAGGGCCCGTCTGACCTTCATGTAAAACGACTAACCACATTTCATTCTTTATGGATGATGTTTTGGGGCAGATAAATTGGAAATGGATGATACCACAATAGACCGGTATTCAGCAAAGAGGCAGTTAATTCAAATGTTGGGTCAGCCTGGATCTATCCAACATCAAAGAAATTAGCCAAAATTTGTGGTGTGCAGAATTTCTGTGAAAACAGTGAAAACATGGATTGCTGGAAAATTCTGTCAATGGCAGGGAAAGATTTAAACACATTTCCTAACAAACTGATCAAATCCTCTACATCTTGAATCCTGGAAATGTAATGGCATGTCAGCCAATCAGATTGGAGCTTGCGGTTTTAAGAAATGCCTTTACATCTTCTATGCAATGAGCATCAGACAGTTTTCTCTATAGAAACGCTGACTTAGCATCATATCTAATGTGAAAGTGTAGCACATTTTAGACTGTAAGCCAGTTAAAAGTGATACATACAGTACAGACAAAAGACAGAACACACAGCCTCCTTCTCTCGCACACTTTTCCTCTCCTGTCATTTTCTGCAGTTGAAACATTGGCACGTCTTCCAGTAGGACTGGTGCACATCAAGCCATCATCACCTGATGGAAAAGCAGCTGGACTCAGATGCCAAGCTGCTCCTGCGTGTATATGCGTTATCGGACTTTCTGTTTTTCCACATCAGCGCCGAGCCAACATCTGCCTGCCCGCTGTCCCTCTGCTTGCACCGTGGACCGTTTTGGGACGGATCGCTTCCTAAATTGCTGGCAGTAAACACTTCTAATGTAGAGCCATTTGGCAAAGCGACAGCTCTTATCATATGTACACTGAAAACTGACTTTCGTGTTGATGACGTGCATCATGATGACGGCTGAAATGGACGGGACCAACAGGACGACACATGGTTTTGACTAGTTCAATTACCGCCAAGGAGTAATATTGATTGTTACAGCATCTTTGCATAATGGAAGTAATTTAATAGAGCGTTTTAATCTTTTATCACTAACTCGAGCAGGCAAAGAGGAGCGGGCCAAATTCTCCACAAGAACATAAACACAAGATCACATTGTGTCGCAGAGCTGAACGGGATGCATTTGTAGCTTTCTGCCAAATGCGGTACTTGGCATAGGGAACACAATTCCACCCTTTCAGAGGTTTATAACATATAGCCAAAAAAAGCATTTGTTTTATGCTATGCTGTAAAATATAATGGTCCCTAATCTGTGCGTCATCGGCTTTACGCTTCCGCCCTACGATTAGGTGAAAAATGTCACATATATCTTAAAGCATGAATAAGAAAAGCATTCCTGCTTCATGTTAACACGCTTGGAGGAAACAGGAAGGCCATTGCAGACGGGAAGCTGACACTCGAAACGAACTGTACACCAAGTAACTCTGGCCTAACATCCTAGCCAATGATAATAGAAATAATTGTTGCTGAAAGATATTTAGAGCTGATTCATGCCATCCTACGCTCTGCTCTCCTGAAATGATAATAAGCTTGATTTTCATGTTTATTAGCCATTATCCATAATTCTTTTTGACAGGGGCATAAATGTCCAAGAAACAGCTGTTGTCTGTGTTTGCAGAAATGCATAGTCCTCAGAGATAATCTAGGCTGATGCAGGGTCAGTGCCTCCAGTATTTATGGGAGTGTCACTTTGCCTTAAATGGTCAAGCTGCTCGCAAATGTGCCAATCCGTTGATGTTTAACATTTGTTATATTAACACCAGTTTTCTGATTTAACAGCAGACTCCGTCATCACAGAAAAAGAAAAAGGAGCTGAAAGCGCAATCTTCAGGCCACAAAATCATTAAAACAGTGATTATATTGTCTTCTCAAAAACAGCAGACCATTTTTTTTCTTTTTTCCCAGAATGATTAAATGTTGGAAATACATCAGCATACATGAATTTTACACTATTGTAAATGTGATAAAATATTATATTTGGATGCACAAAAATAAATTATAAGAGCCATGGCTGTTTGACAAATTTGTGGGTCTCGCCACAATAATAACAAATACACTGCACAAAAAAATTAAGGGAACACTTAAGTCACACACTGGATCTCAATGAATGAAATATTCAATTTGAAAATCTTTATTTATATACATTCTATAATTTGTTAAGAACAAAATTATGTGACAACAGTCAATGGAAACCAAAATCATCAACACACTGAGGGCTACATAATGTCCCAGAGGTTCTCAATTGGATTTAGGTCTGGGGAACATGAGGGTCAGTCAATTACGTCAATGCCATCATCATCTAAAAACTGCCTACACAGTCTAGCCACATGAGGCCGGGCATTATCATGCACCAGGAGAAACCCAGGGCCCACTGCACCAGAATAAGGTCTGACAATGGCTCTGAGGATTTCATCCCGGTACCTAACAGCAGTAAGGAAACCATTGGCAAGAACGTGGAGGTCTGTTCGACCCACCAAGGATATTCCTCCCCAGATCATTACTGATACTGACCCACTGCCAAACCGGTCATGCTCGTTCACATCTGTCACATGTGCTCAGTATGAACTTGCTCTCATCTGTGAAGAGAACGGGGCGCCAATGGCGGACTTGAATTCTGGTGTTCTCTGGCAAATGCCAATCGAGCTGGACGGTGCTGAGCTGTGAGCACAGGTCCCACTAGAGGACGTCGGGCCCTCATGCCACCCTCATGAAGTCTGTTTCTGACAGTTTGGTCAGAAACATGCACACCAGTAGCCTTCTGGAGGTTATTTTGTAGGGCTCTGGCAGTGCTCCTCCTGTTCCTCCTCGCACAAAGGAGCAGATACCAGTTCTGCTGCTGGGTTGTTGTCCTTCTATTCCTTCTCCTCGTGTAACAGCCTGTCTCTCATTATCGTCTCCATGCTCTGGAAACTGTGCTGAGAGACACACCAAACCTCCTTGCGACGGCACGTATGGATGTGCCCTCCTGGAGGAGCTGGACTGCCTGTGCAACCTGATTGGGTTGCAGGTACTGCCTCATGCTACAGACAGTGACAAGGACCCTAACAAAACACAAAACTAAAGACAAATCAGTCAGGAAGAATAAGGAGAGAACAACTGTTATGGCCACCACCTGCAAAATCATTCCCTTTTTGGGGGTTGTCTTGCTGTCGCCTCTCCAGTGCACCTGTTGTCACTTTCATTTGCACCAAAGAAGGTGAAACTGATTCACAATTACTTATTCATCCTAACTAGACAGATTGATATCCCTGAAGTTTAATTGACTGTGATGATTAAGTGTTCCCTTCATTTTTTTGAGCAGTGTAGGCATGGATGCCATCTAAATGTCAGTAAGTCTGAATAGTATATGAAAATAGAGACAATATTCAAAAATATCAAAAAAGCATCATAAAAGTACCAATTCAAATAGAGTCAATATTCAAAAATAACAACAAAGCATCATAAAAGTACCATTGAAGTAGTCCATATGACTCCATTTGATAACTTTGAGGAAAAGACTTAAATTTAAGTTGTTATACACTGAAAATCTTCCCCTCCACCAACGTCCTCATATTGCATTCATACTTCAGCATATTCAAATTTGGTCTGACGTGATCATTGCCACCACTGACATGAAATCTGGCATAATATGTCTCCATGCAGCATATCTGAATATTTAAGAGCTGCAGCAGATGCAAAGATAAACCACAACTTTTTTTTGTTTCTTTCTCACATAAAGTTATGTAAAAAAAAAACGTTTGCGCTCAATTGAGACGGATACTTTTTGTATCCGATAAGGAGACATAAACTATGATGGAAACACATTTACCGAATACATTTCATTGTGCAGCATATCAAATGTTGGTTTGATCATTCTGAAATATCTGAGACAGTCTGTCATCAAAATGGTTGGGTATAATTACCTCCCAGAACTGTCTCACACAATTGCATTCCCAAACACCAGGCATCCAAACGCAAGATAACATGACAGCGTTTAATTTGATCAGTCATTTATGATGTATGAAAATAGTGGCCTCCCCGATTGCAGTAACTTCCGATTCTTATTACATATATTTTGCACCAATTTCCCAGGAAGTGACAATTTTGTTACTTTATCACATGGGATGGAAACTGTGCTTTTTTCACAAATGTTATGCGATATTCCAATTTTACACACAAGTTACATTCCAGTGGATGGAAACATAGCTACTGTTTGCTGTCGGTATATGAAAAAGACATCAACATTCTTGGTATTTTGTGCTCCATGGATAAAAGACAATCAAATAGTAACCATTTTTGGGCGAACCATCCCTTAAAACTGAGTCCAAAAATAAAAAAGATCCTGGAACAGAAATGTTGAAAACACTTTTTAAATCTTGCACGATTGCTCAAAGCATCATTTGGCCACAGAGCAGTCACACAGTTTGCAAGCTCTCATGTTTTAGCAAGGTGAACAATTTTTACAAGCAGTGGCTGTGCAATCAATCTGGTGATCTCAACTCCATTACCAGCCCTCGCTTTACAGTGCAAAGCGGCTGAACAGTTTGCGAGAAAGAGCGAGAGTGTTACTGACGCCCACGTTACCTCTCGGCTTCCAGACGCATCTCCTCCCGTTTCTGTCTCCTGAGCTCCCTGCGCCGTTCGAAATCATCATCCATGCTTCAATCCTGAGAGTGTGACCCTGGAAAACAACAGAACATGTGTGTCCTTTAGTCTCACGCATGAACCTTACATAAACTCACAGATTCCTCTCCGTTACTGAATATGGTTGAGTACGTCTGGATTCCACAGCTGCTGTGAGTATTTGGTTAACCTTTTCACAAAAATCACGCATTCCCATATGCAAGACATTTACAGTCGATCTTTTCTCAGCCAGACATCAAACAGATCACAAGTTTGTTTTCATAATACCACTTAAAATGGAAATTGTGGGAGACGGAGAGAGAGACAGAGAGAGAGAAGAATGAAAAAAAAGAGAGAGGGAGAGAGAGAATGGGTGAGGAAAGGATGTTAGCACAGGATGTCCACTCAGTCAAGCAGAAAGACTCTGACTAAATATACTGCAGGGTACATAGCGGAGGAACCGAGCCCACCCAGGAGATATAGAGCTGCTGTCATTAATCTCAGCACTGTGGCGCTTCAGACGGACCATTTCGAGACCGCCCTACCTTCACTTTAGCGATGATGACCTCTGGAACATTTTAGCTTTCAAAACATAGCAGAAATTCACTCTCTCTCGTCTCGATAACACTCCAACTCGAAGAGTATTTCAGGCTCTTTCTCTGTCGCTGCAGCTGGGCCAAAGCCGGCCTCTTTCTTTCCCATTTTTTCACCCTCCCTACTTTCCTCCATTTTTCTCCCTCCCATTATGGTGCAAACTCACAATCACGGCCGACGGGTCTGCCTCCTCCCTCTCTCCCCCCTTTCCCTTTCTCTCTCTCTCTCTCCCATTATGACACTACCCCTCTCTCGCTCTTTCCCTTCCCGACTCCCAATTATTGCCCATTCCATTCCTTTCCTTTTTTTTTCTCGTTCCCTCCCTCTATTTTGTGATCACAGCACTGTTGCTGGTTAGCTGGGATCCGCTTGCGGACAGCATGTTTAAAAATGCTCTTGCAGACTTTTTGCTTGATATTGTAGATTTTAAAAGTAGTTAGCTACACTACAAGTTGCTAATAACTACATTGAAGCAATAGTTTTTCAAGCTATCACAGAAAATAAGTAGAAAATAACTGAAAATCAGTTAATTAGTGTTGGGTTAGGGCAACCAGAACCCAAAATACACTAGCAGAACTGACGTATTTACTGTGAAATATGATCTTTTTTTTACTGCACTAAAGCTGTAAAAGAAAAAATAGTGACAAATAGAAATATTACAGTCTGGTTTGAATAGAAAAGTAATAATTATTAATAAAATTGTGTTTAAAATGTTATTAAAATGTTGATTCTATGAAATGTGATTTTTTCACCAAACAATTTTTTTAAAGTGAATTAACATGTCACTTAGGGTGACAGCTTCAAACTGGAATTTACACTAAATACAAGTGGAAATAGCATTTAACAAAATATTTGCTTTAAAAGCCATAAAAACGTCACTGCGACATTTTTGAACCACTTTATTTACATGAACGACCCAGCAAAAATGCTACTTGAGTGACAGCCTGTTTGATTATTGGCTCAGTCCACTTGGTTGTTCTTGGACATAAAACCAAGAATTTAGCATTTTTCTTGTGAGAAATGTGGCTTGTTGTTGGAAAGCCAACACGTTTTACCATAACTTAACTGTCCTACTACTAAAAAAGCAACATCACTTATTAGTTCCCCAACACTGCTGGGCATACAAATATACACACACACAAAGTGTGCAAGAAAAGAAAGAGGTTCTCAGACACAAGAGAACAGGAAACACTTCTCCTCCTAAACCCCTCCTCCATATTCACATAACGCTGAGAAAGAGAGAGAGACAAAAAATGGACAAAACAAAAACAACAGCGGGAGAGAGAAAGCAAGGAATGTGAGTGAGAAACGGAGAGCAAGAGATCGAGCCGATCTTCCTTATCAGGCAGAACCGCTGCGCCCGCAGGAATGCGGTCTATCTTTAGCTGGATCTTCTGTTTGCAGGAGCATGGCTGCTTTTCATATCTGAACCCTTGAGCAAACAACACTGACTCAGCTCAATAAAACTGCCACAACTGTGTACGATCAACTCAAATTGAATCACGCTCTCGCAGCGATGACTACACACGCTGACCTCACATACTAAATTTATGATTGAAATTCAGGTTGTGTTTGTGTTTTGGTGGCGTGTACTAGCGCCGTGCACTAAAGGGGCAGCTGACAATAAGGCCCTGTCTTCAGAGAAAGAATGTAGAATTGGATTTGTCTCTTCCTTTCAAGGACCACCCATGTGTGGCTACATCTAGCGCACAAGCCTCCTAGGCGTCCCTAGATTCATGTCATTGCACTTTTCCCCCTCTCGAATGTTTCATAACGGGGGTCTGGCTTCCCCCAACAAGCAGGGAGACGCCTCCTGTCTAGAGAGCACGCGCTGTAATGGCTCTAATAACACATTTACCTGGTAAATTACTATGTTCCTCGTAAGTACGGTGCTTAACCCTTCATCAAAGCTCATCACAGCAATGACCCATGGGAATGCAGTCTTAGAGCCTCCGTCTGTGATGTTCTCTAGGTCGCGAATGTACACACGGATGCCTGTGCCAAACCACACGAACGTTTCTGCTTTGGCTCTCTTTAAACTCTGTGGGGAAAAGGGAGCAACTAATGAAGAAAACTAAAAACGATAGCAGACGGGAAACTGTCCTTAATGTACTTTACATGAGATTTAAAATGGTTTTGCTCAAATGGCTTTTGAAAATACGTCAACATGAAATGTTCACAAATGATTTTACTTTCGTATTTCTGAATAAAACAATGAGAATTTTTTTTCTTTTATAACATTTTGATTAAAGCATTTTTACAATTTGGAATAACGTGCACTGATGAATCATTAATGCTTCAAGTAATGTACTGTAGCTTCACGGTTTGAAATGTAATCCACCTCTGACTGCAAGCAATTCCTGGTACCCGCTTTGCAGTAAAAAATAATTACAAACTCATTAATGTCAACACACTTAGCCTTAACAATCTACCATTAGTGAGATGCTGGTAGTTTGCTGAGATAAATGTTGAGGTAAAGAGTGTTCTTTATAACCAGAGCCAAAGCTGATGTGATCCACAACCCCACTGCCAAAAGGATTAAATAACTAAATGTTTGGATCTACCACCCACCGTCTTTTGGACCTCAGCCACTCTGGACAACTTGAGAGAGACTAAATTTACGGCTCAAGAAGAGAGCAGAGCGTTGCCAACATAAACCATCGCCCTTATTTGCATGTCTGTCAATATAGGTCCATTAACATTGAGTGGCTTCGCTATCAGAGTTTATGCTAACACACTCTCCGCGGCCGCAGCAGGAGTCTGGCGTAGGAGGATTCAGACCGTCTTCTCTGGCCAAGATTTTAACAAATGGAGGAGCTGTGCAGACATGTTGCATTAAAAAGTGTTTTACTGTAATGTGGTGTATATTTCACCATGAAACAATGTGGTATTAAGCACCAGATAAAATGGCCTTTTTCCTACAGGAAGAAGTAAAGTAAATCTAGGTGTAACCATCAAAATGTCATGTCATGCACTTATATTGACTGCACTATTAGTTCATAATAGGGAGATGTTTATATCGTGCAGACAAAGCAAACAAACAAATGGGATGTTCTTTAATATGATGTAGTTAGTATTTGTAGAAAATAAAAAGTAGTTAAAATTATTGGATTTTGATGTGAGATTGCAAAGAAACTATATATTAATAACAAATATTAAGAAAGTAAATTTGTATTTCATGTTGACTAAGATCACGTAAGAATGGGTTACGTCACAATGTTTAGCAGAAGTCAATGCTAAGGAAAAATTAATCTTGGCTTGTTAAAAAGTGGGAAGTTTTTGAGGTTGTGCGAGCAGGTGAACTGTAGCCAGGTGCAGGATGGTATCCCAGAAATCTGCAGCGTCAGCAGCCTATCAGAGGCACACACACCTCACTCACCTGCCACCTCATTAAAAGACACTGCAGGTATGCCAGCTATGTGCAGCCTGCTTTTCCATCTGGATTCACTGACAGTTGCACAAAAATGTCAATGAAAACTTAAATCATTATTTCTCATACAGTAACATATGAATACTACATAATTAAGTAATGTATTGATCAGTTTAATCCTCAATATTCCTTCTTGCCCTTAAAGATTAAACAAATACACATTGTTAGACATTCAAACATCCCAGTCACCAGTCACTGAGCAGACAATCTAATTCTCATGCCATACTCTGTGAGTGCTGTTCACTCAACAAACCGCAGAGAAATAAAGAGATCAAAGGGGGTGATCTGGGAATGCAGGTCTCTGTGAAATGAACCTGAGCTAGGAGAATGAAATCCATACTGCTGCACAGTCAGTACACCTCTGTCTGTCTGCGTCAGTGATGACAAACCTACAGACCCACGGCAGAATTATGGTTGCGTGTGCTCGACGAGATGCGCAGGAAATTAAGAGCACCAATAAAAGTGACTGGAGGCCAGCCGAAGTTGTCCCATAAAGCCAGCTGAATGATTGGCCGGCACACGACCGCAGATCTCAGGACAGTGTCAGGACAGTAATGGCAGGGCTCCAGCACCAGGTCTGGTTCATGTACAATATACCAACAACTTTATGTGACGGGCCAACAATCCCCATTAACACAGTTGTGTTTATGTGCTAAAGGTCAGACAACCTGCTGTGCTTCAGAGATTTTAGAGGGGAAAATTGTGGCTTGGTGCAGTTTGCCTAAATTTTTCTCTTCGAGTAATCAACAGCAAACCAAAAAAAGCTATTATAAAGACTATTATAATGAGTCTCTTTTAACATTATCGTTAATTTTTATTAACCTGATTTTGTTTGTCTTTAAGTTTTAACAGTTCAAGGGAAATTATACTTTCTCTGGTAGAGACCAAATGGGGAATTACTTATAAATTAAATCCAGATGACACATAGTGTGCAAATTATGGGGGATTTGGCGGGTCTGACCTCCCTAATAACAGGTAGACAATAGTAAGTCAAAACTAAAGATTGTGGGGGTCTTAAAAGTACATATAATTTTACATATATGTTCAACAGCATTTTCAAACAACATTTAACCACAAAATGCAGATTCAAAGTTAGTCAGAATACATACTGGGCTATAAATATATGCTTATGTCTTAGCTACTAGCAAATTTTAGTTAGTATCAGTACACAACAAATCTTTGTATTAGGTTAAAAAGACAATTTGGGTTTTATAAGACCAACTTCAACAGACTGTAAACTGGAATTATGCGGAGATGTCTTTAAAAACATCAACCCCCTTCAAAGTCACTGTATAATTTACGCACTGATGGTATTGTTAACAAAAGCAGAGCGATTGTACTCTTTTTATGGTGATTTCAAGTATGAAATATCAGCCACAAGCAAATAAACCAAAAGCCAAATCAAAATCTGAAACCTGGGATAAAAATCTGGATCCTGCAAATCTGGAGTTTCTCTGTTGGGTAATGCCACCTGAATCTTTATGGACAGTGAGCTGTATTATGCACAAATGCTGGTTTGATTACTTTGGCAATGTTTGGCTTATTGAAGGTCGATTCCACGTAACCAAAAGCTCAGCTTGGACTCTCTGATGCATCAACACATTTATAGCTCTAGGGCCTTAGAGAAGAAACAGAATGAATGAGAGATTAAGTAAGAAAAGACATGGAGAGAGACATAGACAGAGCGAGAAAAAGAGCAGGATGTCCCGCTATAAATCCAGTAGATATTTTGGCAGGAAGAGCAGCAACTGCTTTTCATGGCTGTCACTGGAAAAAGAAGCTCTGAAAAGTATAAGAGAAATTTGGTTGGTATACAACCTAACTAACCTAGCTTTGGAGACATCTGACTAAAGTTGTTGCTCATGATTAATCTCACACAAGTAGAATATTTCAATGGCATGGGTAATCAAAAGGTTTTGCTTTTACATCCGCAGCACACAAACGGTGAAATGCATGAACTATATCTATATACCTTAAATGAAATGTAAGTTGCTTTGGATAAAGCATCTGCCAAATAAATGTAAATATAATAAAAATAAATGTATAGTCAGCCAGTCATTATCACAAAATAAACCCTTTCAGGGTGATTCCAGACACCTCAGCTTTCTAATAACCACATCAGGGTTTATTTTGTGATAATGACACGCTAACTGTACATTATCCCTTAGGTTTTTAAAATTGGAGGGAGGGGATCAAAAATTCAGGCAAGGGCAAAAATAGGCCTCAGTCATTGAATTTCCACTTGAGGTTTGGAAAAGGAGATTCCTGCATTCCCAGACAATAGATTGCATTCCCCGACACGTCTCCATGTCCTCTGAATCATTCTCGGCCAGTTGGTCTACAGTTACCTGCTCAAACACCAAATATGTCTTAAACCGCTCAATTACCCACAACGCAATGCAATTACAGGCTCTGGGATACAGAGTAAATATCAATAGCTGTCTTAAGAAAACATTATAATATAAACATCTTACTCTTTGATGTATGACCTGAAATGTTTTGGGGAAATATACCAGCTGGGTATGCAACATATTCACAAATGTATGGCATTTCCTCTTTTAAAAATCCCTTAATAATATACATTTAATTTTTAACATTTTAGTGCTTTTTACAACCCATATTGTTAAAAAAAAAATTTAATTCTACAAAATGTTTTTTTAATATAGTTTTTTTTTTATTAAAATATATTTGTTTTATATTTTATTTACATTTACATTTTATTTATTATTTTTTGTTATATGTATAATAATTTGATTTGCTACACTGAAAATCAATCACACTAAATCACTTTTTCTTTCCAACACAAAGAAACGAACAAGAGAAATGTGAGCACATGGGTTTAAGATGTCGGAAAAATGTTTTGTTTCCGTTTTTGAATGGGCAATTTTCATAGGCATTAACTCATTAAACCCAGGGCCATTTATTTCCACACAACAGCAGCTGTGCTTCTGGAAATGCATTTTCAGGTGCAGAGAAGCTTTCATGCTATGCATTTTAAAATGCTGATTTTAAATGGCCCTCTCATGCACGTCCAAAGATCGCACCACTATCAGCCAGTATCGGCATGCAAGGTCTACCAAAAAAAAAAAAAAATAGAGAGCAGGAGGGAAAAGGCCAAATTGAGATGCTTGTACGGCATCAAACGTCTGCTGCCTATTGGCTTGGCTCCACATGACCAAATATGGTAGGAAAAAAGCTCTCTTTCCCGTAAGCAACACACACAAAAAAAGAAAAACCCAAGGGTTTCACATGCTGTGTAGACAGATAGAGCCCTCATATTCAAACACACTGACCACAGAGAGAGAGTGAAGGGAACTTCTATCTGCACTCCACAGAGCGAATGATAGTGCTATGTGACGTCCTCGTAGCGTCAAACAAATTTACTCACAGAAACAACAAAACATACCTAACATACTAGCAGTCCCAAACCACATATGAAATCTCTTCTACACTATCCTCAACTTTCTGAGAAAAAAAATTAAACAACGGCACACAAGAAAAAAAGCTTTTCCCTCCCAGCGTTTTTGTCCAAGATTGAGTGGTTTTAGCTTTGAGCTACGTCTCTTCTTACATAACTGTGAGAGACCAGAGTGGAAAAAAAGATTCTTGTCCAAATATCCAACGTTTCATCCACGAAGATGGCCGTGACAGAAAACGCATTTAAAGCAGAACGTATCGCAGTGAGTCTTTGATGTGTGCTTCATGGTCTATGCTGCATGTGATGCAAAAGAAATGAAGCAAAACTCATTTAGCTTCCTTATCATGACATGTAACGGTTTTCATGACCTGTTCAAATCACAAAAGAATGCAATAAGATGCCTGCCAACACTTAAGTGTTTAAGCATTCATTCATCGAGGTTTGGATCTGATGAGCTCAGTGTTATGTCATCTTAGATACCGTCCTATAAAAGCGATTGTGTAGGCTAAGCTACATCATATGTTGACAATTGAGAAATCGTTGCAAGGAAAATTAACTCATGCTTTACTCGTCCTCACATCGTTCAAAACCCCTATGACTTTTTTCCCTGGAACACAAAAGGAGATCTACTAAACACCAAATTGAGGTATTAAAAACATCAGGATTTGCCAAATATCAATTACATACTACATTTGACCTAACATGAGGGCCTAATTTGGGAGAAAGCTGCATTTAGCCGCTCACTTTTTCTCTTATAATTAACATATCCCAGCACACCCTGCGCTGCACTCTCCTGTATATGTTACAGCTTGCTGGAACATTTAATGGAACATAAAAATGTATTTCTCATAAAGCTAAGAAGTTCCTGATGTGTCTTGTAAAATGTGTCTATTGAATTCTGCTCACAAGAATGGCAACAGAACTGAACGAAAAACTATAGTTAAAACCACTTTTTAGTGGAGTGATTTAAGGCTCTGCTCAACATCACTATGGGTGAAATATCTTCTTCTTGTGCCTTACATGGTAGCAATACAAGCCAAAAGCATGAAGCGTACACTCCATGTCATGGCTTCCACACAATACAACATGCTCCCATCGTCCTCCATCCTCAGAAACTAGCTTCTGTCATGTCATTTGTTTATATCTCCTAAGTCTCTGAACTGTGCGAAAACATTCACTCCCTGGGGAGAGTTATTGGCACGGCTAGTGACATTTTTCCATTCAGTTTTCCATTCCATCAGTATTAATCTTCCTCAATGTGGCCGTTTTATAGACCAGAACTCAGACAATGGAATGTGCTCTTCTATAGCCCATGAGATTTTAAAAGAATTAATTAAGAATTTTCTGAAAAATGAAGGGTGTTGCATTCCTCAGGAGAGATAGCAGAAATAAGATTATGCTTCGGGCTAGATGACCTCACTTGCAGGCATTACTCAAGGATGCACCATTTGGGAGTTTGAGAGGAGGAACCATATGTTGTGTGCAAACCTTCAGAACACAAGCTCTGACGTTTTAACAAATGGTCACTGAAGAGTCTTGATTTCTGCTGCAAAATTCAGATGATAGGTTCAGAATTTGGCGTTTAACAACACGAAAGCATGGATCCATCCTGCCAAGTATCAATGATTCAGGCTGCTGCTGGTGGTGTAATGGTGTGGGGGAATTTTCTTAGAAAACTAGTACCATTTTAGCATTGTTTAAACGCCACAGCCTGAGTATTGTTGCTGACCATGTCCATCCCTTTATGACCACAGTGTACACATCTTCTGATGGCTACTTCCAGCAGGATAACGTGCCATGTCACAAAGAACAAATCATCTCAAGCTGGTTTCATGAACATTACAATGAGTTCACTAAACTCAAATGGCCTCCACAGTCTCCAGATCTCAATCCAATAGAGCACCTTTGGGATGTGGCGGAACGGGAGATTCGGATCATGGATGTGCAGCCGACAAATCTGCAGCAACTACGAGAAGCTATCATGTTAATATGGACCAAAATCTCTGATGAATGTTTCCAGCACCTTGCTGAATCTATGTGACAAAGAATTAAGTGCACAGATATGCATGTTCACGGCAGAATATGTTGTACTATGTGACTCCTTAGATGACACATTCTTGTGTGAGTGCAGAACCCTTTCCCGTGCCCCTCTCCTCTCTCTTCCAGTTACGCTACCAGATCTCCCCTCTTCTGTGCATATTTCTGTTGGCTGTTATTATTAGCATGGCTCCAGGCCAGCGTTGTCAGGGGCTGAGCGCTGTGTGGCCCCCACGGACACTTAAGAGACGGCAGCTTGAACTGTAAAGACGCAGGTATATCACACATGCACACTGAACCTCAGTCATACCGGCCACGTCATCACATATAAGACATTGTGTGGTAAATTCGCCATGGCTATCTTTAGTGCCACAGGGCTGTGCACTTCGTTCAGGAAAACCTCAAAAAAATCTTTCTTTCAATGTGGCTGTAACTGCCAGTTCCAAGAAAGATCTCTCTTTTTCTTTCTCTCTCTCGAACAAACACGCAGTCACTTATATTTACTCGGCTTTGGAAGACTTTGCGAGCTTTATGATAAATTCCTCTATTTTAGTCGAGTGAAATATTGCCACAGTTAAGCCTAGAAATGTTTGAGTGCAAGTGTTCCGTCATGCAGCTCAACTCAATGTACCCTTCCACTCTGCAACAGCGCACAAACCCTTTTAAGGAAAAAAAGTGCATAAATCATTACCTCAGAGTTCAACATAAAGGACTCCTGCTGCATAATCTTTACATTTACAAGAAAAACACAAATCTCAGGCAAGCATGAAATTGTAAATAATTGAATATTGGAGCTATGGGGCGGTTTCAAGTTGCTTGGTTGAGGGTCCCTCATCATAGCTAATAGCCGAACTGGAAATGAGATTACTACACAAACCCAAGCATCAATGGAGCCACTCCAAGATGACGTTGGACCGCCGTCTCGCAGACTTTTACACACCTGTGCCACACACAAGCACCCATTCAGAAGGCTGAGATTGGTTGTGTTGACATAGATCCTGAATGACTATTGCATTTCAGAAGTGCCCAGGCGACCGTGACTCAGTTCCCGATCATTAAGTCTAACCTGGACTAATGGAGACCCGTTATTATCCGCGGTGGTCTGGCAGACGCCTGTCACAGACTTGAGTGGCATTGGAGCCGCACAACACACACACACACAGCAGACTGTCAGATGTGATCACAACAAGTGCCCATTGTTCTTGTTACTGAGGCCGTGTTCATTAAAGCAAACCTTAATGAGGTCTGCCAGTCTAACATAGACACACACACACACACACACACACACACACACACACACACACACACACACATCAAGACCTCCATCACATTTATCAAAACCTCTCAAGTATTTCATCACTCAAAAAGACACACATCTGCTTTAACCTACTTTTAAAGACATGTTTGAATGTGCAGTGCGTCAGTGATTAACAATAATGAGTCTGTAATTACGGCCGACTCCCTATCAATTTGCATCCCCCATTTTGTTTGCATCAGGCCTGGATGAAATAAACAAAGGGTATGCTTGCTGCTGCTATTGTTTTGGTCTCTCAGCATCACCAAATGCTAATTTTCCCCAATTTGGTTGTTGACTGTGTTCCAGAACATATTGAGCTGTCCTGCTGTAAACTGTCTACACAGGTAGCTGCTTTTTAAGGCAGCAACCTAACTGAAATGTAACCTCATTAGTGGCTAACTCCAATAGCGTTTTATGTTAGCATGTTGCTAAGCTAAGAGCAAACAACATCCATTTTTAATTCACGAATTTTTGATACTGATTGAAATATTTCATCATGCCATCTTGGACGATTTTTTAAGAGCCTGCCAGAGTACATTAAGACATTGCCTTTTTCACAAAGGATATATGCAATGCTGTCTTAGAATTTGGCCAAAACTATGGTTTTGGCATTGTGAATGCACCTTTGACGCCTCTGATGCTGTCTAGATAGGCAAGGTTTCGGAACAGAGTAATTGAAATGGAACCACATAAGTGAGCAACACAGAGCATCACATAAATAGCATTCAAATCACTGCATCCAATTTACCTAGCTATAATGCTATAGAAGTACTCTTTTTGTGAAGAAAAAGCAGATACTTTTGAGTGTGCAGAAGAGTAGGCAATTTTGGAACATGCTATCATGTCATGACTGCATCTATAACGGATTATTAAATCACTCATACCTCTTTATCTAAACCTCTCTTAACCGTTGGTCTTGCATATCTGCCATGTTCACAGTTTTTTAACACTTTTAAATCCTGTTTGTAGTTCTGAACTAAATCCTCCTCCAAAAAGACCAATCCGTTGTGGGCAATATTAGCTGTTAGAGCCATGGATCTAAAAATAAAAGATATATAAAGATAAAAGATCATCCGAATACTCATTTCAACATAGTACAATTTGAGTCACACTAATTCTAATTTCGAATACTATTTAGGATTGAGACACAGCAGATTCCAATAGAGATGTAATGATACTCTGATAAGCATTAATTTTTTTTTAAACGGTATTGTTTTTATCAGTAATTTTTGTTATTAAATGAATATTAAATGTTTTTTACAAAGCTAATTGCAACTCATGCAATTGCCTTCCTCTTGAAGGACATAAGTAATGCTGCCTTAGAATTTGGTCAAAACGTGGTATCTTAGCAACATTATGCACCTTTTGGAACAGCTTTAACATTGTGTGCACACCTTAAGATGCTGTCTAGGTAGGGAGCTAACTATAGGGTTTGGAACAGAGCTGTTACACAACTAATGCAAATGATTTACTGTAAATACAATATATATTTTTACGAGTACCGCCTATGAATTACATTATGTCCATTCTGAATACATTTACGGATTATTGGGACATGCATCAAATAAATTCCATGCCTTTTCTGCTCACTTAGAATCACTAGCCCTGCAAAGAACAGCAGGCAAGCACCTCCGCTCGTTTGGACTCCAACTGAAGGGTAATAAAATCTGCTTTAAGAAAGCCAGACCTGAGATGTTTATTAATAGCATGAGCGATTGTAATAGGGAATCATTTCTTATGAGGTAAGAGTCTCTCGAATGCCAGTTCCTCTCTGCACAGAGCATTGCTAATTAAAAACTCTCACCATGAGAGCGAATTTCTGTGTCTGACTCACTGCCAGGCAAAGAGAAAGGGCCAATCAAGAAATTAACTAATTCCGCAGTGCCTCTCAGCTTACAAATACAAACCGAGCCAGCCCCTATACCGCAAATTATTGTATAGTTCCACTTATGTAAAGGCGTCAGGATGTATTTCATTTAACATGCGCAGGTAAATACACATTCGAAGAGGGAATCCTGAGTGACAGCCACACCAGCTGCTTTGATCTCAGGCTTTAATCAGCTTTAATTGGCTCTCTCAGAAGGATGCAATGACATGTGAAGTGGAAAGAAAAAAGAGGTGAGGGTGCGTGTGTGCGCCGCTGTGCATTCCTGAGGATTCTTCTGAGGCGAGTGTGCTAGTACGTAAATATGCTTCTGATTAAAAGGAAAGAGTTCACTCCATAAAGGCACTCTTAAACAATTACCACTGCTACCATTACCAGACGCACACATAAAGACTGAGGTCTATTAAAGAATTAACAGACAGAGGCTACGTCTACATTAATCTGGAATCTGGATACATTTGAAAACGACTTTTCGGTTTCAAAATGCTCTCTGTCCACACTAGCGTTTTTAAACGTTTTCCAAATGTTTCTCTTCCACACCGAAATGTCCAAAAACGCTAAAATCATCTTACTGCGCATGCAAGTAATAAAAGCTCACTGAGATGATACAGAGAGACCAGACATAAAGTTTTCATGCTATTCTTCTGGCACAACCATTTTATTGGTAAAATATCTCACTACTAACATGTGTCCAGGTCACACTCAATCACCATTCCATGTATGGTCTAAAACGCAATTGCCCTCGTGCTTTGACGCAGGACAGCAGTTGCAAGTAAATTTTCTGTCATCTTTGCAAGAATGTAATATGAAGATTGTACTAAGTAACATTTATTGGCAACACACTTTATTTTACAGTGCCCTTGTTACACGCTACATGTAGTTACTGTAATAACTATAAATTATGCATAATTACATGCAACTAACCCTAAACCCCAATCCAAGCCCTAACCCTATAGTAAGTACATGTAGTTAATTATTATTACACAGTACTTAAATGCATAATTACACTGTAACACGGACACCGTAAAATAAAGTGTAACCCATTTATCTTTAGCAACACTGTGAAAGTGAATAACACATGGCAGGCACATACCGGTATAAACATAGATATCTATCTGTATAATATGCGTCACAAATAGCTCAGTTTTCACAGTCCACACTACAAATTGACTTCCAATTGAACCGCTTGGGAGAGCGTCTTCAAAAAGCTCAGTTCTCGCAGGACAAAAAAACGGTCCCAGTTTGGACAGTGAGGCCAAAACATAGAGAAAAAGATGTATTTTCTAATGTATCCGGATTAGACATAGCCAGAGAATGAAGACTAGCATCGGATCATACCACAGAGGTATTTTGGGGGATTTTGCTCAGTTTTTTTTTTTTGGATCATTTCAACATCATCAGTCACTTTTTGTCTTTGGCAACCCGTGTAGGTCATCTGTTACTTGATACCACTCAACTTCATCATGCTAGCAGCAACATTATCTCACAAGATTGGCTTTTTCTTTGACCCAGCTTGGTTAGCGAGAAGTATACATGTACGATCTGACCATGTAAGGCTGAAAGAGCACAAAGCGAGCCGGCAACGAGAAGCATGCTTGTTTTCTTAGGTCAGGAGGTCAGGAGAGTTTGACTAGCAGCTCGCTAAAGCGCTCCTTACCTCAGCAGAATTGGCATTCGTCAAATCACTGCTCACTGGCTCTCCCTCAACACCTTTATGGGAGTGTTGGCGCACATTCGCACTCACAACACAGGCCTTTGCTAAGCCGCTACATCAACATGACCTCATGCTAGAGTCAACGTCAATTTTCATGCGTTCTTTCGCTTCTGCATCATGGCTAGACCCCAAATATGTTCCCTAATTCTTAATTTCCCTCTCACGGAGTGATTTCTGATGGAATACGTTGGACATCTCTTGATTAGTTTTGTTTGTTTAGTGGGCTTGTGGTCGACCGAGGCAGAGGACAGGGAAAATGGGCTTGTTGAGACATTTCCTGTGCATGTTTTTGCAGATGAAAATCAGCTCAATTAAAAAAAAGGCTCAGATCGGCTGCACGTTACTATTGTGGTAACTCGACATCACATGGTCTTTGAAAGATGTCATATGACTCAAGATGTAAGAATGATATGAAAAGTGGAGGGGGGGCTCAGCTTTGGTTATGAGTGTTTAAAGTTAGGCCATTGTCACAGCAGGTCAGGCAAAATCATGAAGGGGATCTAATTTCAGCACTTTTATTTGTAAAACAAAAATAAAGAAGATATTCCACAACGAAGATGATCACGGGAAAAACATGTGGCAGCATAAACAACACAAGACAAGAACTGAACAAACTGAGTGCTATATATACACATGAGAAAACACGAAAGAAACAAAGTAACTAATTAAACACAGGTGTGACACGAGAGAAATCCAAAACCATGGTAACTAATGAACACAGATCCAGAAACAGTGCAAACCAACTAACAGGATACCAACTCAAACAATGAACAATGACAGAGACAAACCAACTCAAACTCGTTGCCTATAGAAACACAGAGAAAACTAAACATAACCCTGACATTTATACATAACTATTAAATTATTTATAGATGCTAGTCATAATAGGCATAATTGCTTACCACTTGCATGTAACATTCCTGTAGCTTAAAAGTGTTGCATGAATTGATAACAAGTACACCTTAAATGCAGTCTAAGCTGTTTGGATGAAAGCATCTCCCAAATGCATAAATGTACAGTAAATGTCCAACGACGATGCTGCTTGGTCTTAAAGGGACAGTTCACCCAAAAATGAGAATTCTATCATCATTTACCCTCATGCAGTTCCACACCTGTATGATTTTCGTTCTTCTGTGCAACACAAAAGAAGATCATTTGAAAAATAGCTTCATTTTTTCTTGGCCATACAATGAAAGTCAATGTCGTTAAGACCCCATTGACATTCAAAAGATGAAATTTTTAATTTCTAGGTGAACTAGCCCTTTAAAGTCACAGCGTTAGATGGCCGGGCTACAATTATTTTCTTTGTATTGCAGCCAAGCAATAATGATTATGTCCCCTTATTCTAAAACTGGCCACATGTGCTTCTGTCCTTGACAGACATAGCAGAGAAGCATAAGCGTCCATCAGCCTTCATCACCCCTGGAAAATCCTGACAAACCAGCGGTCTCAGCGAGAGCCTAGTGCACTTAAGATCTCCTCAAAGCCCGAGGCCAGGCACCATTAGACTTTTCCACTGAAACCTGCTGTCTCAATAAAGGACAACAAACAGACCACAAAGTCAAATTACAGCACAAAAAAAAAAAAAAAAAAAAACCTGGAATCCTGCAGGACTTAATATAAAATGCGGGAGGAATTTCAGATTTATATATTACTAACAAAACATCTGGGGCACTTATTGCATATTTGCAGGGACCTAAATAAACATCAGCTAAAGTTTCAGACTGCTCTGACTTCACAATGGAGGAATGCCCCCGTTTCGCTGCATTTCCCGATCGTCACCACTGGTTTGGAGCTCAGAAGATCCAGCAGCTCTGAGAACGCTCAGAAACGTTGCAGCGTTACACAACTGCGGTTCCTTCCTGGATCCAGTGCTTTAAAATTACAGGCTATCAGATTCAAAGCAGCAGAGGAATAGCTGAACATATGAAGGGGGAAGGGTTGGAGAGCTGCATCTCCTGAGGTTTCTGCCGCACGTCAATCATACTTACAAAAAGTTAATTGAACATTTAACAAGAGTCATCTAAAATAAACATTGTTTTAGCTCTGCTTTACACAATGATTTTAAGGATGCTTTGTATTGAATGTGTAAAAAAAAAAAACAGAAAGAGAAAGCATGTCGCATGGTTATGTACCTAAATCTTTTTGTGGATAACCAAAAGTGATTTCAGTACAGTGATGGGAGTTTCATATCTAGAAATTTTTTTGCAAATGTCAGCTCAACTCAATATAATTACATGTTTTGATGCATATGAGGGATCCAAAAAGAGCTTTGGCAAATGTAGTGCTCTTTATAAAACAAGGCCGTGAATGTAGACTAAACCAGATAAGAAGCAGAAAGACATCAATCTAGAGGGTCCAAATGCCCAAATAGGGTAGTATGAGAATGTTTACCATGTGACAGCAGAAATGTGTCAGCTATACTTTTTTATACCAGCAGTCTAACACCAAACAGAAAACCATAATCTGCTCTGCATGCTGTGTTACAGACAGCTCTATTGATTATAGTACGCGCAATTTAGTTTTAATGTGACATGCCGCTCACGTCTGGTGAAGACACGTAACTGTAGCTAATTTACATGTGCCAAACGACATCATAACCTGCCATATTAACATAGATTTCAACTGATGTGCTATTTAACAACAGTTCAAATATCAGCTAATCCAGCCATATTTAAACTGCATTACTGTTATTCGTCTTTAGTTTTTAAATATAGTGTTATATAAATGTACATTTTTATTTTTATCACTGCAGCTGTTTCTGCAGTAATGCTAAACTTATGAATTTGTTATGAATAATCTTATGTTATTATGTTACAAATAAATAAATATGTAAGCAAGTAAAGAAAAAAAGAGTGCCATTTAAATACTGTTCATTGACATTACAGAAACAAATGTCGACTTTCCAGAAAACTATATTGTTATAGATACTGTTACTGTGATATAAATTACTCATTTCATATTGTATTACTCATATGCTCATTGGGAGTTGACACCCAATGTGAAAAAACTTTTTGTATTAAAACAATGACCAGGGAGGATTAAATAGCTCTAACACTTGTCATCAAAATTGCTATCATCCAAAGCCAAAAGAATGACACGTTAATTCAAGCAGCACAGACTTTATCTCAAACCTTAGTGGTCTATAGGCACAGAATCTCAGAATCAAAGTTCAACATTTACATTTTTGTTCCCTACTGTATTCCTTTATAACTTTTTATAACTCACCTTACATTCCACATATAAGCAATGAGTATAAATGCATAGCGCAAAGATTTGGAGTGAAGTTGTTATATTTTTTACTACAGATTAGTGGTTCCCAAACTTTTTAGAGTGGCATAACCCCCGAGGCATTTAAAATCCTTCTGCATACCCCCTCTCTTTCACTTAGACTACAGTCACACTTTTTCATTAAGGGACAATATTTGCCTCCTTAAATTGATTTACTTTTACAATGGCACAAATAATGTTATGAGATAATGTTGTAAATGAAAAATGTTCAAAAGAGAAATATGAAATGATGGTAAAAACGAAGTGATACTTTTAAATATTAAACTAAAACTGCCAGTAGGTGGCGACAAGTCACTGTCTTAAAGGGATAGTTCACCCAAAAATAAAAATTACCCCATGATTTACTCACCCTCAAGCCATCCTAGGTGTATATGACATTCTTCTTTCAGACAAATACAATCGGAGTTATATAAAAAAAAATGTCCTGGCTCTTCCAAGCATTATAATGGCAGTGAATGGCAGCCCAAAATTTGAAGCCCAAAAAAGTGTATCCATTCATTATAAAAGTAATCCACAAGGCTCCGGGGGATTAATAAAGGTCTTCTGAAGCGAACTGATGGGTTTTTGTAAGAAAAATATCCATATTTAATATATTTTAAAATATCTAGCTTCTGGCAGATCGTCTTCCGAATTCAACTTACGAAAAAGGCGTAACTGGCGCGACGATGACGTAAGAGTTTTGAACTGCGAGAGGCGTTACACTTTCTTTGTAAGTTGAATACGGAAGGCGGTCCGCCAAAAGCTAGATATTTTACTTTATAAAGTTTTAAATATGGATATTTGTCTTACACAAACGCATGGCTTCGCTTCAGAAGGCCTTTATTAACCCCTCGGCGCCGTGTGGATTACTTTTATAATGGATGGATGCACTTTTTGGGCTTCAAATTTTGGGCTGCCATTCACTGCCATTATAATGCTTGGATTAGCCAGGACATTTTTTAATATAACTCCGATTGTATTCGTCTGAAAGAAGAATGTCATATACACCTAGGATGGCTTGAGGGTGAGTAAATTATGGGATAATTTTCATTTTTGGGTGAACTATTATTTTGTTGCAAAATAAAGCAAACAATCCTGACAATACTGTGTTTATAAATGTGCGTCACTTAATTTTACCTTTTTGTTTGAACTGTTGTATAAAATCAATGTCACATTTGCAGTAGTGTTGATATTCGGGAAAAATTGCATTCTTGCTCGTATAATATATTATCAACATTAAAAACTAGAACTCGTGTTCATATCGAAGAGTTTGAGTCAAATCTATCTCTATGTACAGTCTGTGTCTATTGTGTTCTTCATGCTAGTAAGTGCTAAAACCCCACTTTTACAAAGGTGTATTGTTGAGAACGGCAGATGAGGTGATTTGATTGGACATCATGTATTTGACCTTTTACGGCATGGACTGGTTTCCTGTTTTTATACTAGAGGTGGCATTTTGCCTGTTAGAAATACATGCTCTAATGTTATTAGATGTTATTAGTTATTAGTTTAATGTTATTTTAAGGTGAGGTACAATTAAATGAACAACAAAATTCAGCATTTTGTTCACGTAATCCCTCTGTCACCTCGCATACCCCAGTTTGAGAAAGAGCTTAGTATTAAGCTAACAGTTTTCCAAGTGGAGGAAAATGCTTAAAGTCATGATGAAACGGAAGTAGCGACAGATCTTTTCTTCCGTATTGACGAATACAATCGGAGTTATATAAAAAAAATGTCCTGGCTCTTCCAAGCATTATAACGGCAGTAAATGGCAGCCCAAAATTTGAAGCCCAAAAAAAGTTAACAGTTTTCCAAGTGGAGGAAAATGCTTAAAGTCACGATGAAATGGAAGTAGTGACAGATCTTTTCTTCCGTATTGTGATGTACATCCAAGAGTAATGTATTATCGAAATAGAAATAATGTAGGTGGGGACTTGGTTCTATGCATCAATTGTTGATTGGATGTTGAGATGTGGGCGTGGCACTCAAAAATGAAGGCAGATGAATGTGTGTTGGTGGGTTTAACATAAAAAAATACCATCTGTTTATTTGGATTACGGTGTCATCCTTTTGGCAGTAGAAAGTGCTTATGGCAAGGGAAGAAATCTGGTTCTCCCAGGTCATTGTGATTTAAAAGAGCTTTTTTTTTTTTACATGATTTACATGAGTGGCTCTGGACAGGTCTGTTTTAAGACAGACCCGTCTAAACCCCTACAGGCAGCCTGTTACCATAACCCAACAAAGAAGGAGTCAAAACAGAGAAAAAGTGCAAAATGGGGGGACACAGTGCTGTTTTGTATTCCAGAGGCTATTCCAATCATATGTCACCGTGTTCAATCTGTTCCTTTTAAGGCGAGGGCATTCCCCACATATTTTCTAAACACCACAGTGTTATCAGATTCCGTTTCATGGCCAATTACTGGCCTACTTCACTGTCCGTGCTGTTACTCTGACAGCACATCACTCGATTCTGTTCTGTGTTCAGCTCTTTCTCAGGCTCTAACTCGTACAACTAAAGGTCAGAGCAATAAAAAAAAGGTCCCAAGTAACAATCTGACAGATTCTGTACTAAGCTGCATGCACATTATAGGCTGAATCAGCCAAATATGCAGCTGCCATTCAGTAGGCATAGAAGCCTGGCCTGTGCGGTTGTGTTAGTAAACGAGGCCATAAAATTAATTTAATAGTTTGCAATAAGTACAGAGCTTGCATTCTTTGTTGTCGGGATTTATGGTTTCACTGCCAAAACGCAAACAGCAAAAATCAGGATGCTCCATAAATGCATCGCTTTCGTTCAACGAGCACTCAATGGTTCCCAGCAGAGTAATTTCCCAAACGCATCCACTCAAAACCCCCCACCCCCTCAGCTCCATCCCAAATCCCACAACAGACATGAATTAAACAATATAAGAATGTTCATGGCCGGTGATTCCACGCCACAAATATTTTGAGAAGAGAGTGTGGAGACTCGGGCAGCCAGAGAAAACTCCAAATCCACTTTGGACAATACCACTGAGAATCTTAATGCGTTACAGCATCCCTAAACCTAAGCATGGGACAGTGGCGCCCTACTTACTGTATGCTGACTGTATGCTGCAAAAGGACACTAGGAAAGGTCCTTTACTTACACAAAATCCCCCAAAAATATGAAAAAAGCCCAAATGAGAGGACAACTTGATTTTTTGTACGTTTAAAGCATACTTAAAATGCATTCCATCAAATGCCATTTCCATTTTCCGGCCTTATTTAGATAGTTTTGGCAGCTGTCAATCAACCCAGGCCTTTTTCTAAAGGGTTTGGCTTGTGAATTGTAAAGAAATCTTAATCTTAAATAAGGTAAAGATCAATGCAAAAGGGTGGGTGCTGGAGTCAAGGGGAAAAAAATATAGAAAAGATAAGAGACTTAATAAAGATTGTAGCATCCTCAACACTCAAATAACATGCCCTATAGCTAATGCATATACCAATGCACAAATATTTGTACATTCGTATTTCAAAGCAACTGAATCACACAAATCTAGAGCTAGAACTTTCTTAAAATACAAAATAAAATATTATATTCAACAAACTAGACTATATAAATGCATGCAATATATAAGCCACGTTTTTCAACAAAAGACTTAATTGAGACTGACGCCAAATGGTTAATGTTTTATCAAAAAAGCAGGAAGAGTTTGTGAAAAGCGCGTAAAGTTTGTAAACTCGCATCCAAACATCTGGCAGTGATGGTAAAACTCACCTGGGCTATGAGACGAACGAAGTGTGCGTCCTTTAGATGTGCGAAGAAACCTGCAAAGAGAAAATGACTAGAGCTGCTCCTTCACTCCCAAATCTCCAGCGTTCAGTAACAGGATTCTGGGTTTCTGAAGCTCCTCCCTTCAGAAGCCATTCACTCCATCAGATCTCCGCCTTCACGAGTCGTGTACAGTTGCAGGACCAAACTCATCTCTGGTAACACTATTTAATATCCTTCTTTATAAGAGTAAATTAACACTATTGCATTGTAGTATTCTTATTAAATCATTATTTCATGTTATTTCAAAATTATATAAATAATACAAGTTTTCTTAATGTAAAAGTAAACTTAACCTGTTTCATTATTTATGACTGCAGCTTTAATTGGACCAAACAATAGTTGCGTCTCCCTGAACAGGTTCATTTTGCGTAAATAACTGAATTTGAATAAATAAATGAATACTCACCAAATAAATAAATAAGTGGTCGTGACATTGATTTGAGTTAAATTATTTACCTGAATCTTATCTTAGTAGTCAATTTCAATGTACAAAACAATATATATATATATATATAGTCAAATCGATTAATCGCGATTAATCGCATCCACAATAAGTTTGTTTACATAATATATGTGTGTGTACTGTGTATAATTATTATGTATATTTGAATACACACACATACATGTATAAGAAATATTTGCATGTAGCCTATATACTGTATATTTATTTATATAATTTATATATATATATATATATATATATATATATATATATATATATATATATATATATATATATATATATAAAAACAATTCTTAAATATATACATGCATGTGTGTGTGTATTTATATACACTACCAGTCAAAAGTTTGGACACACTTTCCCATCAAAGAGAATGGGAAAGTGTGTCCAAACTTTTGACTGGTAGTGTATACTTAATAATTATACACAGTACACACATATATTATGAAAACACAAACTTTTATTTTGGATGCGATTAATCGCGATTAATTGATTTGACAGCACTGATATATATATATATATATATATATTTGTTGAGGATATTTATTATTGATAACCTCTATAAATAAATATGAGAACCAACTTAGAGCACTGAGGTGTGGATTTGGCTTTTTCAAGTCTCTATGCTGCTGAGGTACATACAAGGGTGTTTTACTCAAAAATGTGTGTGTGTGTGTGTGTGTGTGTGTGTGTGTGTGTGTGTGTGAGTGAGTGTATGTATGAGAATCAGACCAGAGTATTAGACCTGAGGTCGAAGTGTGTGTGTGTGTCTTGGCAACATTAAATAGAATGGCTGAAAATTAATTCTTGAACTCTGGCAAATAAATCAACCAAACACGATTGAAGGAAAATGAGGATTTATTTGTTCTACATGTATGACTCTGGTGAAACAGAAGTGCTCAAGTGCTTCACCCCAAAGTGTGAGCAAAATATCTCCTATTATTTTCCCACGAATTGGAAACCGAGAGCAGTCAAATGTCGATCGTTTTGCCTGTAATTTGGTTACACAGGAGAAGTTGCCAGACTTTTTGGTCTTTTGATCTGAGGGCTTTGCCTGGACTATATTTGCCTGAGGATCTCAGATGTTTACTTTTATAATGTGCTTTGGTTTATAACATCAGGGAAAGACCTCAGATAACCTCAGATATTAAATCTGAGTTCCTGAAAATATTAGCCGCTTGCCTTAACTTGCTCTGTGCTCTTAAGAGAGGGAATATCTCAAGATTGTCTCTCTCTATGGGAGTACATGAACTTGTTTTAACCAGGACATCTGAAGCATTGAGAGTTTAACATCACAGAGAATTGTAGGTGAACTCCAGGGTGCCAATATCAAAATCCATCTCCAGTGGCCTTATTATTGTGGGTATTGAGGATTTAAACTGCAACCAAGTAACACACAAAGATTCAAATGGACTATAATTACAATTTCGTCTGTAATGAATGAACAATACATGTCACCTGTTGATTTTAATATACAAGAAGCATATGAAGCATCTCTGTTATCAACTTGAGTACATTTAGTGAACTGAAGACATTACAGAACAATCTGATAATTCTCCTCGATCTCAACTCCTCTCACATTGATCCTAAACCTTTCTGGCATTAATAAGTGCGGCAGGATACAATGAACCTTTGGAAGTCATTTTTAAGGGAGGAAGAACAACGTGTGTCTAACATTGCCAAAGAGACGGCATCTGTATCCAATCTAAACCAAATCCATCTGCTAATCATAAAAATAAGAAACCTGCATTAATAGGATAGTAAAAAGATACTGCATACTTTAAGATTATGCACAAAGGTTTCAAAATAACTTTGATCCACTTGAAAAAGCATTTAGATGGCATTTTTTCTTTTTTATGTGTTTGGACAAATAGAAAACTTGTGGTACTTGCTACACAACATGTATATTAAGCACATAACTTTTAAAATAAATTAAATGAATGTATGTATAAGAGGAAGTGTATACCTTTTTAATTATTTCTTTTTTCCTACAATCACCTTTTTGTGACAAATTAATTTTAAAAATTGGAAATATTCCATACAATCTATCATAAAATCATAAAATCTGCATGCATAACTATAATTAGGTAATACTTTATAATAATGTCCCATTAGTTAATGTTAGTATATGCATTAACTAACAATGAGCAATACATTTGCTACAGTATTTATTCATCTTTGTTAACATTAGTTAATAAAAATACAACTGTTCATTGTAAGTTAATGTTAGCTGAAGTTTATGAAGTAATATTCACAGATACAACCTTTGATTTTGATAATGTATTAGTAAATGTTGAAATTAATCAAGATTAATAAATTCTTTAGAAGTACTTTTAAATGTTAGTTTATGTTAGCTAATGTAGTTAACTATTGTTAAAGGTATGTTTTTCATGAACACTTTTTATACTGTATACTGGTTGAAACTCTCTTCACATCCTGATAGCAATCAATACTAGAATAGTCTAAATATTTTAAAAAAGTCCTCAGACTCATGCTTTTTTTCAGCATTATGCTTTTCAATGGCAGCAGTCATGTGGTACAAGTCAGAGCTCTAAGTTGTTTATGTTCATTACTATTGTAATGTTTTGTGCTTTGAGACATGAGGTAAATTAACACCATCTCTTGTGCCGCTTTGCAGACTCTGCTGTGCGTGTTCATGTGTTTCGGAGGAGGCGTGGATTTGGAGACGCTCTGAAGGGAGGGTGGGATCTTATGCTTTCAAAGCTAGCTCGCTATTGCTAGCCTCTCCAAAGTTGCCTACTCTACCTTTAACAAATGGAACCTTGTTACCACTAATTGAAAAAAAATATAAATGTTTGAATTAGTTTTAGGTGAAGTATAGCCACAGTTATATCATAGCAACCGCTAATATCCACATTTACAAAAAAATTTTTATCCCAAAACCTATTGATTCACTGTTTTAGTTGAGCTGAATTGACAGATTTATTTTCTTCTGGTGATTTAAAGGCAATTTTGACCTAAAGCTTTTTGCTGTGCTGAGGTGGTTGTGCTGAGTCAGGTCTTGATGACTGATGGCGTATCTGCCAGTTTGCCATCTGTCTGGTAATAGAGGATAGAGTGCCACCCACATTTCTTCCCTTCACCTCCCTTGACTTCCTTTTCTAAACAACACTAAACCTGTCCACAGACAAAATGTCATATTTCAGATGTAAACCAGTTGATGCATATCTTCTTCATTGTCATTCACTGATATGCTAGTTGTGGCGATCACACTGCTTATTTAAGGCTTCACTTGAGGCCTGCTGAGAGATTTGCATGACTATATCTCCCTCTGCTGTTGATAGAATGTCAGTTCAGTCAATGTAATATAAATGCAGAGCGCCATCTGTAGGTCAACAGCTAAAACTGCTTCTAACCTAGGTATTTAACATGCAGTTCCTGTGGCATTTAAATGTTTGGTCTTTTAAAGAAGGACTCCAACTTCCTAATTCACTCAATACGCTTTTATTAAAAATTAAACTATTTTTTCTGTTTGTAAACTACAAACAGGTAATAAAATAATCATGCTCTTCACCCGAGGGCAAACAGTAGCCTTACTGGTTTCAATCAACACTGAATATGAAGAAAATATTTACACAGTTGATATGATATGACATGAATATGAGGTTGCTCTATTACCGAATCGCTCTCTATGGACAGTGCTCACACGTTTTAATCGCAGCAAATCACAATTTAATATCGCGTGCAAGCCACAGCTGGCTGCCAAAATAAATGAATAATTTACCATAAAATAATGTTCAAGGTGATTAAATTCAAACAAACAACATGAGCTTTGTATCAAGATGCCCCTTTATCCTTTGCAACCTCTTTTTGGCTACTGTCCGGCGTTGAAAAGCTTCTTTCTGCCCTCCATGCCTGACATGGCCTCCACATTTTTCCTCCAGTCCGTGACCTCCTCCTTCTGATGGAGAGAAAATGCTTCAGTGAGACAGAAAGACAGAGATGAGAGCAACTCAAATGGCTGCACAGGCACGGCGGACCGTGGCAACACGCATCAGACAGACGGGGCGGTTTAAATGCCAACATTTCATCACCACTAGGCCTTTAAAGAAATGACTTGATTTCTAAAATAACCCGTCTCTTTAGATACAGCACATCTGAGCAAATGAGCTGAAAGCACGGCCTGTACAAACAGCCAGACGGGCTCCTGGTGTAAGACTGAGCTGGAGTGTTACCTTTTCTTCTTCCTTTTTAACTGTTTTGAGGTTTGCTTTGAAGTCGGCTTTCGTGACTCTGGAGTCCAGCGCTCCTAGCATGGCGTCTGCCGACTTCTTCACCCTTTTCAGATTCGGTCGCTTCATTTTTCCCTTCAGTTCATAGATCTTCTGAGTTAATGAGAGAATCTGGTAACAAACAAATATTCCAGGTTTTCATTAATAAATCTGTAAAGTGGTTGTATCAGCGAAATAACTTTCTAAAGAATATACACTGGGGTCAAAAGTTTAGAATAATTAAAGTCCCCCTGCAGTCAATAATTTTATCCCTTAAAACTAATCTTTGATAATCAAAACGGCATATTTAAACGTTTTTCCTGTGAAAATAATTTATTCATGCCTTAATATAGCTTGAATTATAACTCTACACCCTTGCTTCATTTTGTATACGCAGAATCATGAATATGTAAATTAGTCCCCACCTCCACTCAATCACACCAGCACGGATGCTAAAAAATTTAGATTTGCATCACAGGAATAAATTACATTTTAAAATATATTCGGTAACTTTATTTTAAAGGTGACGTAGTTACATGTTACTGCGTGTACTTACTGTAATAATAACAGTCAATTATTCATAATTACTTATATGAGTAAGTACAATGTAACTACGTCACCTTAAATAGTGTAACCAAATATTCTAATAGAAAACAATTATTTTAAATTGTAATCATACAATATTACTGTAATAATCACATTATTACTGTTTTTACTGGATTTTTGATCAAATAAATGCAGCCATGTTGACCATAAGTGACTTCTTTAAAATCATTTAAAAAATCATACCGATCCCAAACATATGTATATGCATGTATATATTCTCTATTTATATACCTCTGCATCATTTCTGGCAACTTTTATATTAAGGTCATATCGCACTTCATCCACAACGTCAATCTTGTGGTGCAAATCTCTACAAAGCTCCTGCAAAGACAAATGATGATACATAAACTCAAATGGCTAATGTAAACACCATGCTTATAATAGTCTGAGAGATATTCGGGACACAGTCATCTGGCCGCAGTAAAAGCTCTCAATGTAAATATCTGACATAGTAAAGTTTTGCACCTGCAGTTCTTGGATAGACAGGCCGGAGAGGTTGAGGGGCGGTGCTCTCTCCCTCAGGGTGTTTTCTCTTTCCAAATCTTTCTGCTCTTTTTCTGTCACCAGCAAGCTTTCTGCCTTTCTCAGCAGTTTGCTCTAAGGGTCAGGCGAGGAAAAAGTGAGAGACGTATCACGCTAGTACAAAATACATCATTCCTCACTTTTGTCCACTAATAGTGCTGTTCATTTGCACATGCTCTCAATGTTATTTTAGCACCTAGTTCACTAATGTAAATCAGATGATGGCACAAAAACACACATAAACCAGTGCTGAATACAATTTTTAAGGCAAAACACACACACACACACACACACACACGCACACACACACACACACACACACACACACGTAATAAAATAAGTACAATATACACATATAATTACACATATATAATTGTGCATACAATTAAATATCATAAACCCCAAAATTACTGTAAAAATAATGTTTCAAACAGATTTACAGAACAATTAATGTGATTTTACAAAATTGTAAGCTTCACATTGCTGCTTTTAAATTTTCCTCATTCACTTCCATGTATGTTGGTGTGTGTGTGCGTGTGTGTGGTCCCGTTAACCCTACGGTATGGGTTCAAAATGTCCCCAATAAGGACGGTAATATCCAAAATCCATGTCCTTGTGGGGACATTTTTTTGTCCCCCATGATTACAATCAGCTTATAAACCATATTAAGTGATGTTTTTTGAAAATGTAAAAATCCAGAAAGTTTTCTGTGATGGGTAGGGGTAGGTATAGGGTTAGGGTTAGAATATAGTTTGTACAGTATAAAAATCATTATGTCTATGGAAAGTCTCCATAAAACATGAAAACCCAATATGTGTGTGTTTCTGACCTACCTTTAGCAGAAGTCTGCGTGTTGCAGAGTACTTGGATCTGGCCTTTTTCTGCAAGAACAGGGAGAGTTAAGCCGAGCTCTTTATAGTCTGTGGTCCTGTTAAGACAATCCTGCGAGTGGTCTAATCTACACACTCTGTGGTGCATGCATTAAACTGCCTGACCTGATTACTGTCTGAACTGCCAAACTGAGGGCTCAGTGGCACAGTGTAGTTTTAAGCAGACCAGAGAAAACTTACAGTGTAGATTAGTTTTTAACATGCTGTTCGGTGTCTTACAGAATTATTGAGCGACTAAAAACCATTTAGAGCTGGATTAGGGTCATCGATTCCAACATTCACTGGACTTTAGTATATAGAGACGCCACCACGTGCGCTGCTACTTTCAACTGTTAATCATCATGGAAACTATTAAAAGGGAAACATTTAGGAGCAAAGCAAAACTTAATACAAAACACTCATAATTCACTTACCGGTCTGTGAAGAAATCATTGCATGTAAAAAACGCAAAGAGCAACTAGATTTGTATATTTTACATTAAAAAAAATGTGTTGGCTGCTTGCAAAGAAAATATTAACTTACAGTTCATAACCTGGTGTAAATAAGCAGTTTTGGACGAGTATGACATTGACAGGGTCAATATAAAGATAATACTTACCCCTCAGACATGTCTGAAATACACTATGTGAGTCCTGAAAGAGAGCCAAAATAATTGTGGTCACTAGTCAGCACTTCACCATTCATATCTAAACACGTCAGGCATCACTAGTCAAATGCCAAACAACTGTCGTGGATTAAGAGTGACGCCGAAGTCAAGGGTTGCTCCTAAAAAAGCATGTTTAAATGCATTAAATAAAGCCTGCTGTTCTTTGACATCGAAAGCTACAGATCCACTAATGCAATTCCAATATGCAGACAGTTACCAGACGCTGGGTTTCGCTTTAATACCGGTCAACACTGTGACACAAACACGGAAGAACCGTGACCTTTACTCCACCAATATAACAAACCATCTCTCTGTGCACATCAGCGATTTTCTCAGTATCTTCAAAGATACATTCATTACAGCTTGTGGTTCAAAGAGATCGGGGTCCTGACATTTTGGCCCTGTGGAGAAAACAGTGACCTTGACTGTCTCATTGAACGCTGCACAGCGGGCAGGATGACACTGAACAGGGGTTAATGGGGTTCCTCTGGGAAAATGGTGCTGAGGGATGAAATTTAGAGGCGGAATGAGTGTGGATAGGAAGTGCAGACAAAAACACTCTGAGTATGAATTCAACCCTGTGATGGGAGAAATTGATGACACATTGTCTGAAAACTGTCATATAGTGAAAATAAATCTGGTGCAACTGTACACACTCACAAGGTACATGGAATGAATCAGCTGAGACAACAAAGAGGGATCCAGCAACACTATTGTGTATCAAAGTGAAAACTGATATAATCTGAGGGGAATAATGTCACTTATTGGTTGTAAATGACAAATGCTCAACAGCAACTCAGTTTTGGCTTTGGTCCTGCTAATGTTAATGTCCTTGATATAACTGGCATGACTTTGGCAAGAGGAAAGTGCGATTGCTCTGTTAGTGCTGTTCATTTGATTAAGTGTGAACGCGATCTGAACCCTGGTGCGCACCAAACAAGCGGACCGAGACCCCTGAAAAGTTGGGTCTCAGTGCACTTCCAAACGGACTCTGGTGCGGTTCGACTGAAATATGAACGAAACACGGACCACAGACATGTAAACTAACCAAAAACAGGACATGTTGTCACAAGATGCGACCCTAAAAAGGACAGAATGCTCAAGCATACCCTGTTTTTCCTCATCATACAGTAGTCCCGATGTTGCCCCTCTCAGTTCAGTGTTAGAACCGTGTCTCCTCGTAGCAGATCTTCGTTTGCGTGTGACAGAGGGATTCCTGACACTGTTTTGACTCCTTTACACAATTTATAAGATGTCCACGAGTTGTCAGCTCCATCATATACCATCATATGCACGCATATACAGCGAGTGCATTTAGCCCAGCACACAGCATTGTTTTGGATGTTCCACAAGTTCTGTTGCAAAAACAGAACTTTTTTGGTATCTTTAGGGTCTGTGTTGAAAATGACAGATGAACGCTAAGCGAACCGGGACTGTATCACTACAAGTGTGAACACACCCTTAGAACTACTATTTGCAGGTCAAAACTAAAGTCAAAATATGTTTCAATGAATTTTTATAAAGACCCCTCATTATTAATTAGTTTATGATGCTCTAAAGTTTGATGGTGTAAAGCAATATGGGATGATTCATAGGCCTATATCCAATACACTGGCCACATCAAACAATATAGAGTTACAACCAACCAAATCTATCCAGAATGTCATTCCAGTCATGTTCCAGACACCCTGTCATTCACCTCACAATATCCCACACTATTAAACTGCATGCCCTAGTGTCATTATTCATGCTGAAAAACATGCAAAAATAAACAAAAACTCAAGCAAAGGAAGTGAACCCTTCCATTTGCGCAAATCAAAAGACTCTTCAACCACTCTTTGCTCTCTAACTTAAAAGACCTCTGAAGTGGACCTTTGATTTCTACGGCAGACTGTTAGACATGATAAAAAAGCATTGATACAGGGCTCTTACCTTTGAAGAGGAGTCCAGGAGCGTGAACAGAGGAGTGATGTACAGAGGGAGACGACGTAGTGTGATTTTCAATGATTGATCCATGCCTCACCTCTCAAATGTGAATGGCCAACCAAAATAACTCACCACAGCGCCTCCCATGAATGCCACCTTTTGGCACACCATTGTTCTGGAATTGCACAAACACACAATTAATGCTCATTACCCCTCTGAGTCACATGAATGTGGTTGATCCAGCACGGAAAATATTATAGGTTTTTATAAAAGACAAGTTCCCATTTATTATAATTCATATATTCAGGTGATTAAGATTCGCATGGCCACCTTAAAGACAACAAAGACTCTGGGTGTCCTACGGTCAGGTGCTGCAGATATAAATGCACATAATTGTTAAATTGAGCATTTTATAGTGCCGTCTCATGCTATAATTCACCAATGCTCGGAGGCCTGAATTTCAAATGAGAGTCCTAGTATTCAGTCGAGCGTGGCATTAATTACAGGTGAATATCACCTCGAGACTGCTGGGAAGAGCATGAAAATGGATCATAGCATTTAAGTCATAAAAACAGGGAGAAAGAGGCATGCCGAGAACATTTATCTCCAATAGCAGTTTTGAGGGAGGTTAAGAGGGCAACTTTTGGTCTAAAAGCCTCAGATCGATAAATGCATGACCCCATAATGCATTCAAAAAGGTTTTTATGGTTCAGCGACGGACTATGTGTCGAGTCGGTGTGGCTTTTGTGTATGTTAAGAGCCTCTGAGTCCGGGACGTGGGAGACAAAGCTCGGACGGTGGAAGGACACACACCTTTAGTGGAATCTGAAGTATGAAAGAGGCAGCTGTCGACAGGCACTGAAAGATGGAGTGAGTACAAACGTCCCATGACGCATCGCTCATGAGCTCTTGTCTGCACTGTATTGAATACATGTGCACCGCAGCACGCGCCTCTGATCACATTTATTTTTAGGAGGGCTGGTTTTTACTTGTCGCTATCACACTCTTCACTGTCATTTCTGATAACACGACCCTGGCCTTTAAACTCTCAAGGATAATGCAGGTTAAAGACCTAAGCTTGTAACTGAAAGATTCAGGGTTCAAACAATGCAAGAACTGTGCTAACAAATTACTTTGTCAAGACAAAGTAGGAATGTAGGCTTGGCTAAGCATCGATTGGACATATAGAACAGTTTAAACATTAATTTGAAAGTTATATAGGCCTTTGTAGATTTTGCTATGCGGTTGCTACACAATTGCTAGACTTGGTCTAATTTGATACCGAAAACTAAGACCTTACCCCTAACTAACTGCTAGTTGGTCATACTAGTTCTTAAGACACAGTCTTAACATAATGGCCATGTTTATGCAGCTGGCCCCAAAAATAGCCATTATATTAAGACTGTGTCTTAAGAACTATTATTACTAGTCTTACTTTTCAGTATCAAATTACAAACCCGATTCCAAAAAAGTTGGGACACGATGGGGCAATGATGTGGAAGTTTCAAATTTCAATATTTTATTCGGAATACAACATAGATGACATATCAAATGTTTAAACTGAGAAAATGTATCATTTTAAGGGAAAAATAAGTTGATTTTAAATTTCATGGCATCAACACATCTCAAAAAAGTTGGGACATGGCCATGTTTACCACTGTGTGGCATCCCCTCTTCTTTTTATAACAGTCTGCAAACGTCTGGGGACTGAGGAGACAAGTTGCTCAAGTTTAGGAATAGGAATGTTGTCCCATTCTTGTCTAATACAGGCTTCTAGTTGCTCAACTGTCTTAGGTCTTCTTTGTCGCATCTTCCTCTTTATGATGCGCCAAATGTTTTCTATGGGTGAAAGATCTGGACTGCAGGCTGGCCATTTCAGTACCCGGATCCTTCTTCTACGCAGCCATGATGTTGTAATTGATGCAGTATGTGGTCTGGCATTGTCATGTTGGAAAATGCAAGGTCTTCCCTGAAAGAGACGACGTCTGGATGGGAGCATATGTTGTTCTAGAACTTGGATATACCTTTCAGCATTGATGGTGCCTTTCCAGATGTGTAAGCTGCCCATGCCACACGCACTCATGCAACCCCATACCATCAGAGATGCAGGCTTCTGAACTGAGCGCTGATAACAACTTGGGTTGTCCTTGTCCTCTTTAGTCCGGATGACATGGCGTCCCAGTTTTCCAAAAAGAACTTCAAATTTTGATTCGTCTGACCACAGAACAGTTTTCCACTTTGCCACAGTCCATTTTAAATGAGCCTTGGCCCAGAGAAAGCGCCTGCGCTTCTGGATCATGTTTAGATATGGCTTCTTTTTTGACCTATAGAGTTTAGCCAGCAACGGCGAATGGCACGGTGGATTGTGTTCACCGACAATGTTTTCTGGAAGTATTCCTGAGCCCATGTTGTGATTTCCATTACAGTAGCATTCCTGTATGTGATGCAGTGCCGTCTAAGGGCCCAAAGATCACAGGCATCCAGTATGGTTTTCCGGCCTTGACCCTTACGCACAGAGATTGTTCCAGATTCTCTGAATCTTTGGATGATATTATGCACTGTAGATGATGATAACTTCAAACTCTTTGCAATTTTTCTCTGAGAAACTCGTTTCTGATATACCGCAGCATTGGGGGAATTGGTGATCTTGACCATCTTGACTTCTGAGAGACACTGCCACTCTGAGAGGCTCTTTTTATACCCAATCATGTTGCCAATTGACCTAATAAGTAGCAAATTGGTCCTCCAGCTGTTCCTTATATGTACATTTAACTTTTCCGGCCTCTTATTGCTATCTGTCCCAACTTTTTTGGAATGTGTAGCTCTCATGAAACCCAAAATGAGCCAATATTTGGCATGACATTTCAAAATGTCTCACTTTCAACATTTGATATGTTATCTATGTTCTATTGTGAATAAAATATAAGTTTATGAGATTTGTAAATTATTGCATTCCTTTTTTATTCACAATTTGTACAGTGTCCCAACTTTTTTGGAATCGGGTTTGTAGACCAATCTATGTTTTTATGTAACTGACTTAAAAACGTTATGAACAGTCCTCAAGAAAAAAAAAAAAAAAGATGACTAACTTGTAAGATCAGTCTTAGCATGCAATCAGGCCCCTGAGTTGCTGTATGTTTGCTACGGAATTGCTAGGTAGTTACTGATGTATTTGATGGTTGCTATAAATGCACACTTTCACAATCATTTGCATAATTCTACTGTTTTATATTGAATGGTCTTCTAAACAAACCTAGAGGTATGTACTATGACTCAGAGGTTGCTCATCAGGAGACCTATATAGAGTTTGGGGTCAGTAAAATTTAAAAAAACTTACTTTTATTCAGCAAGGATACATTAAATTGTTCAAAAGTGAAAGTTAAGACTTTCACATTGTTATAAATAATTTTGGGGTCCAATCCTCACTATTAACTATACGACATTTGCCTCAATAACCTCTTAATTACTGCTTATTAATAGTTAGTTAAGGTAGTTGATAAGTTTATGTATCAGGTAGGATTAAGGGATGTAGATTATGGTCATGGAGAATAAGGCATTCATATGTGCTAATAAACAGCCAATATCCTACTAATATGCATGCTAATAAGCAACTAGTTAATAGTGAGAACTGGACCCTAAACTAAAATGTTACCATAATTACTATTTTAAAATAATATTTTTTTCCCCTCAAATAAATGCAGCCTTGGTAAGAATAAGACTTCTTTTATAAACATTAAATAATTTTACCGACAAAATTTTGAACAGCAGTATAAATATCATAGAATATTTTTAAAAGAGCTAAAATTTGCAATAAATGTGTTGCAATGACCAGTGTTGACATGCAGTCAGAATATTGTAAATGAATTCTAGATAGCATAGCTCAGATCTCCTCAGATGGTCTTGGAGGAATTGGAGGAAATTATGGAGTTCATATTGAAGTCTTTGGCATTCGATTCCAGACTTTCTCTTGGCAAATGAGGAGAGTCTGAAACATCGCTGAGGTCTCTTCTGGAGCTAGAAGAACTTTTCTTAGGAAAACAGAAAAATCAGAGGACAAAAAGTCTCTATTTTCTCTCCATCTCATTGCTGTCAGGGAGATCTCATTTGAGATGTTTCTTTCCTATGGGAATATATACAGAGCTGAGATCTGTTTAATTTATCAGTTCTTATATGCATTTTCTTGGAAGACAGCAAAAGCCACAGTGTTTCTATGTTCATTTACAATACGAGAAAACCTCAGCAGTGAATGGATTTGCAGCACAAATAATATTGTGCTCCAGGAAATGTTATTATGGAGAATTAAAGTGATTTCTTACTCTTGGTTTGTATAATAATGTCAATACAAGCCCACTGTGGGATTGCCCCCCTCATTATGATAATTTTGTGTGCGGCTTCTTAACCAACAGCATAATAACCCATCCAAACTATCATCAATGCATGAAATAATTTCCTTTTAAGTGACTCCAAAATAAGGGCCCCTTCGCTGCCAAGCAAATTTCACATATAATGTTCAGCTTGAATGTCCTGGAATTGTTATGGCCCTTTTTTACCCCCACAAACACATTACCAGACATGAACCTAAAATAATCAGCTGCTCATTCTGGCTACTGCTAATTTGCCTGCTTAATGATGTAAATTAACACACACACGCACGCATACACACACACAGACTCTAGGTTCTGAGTCACGTGGTTCCTGTTTTAATTACATTGGATTTGCATAACGATTTCCCATTAAGCAATTCCCCAGTGACCCCATGCAGATAGGGGAAATTGCTCTCAAATGCCCACCCTATTAACAACGAGGCTGACGTCACTCCCTGTCCATCACCGCCGGCAACGCAGCAACCACTTGCCGAAAACAGGCCTACTGAGAGTGACAGAGTGGCTCATGGGTAATGAAGTCACTAATCACTTGCAAGCGAGCTGGTTATAGATGTGGACGGGGCAGGAGTGTTTTCATGGCCGTCAGTACTTGAAAATGTCAGTGGTGTCCCAGCATGCAGGGGGTCTTGATAAATCCACTTCTAAAGCGTGTGCCATTACAAATCACTGCAAAACCCTGAACAGAGTGTGATTCATAGCAGGAGAAACACCCGAATAGCAGCAGCGAGTCTATGGACTCTTTTCACATTTCCAGGGTTCTCAGACGTCTAAACTTATATAGTAGTGAACAGAAACTACAACAAATATAATTTTTGTCCCAATAGCAAAAGAAAACTAATCAGAATCAAGTGTTTATATGACTTTACAAAAGAGGAAAAGGTAAGAATTTATGGTAACACTTTTTTTTTTACAGTGTCCTTTTTACACGTTACTTACCATAGTAATAACAGTAAATTATGCATAATTACATGCAACTGACCCTCAACCAAACCCTAATCCTACCATAACCCTATAGTAAGTACATGTAGTTAAATATTACTTAGTACTTAAATATATAATTAAACTGTAACAATGACACCTTAAAATAAAGTGTAACCAAATTTATTTTACAGTGTCCTTGTTACATATGTTACATGTGCTTACTGTAGTAACTCTTTCCTCATTATTTTCCCATCATTTATGACAACACTTCCCTACCACTGACATAATTTTTCGGCAATCCATGTTTTCACCGTTATATGTGTTAGGGGGGCGCTATTACGCATCTTCTGAAAGTATACAGAATCTCTGGATCAATACACAGCCAAAGAAGAAGCAAAAATAAGCGATAGAAGCATTGCTTAATTTACGTTCACACCATGTCGTAATTACCATAACAATTGTAATTGTAACAATTACCATATACAAATACAATAACAATTGCATCTGTAAAAAGCCTTCACGTGCTTGTAGAACTTGTAATTACAACATGTAAACTCGTAATTTTCTGAAAGTTACGACCTGTACCATGTGGCTGCTGTACCACCTGACCAGTGCAAATTTAAGGTGTGTTCGACTTGAAGTGGCACTGTGCAGACCGACCGGTTTATGACATCAAAGTTTTGCAAGAGCAATTCAAAAGCATACCGAGCTTCATTTTTACAATAATCGGGACATGGTGTGAATGCAGCACTATGCACATGTAAAATAATGTGATCATCAAACATTAAACAGCATATACATCAAAACTGCTGTTACCAAATTAAATGTCGACCCAGGAAGAGGTATTGGACTGTGAAGCTTTGGGGGTGTTGATGGATTCGATCTACTCCATCTATGTTTTGATCATCATTCTGAATCCGATCTGGACAAAGTCGTTGATAAAACTGCAAAAAATGCTAGCTCTAGCTGGAGGGGAAAAAGTTAATTAATATTACTCTGTACTTAAATGTATAATTACACTGTAACAAGGACACCTTAAAATAAAGTGTAGGAAAACAAAATCATAGAGAGATTGATTATGTTGGTCTGAAGAGAGAAAGATGCAAAATTTGCACTCTGATTTCTCTCTAATTTAATGCCAAGGTAAGAAAATACCAAGTATGTTGTTGTAAATGTACATTACATTTTAGAAAATGAAAATATAAGAAACTTTGCTGGATTTACAATGTTAAAGTCACCATGAAATAGATTTTTTAATAGCAAATTAATTACCATAATTACGAGATTCCGACTTGTAAAAAGCGTTCATGTAATCATAGAACTGTTAATTACAACTTTTAAACTCCGCTCTGACTTGTACCACGCGAAAGATGCACCACCTGACCGCTGCAGATTAATTTTGGCTTAGTGTTGCCATAGAAACACATAATTCCGAGTCCAAGGATGTAAACAGCTCCATGTAGAATGTCATGAAATGTCCGAGGGCGGGACAACCTGTCACTCACATGAGATCGACCAATAGCAAACCCCAACCATCCAATCAATTCTCGAAAGGACAAAATCAAGCCCCGCCCTACATTTTTTCTTGTTCAAGAAGCCGTTCACTCGGATATATGGCACTAGACTATTGCAACTTCCGTTTCATGCCGACTATGTGGAAACGTGTTATCACGGTTTATGAAAAAGGTCCATAGGCTTGCACATCAAACACCCGAGGTGGGCGTTCTGAAAAGAAAAGCTACCCAGCAGTATCATTTACCTCAGGAGTGTCGCAGAAGTACAGGTAATGGTTAGCGAGATCCATGCACTTTATTACATTATGCTTGACTGATCAGAGAAAACTGTGTGAGTCGTCGCTGCCGTCGTTCTCTCTGCAGGGTGTTGTGCGAGCTGTTAGCCTGTGGGACACTCGCTCTGTTTCTGTCTTCACCCCAGCTCTCAGGGGGGAGTCGACTGTTTAACACGGATGAGAGCACCCGATCCCGGGGCAGAGAGAACATGTTTTTCTTGATAGGAGACAGAAGCGAGGAACTTGTTGCTGTGTTTTGACATGCTTTTTTTTTTAAAACTCATATTCAGGTTGTTTATCTGAACTAGGGAATTTTCAAACAATCTTACGGCGTATCGTGAGGAGCATCCGGGGTTGTGTTTCCCCCCCTGTAGAATCAGGAACAGCCTTTATCTGACCTCAAACAGCTCCAGTGTGACAGGACCAAACAAACATCAAACACACACATATATACGCACTGGGCCCGGCTATCAAATATTTAGTTCGTGCTGCACTTGATCATTATGCTAATGAAATGTGAACTATTGAGAGAAACATCTGCCCTCAATCCACTGCTCTTGTGGATAGTAGCTTTGAGAAAAATGTGGATCAGATGAAAGAAAATTCCCTTTTCCCTTATGACACCTGCAAGTACACATAAAATTGTTTTCAGCGGCTTTTTATTATCAGTGGGAGTCCTAAACCTGAAGTACTGAAAGCTGATTGACAGTAGCCTATAAGGTGACCTTATTTCTGAAATAGACTATAGGCTACTGTAATGATCTGTATTCTAAACATAAACAGAGTACTCAAAGATAATTTTCAATGCACACATAGCAACACTCTTATTCCTTCAATGTTCATTGACAGACAATAGTGTTAGTGCACATTCAAAACAATGTATGAGATCTGACCAACCCAGACTCATTGGAAAAACATGTGCGTGGCAACATTTCTGCACATATTACATGGGTTCTTGCATATTTCGCAACACCTTTAAAGTTAAAAGTCTTTCAGTTGTATCCAAAACAGATGAACGTGAAACTTTTTATTATGTTGGTTGTTGTGCGTATCGCAGCAATTCAGAAATGAAATGTTTGGTGAGTGACGCTAAAAACGCGTTCAGTTTGATCAGAAACAGATGAAATTGAATCTGCCTGCGTTTTATTATGTTGGTTGTTGTATGTATAGCAGCAGTTCAGAAATGAAATGACCAGTGAGTGGCGCTATAAGTAATGCTCTATTGCATGTGAAATTAACATACCACCTACAACTAAACCCAACCCAAAACCTAACCAATAGTGTTAACAAAAGCAAATGTGAGATAAAAATGCATTTGCTGAAGCATCCGTGTCATTTTAGCTTGCTTCTGCATATACAAATGACTCATGACTCGAGCACTCGAGTGCTCTGATCAGTGATCCAGATCATAAACCATTCAATACAAGTGCTTAGAATTACATAACATTCAAACACAGTGAAAGTGAACCATCCCTCCCTTCCCAAACAATAACCCCTATACTACAGTCCACCACTAGACGTCAGAGATTGACACATTTGCACAACAGTGCACTGAGGACAACGTCTATGATAATACCTGGAGAAAGCTACAGTATCGTGTTCCCATTTATCTTAATCTCATCCCAAGCTCTTCACTAGCAGCTCTCCAGAGCTGTGACGTCAAATATAAGTTGCCTACTATAGTATAAAGAAAATTAAGATTTATATGTTAACTGGGCAAATATTTAATATTGTAAGAATGCATGTCTACTTTATGAATGGCTGTGGAGTAAAAATGTGTAGTTATGGCATTTGAGCACAGAATGTGCTCATCAGAAAAACATTGACACATTGGTGGAAAATAACAGTTTTCAGTGATTAGCAATGAAAATACCGTCTGTATAACGAAGATTCAGCTTTGCAACTGTACGATGGTATAAAACACATCCGTATTCCTCAATAATGTTCATATACAAAACTATATAGTAAACCAGAGGGAACTGAACTGAAAGAGAAGGCATTCATTCACAAAGCAAACAGCTAAAAGCAGCACGAATTAATTGCATGCAGATTGTTACATCAGTTCATTTGAGATTTTTTGAGCCATTGAACCCTGTTGCATGTGGTCTGGTCTACTTACTTGGATTTCCATGGCAACTCTACGCACCATCACCCTGTTGTGTCTGATGGCTGGCTTCAGCAGGAGCTGAGGGCAGAATGACTCCTGTTCCCCGCACTACTAGGAGCTTTCAAAGAAACAACATGCACACTCGCATATGTAGAATACCCATGTAGCCTACTGCATACACAATTTTAATGCACACTTAAGTATTTTACTTGTTTCTTATTAGCATGCATTACAACTAGTATGTACTAATATCTACTATGTACTGTATAGAATTAGTATGTAGACTACTACTACTTAGCATGTACTACAGTTATTATACAGTTATTACAGTGTTATTATAGTTAACTAAAACTAAAACATTTTCGTTACTTTAAATAAAATATAAACATTTATTTTATTTCAGCTAGTTGCCAAGGTGACAGTTGTCATTTTCATTTAGTTTATACACAGTATTATAACACAATATTTCTAGTATGTATGTAGCTAAAATGTACTATTTCCAAATATGGACTACAAACAGTCTCAGAATGTACTAACACTAGAATGTACTACTATTTAGTACGTACTATGGACTGCTATTTAGTTGGCACAACAAATTGCTTGCATTCCTTTAGCAAATACACATTACTTCTAAGTGTACTACAATCAAGCATGTATATAACTAGTACTGTATATTTTACTTCCAAGAATGCACAACAATTTATTTTTTTGTTTTTGCTTTCAAAGGATATTTCGCATTACCTTTTAATTGAACCTATCCTTGTGTACAATGCCAATCAAAGGGACATATTGAGTTTTCATATGAGTGCATCAGGGTGACTTTAGCATTGACCCTTAGACCAGAGGGGTCAGTTAGGCTGGCGGATCACGTTGACTCCAGCATCCCTTATAGTCATACGGGTCTGGTCTGGTGCTGTGTTCCGTCATTGGGACTGATAGAGCATGAGACGGCCAAGAAACGCTCCACTGAGCCGCAGATGCCTCAGACGGACAAGGTCACCAAAGAGCAGACGCTCGACAGACGAACCATCACCATGCCTCCAATCTCCAAAGTCGACATCAGCATTACTTCTCACATCAGGAGGCCAGAAAATGAAGACTTAATCACCTGCTTAGACACCATGCTGGAATAATTAGAGCTGAACTTGAATTTAAGTTCATTTTAAACTATTATTATAAGAAACCAAAGAATGAAAGAAGATAGTAGCATCTTAGGAAGGTTCTACGTTTCTAGTATGTATGCAGCTAGAATGTACTATTTCCAAATATGGACTATGCACTACTATTTAGTACGTACTAGTATGGACTGCTATTTAGTAAGCACTACAAATAGCTTGCATTACTAACACATTACTTCTAAATACTACAACTTGAGTGTAGTACTATATATCAAGTATGTAGTGGGCCTACTGTAAATTCTACTTTTATGAATGCATGGCAATTAGCATGTACTGCTATTAAAGGGATGGTTCACCCAAAATTTACCCCATGATTTACTCGCCCTCAAGCCATCCTAGGTGTATATGACAATCTTCTTTCAGACGAAGGCGGACCGCCTTCTGTATTCAACTTATGAAAAAAGCTTAACTGGCACGACGATGACGTCGGACGTAACGTAATCGTTTTGAACTGCGAGAGGCGTTACACTTTCTGCGTAAGTTGAATATGGAAGGTGGTCTGCTGAAAGCTAGATATTTTACTTTATAAAGTTTTAAATATGGATATTTTTCTTACACAAACCCATCGATTCGCTTCAAAAGACCTTTATTAACCCCCCGGAGCCGTGTGGATTACTTTTATAATGGATGGATACACTTTTTTGGGCTTTAAATTTTGGGCTGCCATTCATTGCCATTATAATGCTTGGATTAGCCAGGACATTTTTTTATATAACTCCGATTGTATTCGTCTGAAAGAAGAATGTCATATACACCTAGGATGGCTTGAGGGTGAGTAAATTATGGGTATGGGTATGGGTAAATTATGAGTAAATTAATGCTTTAATGTTAGTACATTCTAAATAGGAACATTTTAGGAAGGTTTTGTATTTCTTAAAATAACAACTGAAACAATGTTCTAACATTTCGGTTCATTATTTGAGCTCTACCTCATTACAAACAAAGCTGAAAATACATTTGGGAAATTCATAGAGTATATCATCGAAAGGGGGCTAAATTGGTGCCAATTAGCTTATGACCCAGAACAAATTACTTTCTGCATTGATCATGATGATTAGAAAGCCTCTCATCATCACCAGACTGCATCCGTCACCAGATGGACCTTATCTCACCATGAACCCACAAAAGAATTTAGGCAATCTAAATTCATTATTTGTGTAAAATGAAAACAGACACCACCTCCACAAAGTCACAATGTTGTGCTTACAGAGCATATAGTGAAACCCCTCTTTGCTGTTTTTTTTTCTTCTTCCAGTCGCTGGTCCTAATAGTGGGGTAGGAGGCAGATGTCAGTCATGAAGAGGCCTGATAATTAGCAGGGGCCTCCGCTAGCTTGCCGGCTCGGGCTGCATTCTCCTGGGCTTCAGGTGGGCTGTGAGTCTCCTCATTTGTCTGCTTCAACCTGTCAGAAGAGAAATTCCAAACACTGTTATTACAGAAAAGAAAGTTCTATGTTCACAAAACTCATGGGACAAATTCTGACTTTTCCTATTTCACAATACAGAATTCCCCTTAAAGGCATGATACTATTAATGGTAACAGTTTACAATAATGTTCAATTTGTTAACATGCATGAACTAATTTTTTATTATTGGCTATGACCCAACAAGAAATGCTAGAGTAAGACACTCTTCTCCACTCCTCAAATACATAAAACATATAAAGTGTTTCTTGAGTAAAGAAAACGCTGACTAGTGTAAAAGCAGTGAACCAATAAAGAACCAGTTCTTTATTTACCCTTGCATTGCAAACAAGCAGAGACGGTCCAAACTGCATGCAGCACTGCATTCACAGAGGCGGAGTGGAGTTATGAGGTTTTACTGACAGTTTGAGGATCCAACGGAGATATGAGGTTTAGTCACAAGCTCTTAATACTTTTTATTTGTTAGATATTTGCAATGAACAATAGTAATGATTTACGAAAAAAAGATTCAGGTTTCCGCCCAACAGCAACGATATTTAATTCATATATTTGTATAAAATAGTACTAAAAAGCTCATTATGTGCCTCTTTCACTACATGTTGTCATATACTAAACAACCAGTACTACACTGATTGAAATCTCAACATAACACAGTAAGAACCAACTCATTAGAGTAATTAGTTTGGGAGTCAGACTATAGTTACTATATTTTTAATTTATTAAAATGGATAGGCGCATAAGAATCGTTATAATATGATGATCTTTTTTTTTTTTTTTTTAAATACAATGTATAATACATCCAAAATGTACAAATATATACAATCTATTTGACTTTAATGCAACACTGCATTTATCAATTTATCAATCTTCTATTGGCCACCCGTCTCTATGTGATACGAATTCACAGTTCACCAAAACGTTAACGTTGGAATGCATCGAACCCATTCAGATGAGCTTGTGTTGTCTCCTGCATTTACATGTGTATATGGAAGTCATGGAACAAAAAGTGAAGTCTTTATTCGTTCGGGAGTCGGATTGGTTAAGCTGTTCGTATTGTTTCACTAAATAGAACAGACTCAGAGTCATTTGTTGGGAGTCAGACTACACTGGTTGCGTTTTATTTTTCTGATCCACTAAAAAAATAGGAGCATTTGTCAAGTGGACTACTCCCAATGTCATTTTTGCGCTGTTGATTTGGTAACTCTGTTTTGGAGATTATATACTGTATATATTGCAGGAAACCATGTATTTTAGTACGCATCAGTGGAAGAATGCATGTGCAAGAATCATTAACGCAACTGAATGTCATTCGGAAATGGTATTTTTATTTAAATGAATCAATTATTATTCAGTTCTTGGTTTAGGCTGTAAAACTAATACATTTAGCTCATAAACCTCAAACATTCTCTGATCAGAGAACTATCCTGTGTTCCTCTGTCTTGCTCAAAGGCAATTTTATTTCTGCCAATATATTGTCCATACAGCTGTGCAGTGCCGTTTTCTGCGTTTGCGGGCTCCCTCTGGCACGGATACGTCTTATAGAGCATTTTCTTTTATCACCCAGCACTTATTTCACCATGGAGTAATACACCTCAGGGGAACAAGTGTGACGTAGTGACACTTACGAGCAATTCCAATAAAGTCAGGGCCCTGAACCGGGACAGTTTTTCACCCATAATGACTGCCTTGGCTCCACAGCCGGGGCCACTGTGCCAAAGGAAATGTGTCTTAGAAGAAGACGACTTAACTTTTTTTATCATGCCAATGTATATCTTTAGCTGTCACCTTTATCTTCTGCTCCTTGTCTTTCTCTGAAAGAGCTACGCTTAAGGTGGGTGTGTTGAGCAACACGAATCTGGAGCCGTGACACAATGTGCCGTTTCACTTTCTGTTCTTCATTAAGCTAAGTGCAATGTTGTGTTAACCTCCTAATTACCTCCCTCTTGTTTTTTAGGACTGAAAATTGTTTTTGCACCCAACTGCTAACAATAGTTCTTAAACGGATTGAGCAAAAAACAAAAAAACAATAGAGAAGGATGGCGCTTCAAGCAGCAGGCATCTTGGGACTTGGCTCTTCTTTGACACAATGCAATTGAATTTCAGATCGGCATCAAAGCCATTTGGAATGAGCGTCGTTCTCTCTGAACTCTTTGAGTCGACAGCTTCATGAGGCATTGTAATAAACTGTATGCACTGCAGCGGAACTCTATATGAGATATGAGACGATGATGAATTTGACTGCTATCTATTCTGGCTCTCTAGACACCCCCGATTGAAAGGGACAGAGTTTATCAAAGGATAAATAGGACTCTTTTTTGAATCGTGGTCTTCTGGTTTGTCCCTTTTGCTGTTTGTGCAGTGAAATCGTGTCTAATAATGGGCTGCTGGTGTGGGAACCACTGATGCAATCGGTTGTACAAACAAGAATGTCCTTGGGGTTATTCTCATTCAAATGATGCTTCACATCACAAGATAAACATGTTCAATGAACTGATATAATATTAATACCTTTTACAAAAAGATAAGGACAGATATTATAGGTGTTAAAGGGACAGTTCACCCAACAATTATGGCTTTATTTACTCACCTGTCATGACTTTCTCTTTCTTTCTGAAGCAGCACAATCACTTTATGATAAACAAAGCAAAATATAAGATGTTATCACTCTCAAAATTAAATGCTCATCTACAGAGAATCCAAATTAAACACATCAAACCTTATTGGTTGCTATGTGACTAAAAGTCATGACGTCATAACACAAGCACCAATAAGGTTTCAAGTTGTTGATGTTTTGTTATATGTGACCCATGCTGGCAAAAGGAGTCAGAATGCACATGGGATAATTTTGAGCTACAGGCAAAACAAGTGAAAAATTTAGATTTTGAGGATTTCACAAAAATGAGCTCCTTAAGCCCCCGTCTAGCGATCCCATTGCTCCAAATAGCAATTAAACATCTAAAAGTATCTTTATTTGTACGTTTTCGGAGAGGAGTACCTTTCCCATGTCCATTAAAACGATCTTACTCACGCTGACTGACAGATCTGACGCGTGCGCACAAAGACGCCTCACACAGTGTGCGATCCCGATATACATATACACAGAATTATAGTATTAGCAAATTATCAAAATATCTGTCTTGGCGAGTATTCACGCAAACATTATCTGTATGTCTAATGTGAACGTTTGGTTAACTGTTGGGGAAAAACATCTGATGTGTTACATTATTTTAGATCCATGCGGTACAGTAGGTCTTAATATATAGACTGTCTGTCTCATTAATGTTAATCAAACAATTGTGGTATCATGGAAAAAAAGTTGAATATATATTTTTCCTATATATATTTGGTTTTGACTTGGTGTGTGTCAAATTTGGTGTTATTAGCAGGGATTTTAAGATATGGTTGCTAGGTGATTTTGTTTTGGAACCTTCAGAAAACTTTAACTCGATTTTTCTCAAAACTAACTTTGCTGACTCTAACAACTTCAAACATGTGTAGCTCAGTCATTTTTTGTCCGATTCAAACAATTCATACATCATTTTGAAGGTTTATTAGATTTTTTTATTAGAGAATGTGACAATAACAATAACTCATTTTTGAAAATTTGCTCATTGCGGCTCATTTTACCAGCATGGGTCACATATTTGTGGTTATGTGTGGTTAGACTGACAAAAAGATTACATTTTTTTTTTTTAAATATCATGAATTGCACCCAGACAGCAACATAGTGACGGCCCACATCTGGTGCGCATGGAATCCACATGTACCAGATGGCCTGGATCTGGGCCGACACTATGTTGCTGTCTGGCCATGCATTTCAAAGTTTGTTAAAACAAACAGATTTTTTGTAGTATACAGTATTTACTGCACAGTATACAGTTTGCAGTACACTGGCATTGCATTCCAAACATAGCAACTGTCAGACAGAGTTTTAATGAAGCTGGGATATTTCAGGGATTAATCTGTAATAAGAAGGATTGGATACTGATCTCCTAAAACCGCATGATCCGGCAGACATAGAAGTAAGGCCACAGAACAAGTGGAACATGTTTTGATGAGGATGTTTTTAACCTTTAATCGCTGCATTTTAGTTTGCCCTGTTTTAACAGTTGGAAACAAACACAGGTGGTTCATTCCACGTAATTACCCGTCTGAACATCAGGATTAACATTTATGTCATTATTCTAACTAAACATCTCCTGTAGCTGCCATTTCAGGAGCGCAAGGGAGCAGTACATCATGTGAATCTCTCTCTCTGACCGACTCATGAATAATGAGTAATTATGAGACGCTGATCCACCAGTAGCGCTCCGCTGTGATGTGATTATAGATAAAGGGGGTGACCTTCGCGTCCCTGCTCTCTTCTGCCCTCAGTTCAACCTTAATCAACACAGATCAGTTCAATTTACTTCGCCTGCCATCTCTATGTAGGCCGGGACAGCAGACAGGCTGAAGGCGAGTCTGACACCCACAGCTAGTCTTCAGTATTGTACCGCAGTATAAGTGATATCTGTGGTGCTTCCAGGGCTATTCGATTTCAAAGCACATTGATAGCTTTGTTGAAAACACTTCGAGCAAAACGTCTCAGGCAAATTCGCTTAGTCAAATGCTATTTAAGATGTCCAACCCTGTAGGAAAGAAAAATCACGAACGAGATCTTTTTAACATCTCTATTGTTTCTCCTACAATGACATTAAATGGAGAGCAACTGGAGACTTATCTCTCCTGCTTCTCCAATTTTTTTTCCTGAGAAAAAAAAAAGCCCTGAAAAACTTTAATACGACTTATCTGAAGTTTCAGAAGACATCTCAACAACTATTCTCAGATCTGCCAAGATGCCAAGATCAGAGATTTCAGTATGAATTCAAACTTTTCTTCCTAGACCAAATTTGTCTGTCCATCAGAGGATATTTGATGTTTAATATACACCTATGTGGAGTCAGATTTTGGACCAATGAGATTTTACCGTGAGCGAAGCTACTCAGCACAACACTGCATTTTTAGAAACCAATCGCTTGACATGTCTTGGCACCTGCCCTCATACTATTTGTCAACAATTTTATTTCTATTTTTATTTCTCCCAAGTAATTTTAGGTGAAACCAGGGTGACTATTGGTAACTAAAACGAAAACCATAAAAATGTTCACTAATTGAAATGAAATCATTAACTGAAAAAATAAAATATAAAAAAAATATAATTTCATTTCAATTAGTGAACATTTTTATGGTTTTCGTAAAACTATATAGGCATAACTAATAAAAATGACAAAAACACACAACAAAATGACTAATTTAACAAAAAATTTAACTAAAATTAAATGAAAATACAAAAATATAAAAATAAAATCTAATTCAAAATATTAACAAAAACTATAATAGTTGTTATATCACTGATATGCTACTAAAATAAACATCTAACAGTTGATAGGTTAATGAAACAAGTTTTGTTACTGTTAACTAAACAATAAAAACATAGCAAATCACTAAAATTAAAGTGAAAACTAAAAATATAAAAAAACAAATTAACACATACTTTAATAGTATATATAAATAACACTAAATGAAATACCCATTACGTTTTCTGATCAATACGGTATTTCCATAGTTATGGCATGCTTTGGTTGGACATTAAAGTGGGTGCCACATCAAATCATAACTAGCGATATTGTACTAGAGAAAAAAGCCGGGTTTTCAGCACAGCCTTGAGGCATTTGAAATTTTAATGGCGGACGAACTGCTTTTTGTAACGAGCACGTTTGCACTTGAAATTAAAATCTGAGCGTTATTCCTCCTTCCATGTTTGCTGTAACATTCCCTGTAAGTAAACAGATCAGAGGGATGATACGTGTGGCAGGCGCTTATGAAGGTGCAGGCTTTTTTTGAAGCACTGAAGTCTGAAGAGTGCGAGACCCTCCTCCGTCATGTGTCTGCACACGCCAGTTTGTGTGTGTTTGTACGTGATGCCTTCCTCTGTCACAGATAAAGTCACGCCATACGTCTGCTGCCACAGCTGCTGATAAGATGCTCACAAATAACTCGCCTTCCTGAAGCTGTCAGAAGCCTCTGATCTGAAATTGCTTTCTTCTCACAATAAAAGCAAAAATCTAGCTCATCTGAATTCATGGAAGAGGAGAGGCAACAGAAACGGAGAACTAGAACCTTGTTCGCTAACACATGCTTTACTGTCTTGCAACATTTCCGTGCACGCCTTTTAAAAAGGTCACATGACATGTACCTGGCACTGATAGCCATCTGGCCTTTTGAAAATGCTTATTACTTAAATCAGATTTGATATAAGCGCTCTATTCGTCTTAACACCTCGCCTCAAGGCACCGGCTCTTTTCTGCTTACAATCCGCGACCAATTAGCTGTGTGGCAGCAAAGCTAATTAAAATAAGCTAAGCATAATGAATCACCTGCGCTGACAGCAAACTGCCACCAGTGACGAATGCTTCCATTTGACGCTATCGGCTTTAGCGTTAATCATTGTTACCTTTATCCATGGATGTTAATGATGGAATTTAGAGGGTGTGCTCTGAGACCTCCTGGACGGGCTTAACGCTTAAATCTACTCTTTTCAGCTGAGACGTCGTCTGGCGCTTTAAAAGCATTGAGCTTGAATACTCGCCTCTCTTTGCTGACTGACACTAGTCTTATGAGACAGCAAAAATGCATTAGTGCCAATCGAGAGTGTTTTAGTTGTATTCTTGAGTGCTTTGGTTGATGCCCAGCAGTTTGATGGATGAGAACTAGCATTACAATTCAAAAGTCAATTTTTGAAAAGTAGTGGCTAGGATTTTGGGTGTATATAAACTTGTTTTTTTCCCTTGCTGTCCTAAACCTTATCAGAACACTTGCTACCCAGTGATGAGACAAAACATTATGACCATTATGAACAATATGGTCACATATTAAGGTTTGCATAGATTGAGCATCTGTGGGATGTGCTGGACCAACAAGTTCAATCCATGGTGGCTCCTCCCAGAGATGTGCAATTGGATTAAGATCTGGGCAATTTGGAGGCAAGGGCAACACCTTGGACTCTTCATCATGTTCCTCAAACCAACCAGTGTGGCAGGGTGCATTATTCTGCTGAAAGAGGACACTTCCACCAGGGAACACCATTGTCATGAAGGGGTGTACCTGGCCTACAACAATGTTTAGGTAGGTGGCACGTGTCAAATTTAAATCCTCATGAATGACCGGACCCAGGGTTTCCCAGCAGGACATTACCCAGAGCATCGCACTCTTTGCTCTGGTTTGTCGTCGTCCCACAGTGCATCCTGGTGTCATTACTTCCCCAGGTAAACAGTGCACACGTACACAGCCATCCATGTGATGTAAAAGAAAATGGGATTCATCAGACCAGGCGACCTTCATCCACTGCTCCAAGGTCCAGTTCCGATGCTCACGTGCCCATTGTAGGTGCTTTCGACGGTGGACAGGGGGCATCATAGGCACTCTGATTAATCTGCGGCTACGCAGCCCCATACGCAGCAGAGTCCAATGCACTGTGTTGTGACACACTCATCCCATAAGCATTATTACAATTTTCTGTGACTTGTGCCACAGTAGACCTTCTGTTGGCTCGGACCAGACGGGACAGCCTTCGTTTCCCTCGTGCATCGATGAGCCTTGGCCGCCCAACACCCTGTCACTGGTTTGTGGTTTGTCCCTCCTCTGAACACTGCTGGTAAATTCTCACCACTGCTGACCGGGAGCAACACACAAGCCTTGCTGTTTCAGAGATACTTTGAACCAAGTGCCTTGCCATAACAATTTGGCCTTTATCAAAGTCACTCAGATCTTTATTCATGCCCATTTCCCCTTCATCCAACATGTTGACTACGAGAACTGATTGTTTGCTTACAATTCATTATTAATTAATTTATTACAGAATTTTACACATCAAGTTGTGAGTTGCAAGTTTTCTGATAGTGTTTCGGACAGCAGGGAAAAACAATCCTAAATGCTAATAATAAAATGCAGCTAGCCATATAATTGTGCATTGGTTATGACAGGAAAATAAACACACTCACCAGCTTTAACAATTGAATAGGCTTTCCATTTCCTTTGCTGCTGAAGTCAAAGGCTGCATTTCTGGTGAAAATTCATCTGTTATAAGGGAGAAGCTAATCAAGGTTGCCAGATGCTGTTGTGGACAGGTTGTGACATGCCTTCATCCTCAAAAACTGTAAAACAAAAGCATACAAGTTAAAAGAAAATACGTCACAGGATCACTCGCAAGGATAAATATAGTATGCATTAACCACAATGTGTTTTAGCTGCAAATTGGTGGCTGGCACAGGCATGAAACTATTGAATTTTGCAATTAAAGTTGATGCAATGACTAAAACCACATTGGTAAATCTTCAGTCAAATCAGATGGGAAACCTGGGTTTATATGGATGCTTTTTGCATGTTCTACAATTAAATGTTGGTTGACTTTTGTGACCCCAGGATGATTGACTTCCAAAGCAACATATGTACAGTAAAGCCCAATCTTGCTTTAATCAACACATTTTTTTAGTGATTGCATCAAGTTCTTTTGATGGCCTGACCTCAGCTTCTATATGCTGGGTGCATCTTCACTGCATATCAAGAGTCCTGTTGATGATACATTATGTTCCCCAGAGCTTAGCAATTACCATGACTCCGTTAGAGAGGGGTGACATATCACCAAAGCAGAAGATCACATTCATCTAAATGCCTGTCACAACAGGAAATGATTGGTCATTCCTGAAAGGAGACTGGACAAATGCCAGGATATCACGGGGCGCTCAAGAGAATTACCTTGCTGAACTATATTGCACATAATGAAAAATCACTCATACTGTATGTGTGCCGCTTTTATCATGTTAACATGCTTAGGAAGATGACTGAGGTAAAGCAGGAGGAAAGTGATAAGAGCAAAGCTCGCAGATTTCTAAATGTGCCAAATTCCCATGATTCTTCTTCCTCATATCTATCTACAGATTCCAGCACTTTTTTCACTTATGTAACATCTGGTATTGTAGGAAAAAAGATATGGTTAATTCTGTTGAGACTTGGTGTATCTCTAGATATAGAGATAGAATAAGACATTACTGAAAGATATGAGTAATTTAAGTTTTGTTAACCAGATAAACTTGAATAGTCAGTATCATGATGGATGTCCAATGACAGAATTATATTATTCTTAATCCTTCATGCCCAACGCCCTTATCAGGGAACAAATAAATCGTAAGTCATTTGATTTATATTCTTGATGGTGTATGTATGCACAGAATCATATCTTCTTACAGTACAAAGTTATAAAGCCCTTCAGAGTGGGGAAAGTCACTCTGTGACCTTCTTTTTCGCACACTTTTCATTTTTAATGCAGAATTTAATCAATCCCCTCTCTCTCTCATCTGCACAAAGGAAATTGCCATCACTAATGAATGGAAACAAAAAATGACTAAGTTAGTTTTTAAGCCAAAGTAAACACTATTTAATTTCTCAGTTAGATTAAGGGGAAGTGTGGACCTGCATTACAATGGAAGACAGACTGACGGTTAGCATTAACGCCTGAGGTTAAAATTCTATGCTTGAAAGTTATGCATAATACAGATCAGATTTCAAAATACACATTTCTGGGTTGGCACTGTGTCACGGTTATGTTTAGTTTCATTGTGCTTTAGTTTGGTTTTCCCTGTTTCCTGATTTCCTGTGGTTTTATTCCTTGTTAATTTCCTAGGTTTCTGATTAATTACACCTGTGTATATTTTAGCTCCCTTGTTTGCTTCGCTGTTTATATACTCCCTGTTTTGTTCATTGTCATCACACTATAAATGTGGTGCAATTTACCTGAATTCACTATACTTCATTTTTTAATTAGTTTTGTGCTTTTTTATGACCTCATGATAATTGAAGGTCTACATGGACTATTTGTACAATAAACAATTCATTTAAATATATTTGTCACACCGCAAAACTAATTAAGTACACTACAAAAGATTAAAAATAGGGGGAAAAAAACCTTCTGTTTTATTCATATGACAGATGCTTTTACTCACAGTATGTCTGTTGCCTGGAAACTGAACACATGACTAGAAATAGTGACCATAATTTAGCACCTAAAATAGACAACTCATATGTTTATACATTTTTAATTTCTCGGGAAAGCAAATGTTTTGAGAGCGAATTAAATGTGTCTTGGGGGAATGCAAATGTTTTGCAAACGAATGCAAACGTTTTTAAGGGAAACGCAAATGTTTTGCAAACGAACGCAAACGTTTCTCGGGGGAACGCAAATACACTATATTGCCAAAAGTTTTGGGACACCTGCCTTTACAAGCACATGAACTTTAATGACATCCCATTCTTAATCCGTAGGGTTTAATATGGAGTTGGCCCACCCTTTGCAGCTATAACAGCTTCAACTCTTCTGGGAAGGCTTTTCACAAGGTTTAGGAATGTGTTTATGGGAATGTTTGACCATTCTTCTAGAAACGCATTTGTGAGGTCGGGCACTGATGTTGGACGAGAAGGCCTGGCTCGCAGTCTCCGCTCTAATTCATCCCAAAGGTGCTCTATCGGGTTGAGGTCAGGACTCTGTGCAGGCCAGTCAAGTTCCTCCACACCAAACTCTCTCATTCATGTCTTTATGGACCTTGCTTTGTGCACTGGTGCACAGTCATGTTGGAACAGGAAGGGGCCATCCCCAAACTGTTCCCACAAAGTTGGGAGCATGAAATTGTCCAAAATGTCTTGGTATGCTGAAGCATTAAGAGTTCCTTTAACTGGAACTAAGGGGCCAAGCCCAACCCCTGAAAAACAACCCCACACCATAATCCCCCCTCCACCAAACTTTACACTTGGCACAATGCAGTCAGGCAAGTACCGTTCTCATGGCAAAACCCAGACTCGTCCATCGGATTGCCAGACAGAGAAGCGTGATTCGTCACTCCAGAGAACACATCTCCACTGCTCTAGAGTCCAGTGGCGGCGTGCTTTACACCACTGCATCCGACACTTTGCATTGCACTTGGTGATGTAAGGCTTGGATGCAGCTGCTCGGCCATGGAAACCCATTCCATGAAGCTCTCTATGCACTGCTCTTGAGCTAATCTGAAGGCTGAAGTTTGGAGGTCTGTAACTATTGACTCTGCAGAAAGTTGGCGACTTCGGTGCACTGTGCGCCTCAGCATGCATTAAACCCGCTCTGTGATTTTACGTGGCCTACCACTTCGTGGCTGAGTAGCTGTTGTTCCCAATTGCTTCCACTTTGTTATAATACCACTAACAGTTGACCGTGGAATATTTAGTAGTGAGGAAATTTCACGAATGGACTTATTGCACAGGTGGCAACCTATCACGGTACCACGCTTGAATTCACTGAGCTCCTGAGAGCGACCCATTCCTTCACAAATGTTTGTAGAAGCAGTCTGCATGCCTAGGTGCTTGATTTTATACACCTGTGGCCATGGACGTGATTGGAACACCGGAATTCAATGATTTGGAGGGGTATCCCATACTTTTGGCAATATAGTGTATTTTGCAAACGAATGCAATGTTTCTTGGGGGAATGCAAATGCTTTGCAAGTGAACTCAAAAGTTCATGCAATGTTTCATGGGGGAGTGCACGAATGCAATGTTTCTTGGGGGAATGCAAAGGTTTTGCAGGGGAACGCAAATATTTTGCAAACGAACACAATGTTTCTCAGGGGAACACAAATGTTTTGTGAGCGAATGCAAAAGTTTCTCAGGGGAACACAAATGTTTTGTGAGCGAATGCAAAAGTTTCTCAGGGAAAAGCAAATATTTTGCAAAAGAACGCAATGTTTCTTGGGGCAAAGCAAAGGTTTTGCAGGGAAACGCAAATGTTTCTGAGGGGAAAGCAAATGTTTTGCAGGGGAATGCAATGTTTCTTGGGGGAACGCAAATGTTTTGCGAGCGAAGGCAAACGTTTCTCAGGGGAACGCAAATATTTTGCGAATGAACGCAATGTGTCTTGGGGGAATGCAAATTTAATTTAAAATACTAGTGTAAATAAAATAAATGAATGCATATATATATATATAAATATAAATAGATTTTTAAAAAGTTCATGTTTTTGGTCAACTACCCATTAACATTAGAAACAGCAGGAGATTTAACTCATGGACAAGACCCAACAGGTGTCCTATGATGTTTGATCCTCTGATCTTCACATTGTCCATCATTTCAGCATATTAGGGAGTTTTATTATTGAAATTATTGTTTGATCTCACAATTTCTCACAATTTCTATGGGAATAAAAACAAAAACAAACGGTAAGTGTTTTTTCTCACACTTGTCATAATCACTACAATCATCCTCATGGTAATTAAAATCCACACAAGCTTTAACACTAACGGAGAGTCCAAACATCTCCAGCGCTCAGTTGACTAGTGATACTGACAATTGGCAGCCGTTCTGGCATGGCAAGCTCCTTTTTTTCAATTCGGACTAATCAGTTAATTAACTTAGGATACAGATGTTGAAGCTTACAGAGGGTGATGAAGAGGTGAAGAAGGGTTTAGCATGTTTATCACAGCTGTCAATTTGCATAGTTGGTCCTGTTGCACCTTTTGACCCTATTCTATTCGCTTGACGTGCAATGCATGATTTCATATGCGGCATGGCAAAACAGCACACCTAACAGCTGACGGATCCTACATTTCTGAGATCAGACAGTAAGTCAGTTAACAGAATTTGTTTTCATGTGTGCAAGGTTTACTTAAAATCAGAGTAACATTATGGCACATTGAGGTTTATTTTACCCCTTTGCATCTCCTCGTGAGCACGCTGTCATTATCCGAGGGTTTTGAAATATTTATCAGAGGTTCCTGTTAATTAAAACAGAGAAGGAGGCTTCAAATGTCTTTAATGCTAATCCAATTCACTGAACCTCTGCCAGTGTTACAGCATCTGTCACTCACTAGTAACCTAAAGCATCATGGGTATCAGCTACGTCCCTCCAGCTGAGCTTGGCAAGGGTTAGGACGGTTTGTTCTGCCTGTTGTTTGCATTAGTTGTGCTGCAGAGAAAAACAATCTGGGGAGAAATGGCAAACTGGAATGCAAAAAATTGGCTGACTGCAGAAAATAAAGTGTTGAATTAGAGCCTATTAAAGGAACATTAAAGGGTTCAAAGCAAGTTGAGCTGAACTGAAAGCACTTATTATAACATAAAAATGATATTATTTAATACATTTAATTTGAAACATTATATTACAGTATATACAACATTATGCACAAGCGCTGTCAACTGAGCTTAACCTGTATTGAATCTGAAGCATTTTTTTAAACAAGTTGTGGGCTGAGCGGTCATGTTTACAGTTGCACAGTATATATAACCTACAATTTCTGTTTTTTTCCCCTTCCATTTCAGTTGGTTATGTAACTTATTTACCGCCCATGAACCCACACAACCCCCTGCCCCTAGTAACTCCACTATAGTGTGGAAAAAAGTAATTATAGATAAAGACAATCTATGAACAAAAGGTCAACACAGGATTATTGGTACAATTGTCCCTCTTTTGAGAGCAAAATGTCCCTTCAAAGGTGAAATGGACAGTTCTAAAGTTAAAGTCCAGGCAGACAGGAACAGCCTCTGGACGAAATACAACTACTGATATATGTGTGAAAGAGGCAGAGAGAGAAGAGAGAACGGTTTACTCATATCCGCTAAGCTAATTTGTGCATACATCCACTTCTACGCTTTGTTAGATACGCTGCTTTGATGAAAGAATGGTCAAAGAAAAAGCGAATCACATTAACTTAGTTTCCCGCATCTTTAGAAAATGTGTGTGGTGTGGATTATGATATAAGCATTTTAATTTTGGCTCTAACCTGCGCTGTACTCTTTATAAAGTAATTTAGATTATATTTACTTTAAAGCATTGTGTGGTGTATATCTCAAAGCCTGAAAGCAAACAGAAGAATTTGAGTGCCTAAATATTCAGAATATTCTCAAGCTCCCACAGCAGATGTGAAGCTCAGAAACAGTTTCAAAAATTGAGATGGGAAAAAAAAAAAAAAACATGAAAAGCTCATTTCAACTGAAATATAGAACAAAATGAACATACTGCTGTGAAGCCACATCTGCCCATCTGTCTCGCTGGAGTCTGTCCGTCCATCACTGATCTTCCACACTTGTGCTAAATAAAACTCCGGTCTTGAAAGTATCCGGATCCATGAAAGTAACAGCAGTTCTGAGGACACTAGAACATAAAACAAAAAAGCGGTAATAAAATACAACATGACAGAGTACTGAGAACTTTGTTGATTTGTCATTCCCACACTATGTTCCAACAAGGCGTTCCGCAATAAAACATCAAACAGTAAATCACTTTCATATTAATTTCATGTCTGAATCATCCCTGACCGCAAACAAGGTCATGTGTCAAGACAGATGTTTGGTTTCCACTTTGACGTGCTGTGCTGGATCATACCAAACACTGTCACACCAATAGTATATAGGAAAAGGTGTTAGATTAAATGTAAATTGATCTCAGGGATATGATTTAAAGATTTTTTTTCTATAAGAACAATTTAAATAGATATACAGTGCATTCGGAAAGTATTCACAGCGCTTCACTTTTCCCACATTTTGTTATGTTACAGCCTTATTTGAAAATGGATTAAAATCATTATTTTTTTCTCAATTCTACAAACAATACCCCATAATGACAACATGAAAGAAGTTTGTTTGAAATTTTTGCAAATTTATTAAAAATAAAAAACAAAAAAATCACATGTACATAAATATTCACAGCCTTTGCCATGACACTCAAAATTGAGCTCAGGTGCATCCTGTTTCCACTGATCATCCTTGAGATGTTTCTACAACTTGATTGGAGTCCACCTGTGGTAAATTCAGTTGATTGGACATGATTTGGAAAGGCACACACCTGTCTATATAAGGTCCCACAGTTAACAGTGCATGTCAGAGCACAAACCAAACCATGAAGTCCAAGGAATTGTCTGTAGACCTCCGAGACAGGATTGTATTGAGGCACAGATCTGGGGAAGGGTACAGAAAAATTTCTGCAGCATTGAAGGTCCCAATGAGCAGAGTGGCCTCCATCATCCGTAAATGGAAGAAGTTTGGAACCACCAGGACTCTTCCTAGAGCTGGCCGCCCGGCCAAACTGAGCGATTGAGGGAGAAGGGCCTTAGTCAAGGAGGTGACCAAGAACCCGATGGTCACTCTGACAGAGCTCCAGCGTTTCTCTGTGGAGAGAGGAGGACCTTCCAGAACAACTATCTCTGCAGCACTCCACCAATCAGGCCTGTATGGTAGAGTGGCCAGATGGCACATGACACCCACCTGGAGTTTGCCAAAAGGCACCTGAAGGACTCTCAGACCATGAGAAACAAAATTCTCTGGTCTGATGAAACAAAGATTGAACTCTTTGGCCTGAATGGCAAGCATCATGTCTGGAGGAAACCAGGCACCGCTCATCACCTGGCCAATACCATCCCCACAGTGAAGCATGGTGGTGGCAGCATCATGCTGTGGGGATGTTTTTCAGTGGCAGGAACTGGGAGACTAATCAGGATTGAGGAAAAGATGAATGCAGCAATGTACAGAGACATCCTTGATGAAAACCTGCTCCAAAGCGCTCTGGACCTCAGACTGGGGCGAAGGTTCATCTTCCAACTGGACAACGACCCTAAGCACACAGCCAAGATAACAAAGGAGTGGCTACGGGACAACTCTTTGAATGTCCTTGAGTGGACTTGAACCCGATTGAACATCTCTGGAGAGATCTGAAAATGGCTCTGCACCGACACTCCCCATCCAACCTGATGGAGCTTGAGAGGTCCTGCAAAGAAAATTGGGAGAAACTGCGCAAAAATAGGTGTGCCATGCTCGTAGTATCATACTCAAAAAGACTTGAAGCTGTAATTGGTGCCAAAGGTGCTTCAACAAAGTATTCACAAAGGCTGTGAATACTTATGTACATGTGATTTTTAAAAAATTTTTTTTTATAAATTTGCAAAGATTTCAAACAAACTTCTTTCACATTGTCATTATGGGGTATTGTTTGTAGAACTGAGGAAAAAAATTGTGAATTGAATTCACTTGGAATAAGGCTGTAACATAACAAAATGTGGAAAAAGTGAAACGCTGTGAATACTTTCCGGATGCACTGTATCTATTGATGATGGATGCCCATTCCTGCCTCAAAGTAAAAAAAAAAAAAAAAAAATTGTGACTGCAATTCATCACAGTTAAATCATCACGTCTCACAATCGCAAGTTTATGTTTCATAATCATGACTTTACTTTTCATAACTGATATTTTTTGTCAAAATGTGTCTTTATATCTCCAACCTGCAAATGTATTACTTATTTGAAACTCCCAATTACCTGTTTATGGGCTTCCATTTATACTATGTATTTATACTATGGTATTAAAGTTAAAGGTTTTTGGGGTATTTCTTTTTTTGATTACTCCATAAATCAGAAAATATTGTCAACAGCCAGAAAAAAATTAAATACATTTTCACCATATTTTTAGAAATAAAATGCTGTATAAATCAGGTGAATGTTAACAAACCCCTCTGTAAAAACCTTCAGAATATAGATTTAGGAATTTAGGAATAAAACTGTAAAGTTTGGTGCATGTAAGTGATGCTGAAGTGAAGTGGAGAAAAGAAAAGGTCATTTTGACAAAAAAGCCTTTAAAGATATGTATTGTAATTGAATTCTACAGACACAAATAGACAAAGTGCAATAAAATGTGTAACTTAAATGTGTGTTTTGGATGTTTTCTTTCCACTACTCGGAAAGAAGACGAGTGCCAAAAAGCTCAAAACTGACCAGTGCATGAAAAAACAATGATTTTACTTGTACAGTGTCTTGCCTTAAAGTAACCTGTTGACCTGTTGTATCATGGTACATATTAAAATACAACAGTATAGCCATCATTCTACGCACGTCCTGATTTTGCCAAGTTAGACACGTTCCGGGGTCAACATATTTTGTTCCTGTCTGAAAATGTAATCAAAACCATGTCCCTACCACTAAACCTAACTCTACCCATAAATTATCCCTAAAATCAGAGGGAAATGATGGTGAATAACACTGATGTAGAAGCACCTAACCCTGGTTGTAAGCCTAAACTTGACATAAACTGTAAAAATGCACCCCTCAAATCTTGGTTGATTGGAATGTTGTTCCAGGATCGACAAAGATGTTGATCCAGGAACATGTTGCACTTGGTCAAATCAGGTTCTGCTCATTGTCCCAAGATACCATCACTTTTTATTGTGAGGGACTGAATGTTTCTAATTTCCTGTGATGATCATCTTGTGGTCCAATCAGATTCGAGGTTATGCTAGGTGACAGTCCAATGATAAAGGTCCTTTGAGTAGATCATCTTTTGCAACATACTGTATTCTCAAACTTACATTTTCTTGGACAGCCAAATAAAAGAAAGTCTTCAAAGTCACCCATTTTCCCCCACAGCAGCGTCGCACCCTTGATGATTCACATTGTGGGCTGTAATTACTGCTGTGACATTTCCTATTAATTAGGTTACCGGTGAGTCCTCGCTCGGATTTCTTTGTAGCAAAGGTCAACCTCGGCAAAAGTCAAAGGAATGCCATGCTGCACTTTGCAACGGGGCGACTATGAAGGTAATTGCTTCAATTGTCAATAGTTCTTGCAACTGCATCACAGATACGTTCCATATTATAAACCATCTGCAAGCCAGTTAATGCTTCAAAGAAGTCGAATGTGTGGGTTTAACACCCTCCTACGAAGGGTCCTGCTCACAGTGAGTTAAAATTACAGCATACATCCACACTAACACAAATATATAAATAATGTCAAACAAACAGCAGGCATAATGTCTTACGCACATGATCAACTTTGAGACACGGCGTTCATTAGCGCCATCCTGCTGCGATCTAATCAAGAAATGGTATGTGAAGACGTCTCCATCGACAGCATTTGTGTTGCATGCGATTAATGAATTTATACTTGAAAGCGCCGAGTTTGTCTTTGTGATGGGAATCGAACAGACTGCGATGATCAACGCCGTTCCATCTGGCCATTAGTTATTCTCAGTGCTCTGATTCAGTCACACTAACTGGAGTTAAACTTGGACCGTGAATATCAGATAACGGAGAACTGTCGCTGGCCTTGTTTTGCTGTCTGAATTTCCCTCATTTGCTCTCATTGTGAACAGAGTTACATGTCTATGTGTAACAAAGCACAGTTGCTATGGAGAACCTTCTCAAGGGAGCGATGCTGCAGTACAGGCAAGACCTTTAGCAGGTAAAATTACAGGAGTGGATTCAATATAACATGGATAATGTGCTCTTCTCTATAACACTGGTCATTACATTTTCTGTCTGCATAGACTGAGTATATTTGTAATTTGACTGTCAAGAACATGTCCAGATGTCAGTCATAGCTTTGTGGGCAGTGTTTCGACATATGGCGACCAGAGTTTATATTCCGGCTCGTGGGCTCTTTCTTCCCGATCCTGTTCCCCCCTCCCTTTCTCCTCTCCAGTCATTTCTTGTCTCTCTTCTCAAACTGTCCTTTAAAAACAAAAGCAGAAAGGCCAAGAATATTCCTTAAAAACATAACATGTCCAGTTTATTCTTCACCCCCAAATTCAAAAGACAGAAAACGGCAATAACATTTTGCAAAAGACATGAAACCTATTTTTAGTATCATGAAGATGTTTTGCATTGTAATATCATATTGATGATCCCTATTGAGTTAAGAAAATGCACAAAAAAGATACATTAATTAATTTTGAAGGTAATATTTTTGCCACATTCACGCCATGTCATAATTTCTGTAATTTCATGATGACAACACGTGACATTCTGTTCGAAGCTGTTCCTTGGACTGGGAATTATGCATTTCTATGGCAACACTATCAATGGCCAAATGAATCTGCAGTGGACAGGTGGTACAATGGTCACATGGCACAAGTAGGAGCTCTCGGAAAATTCCCAGGTTACAAGTTGTAATTACGAGTTCTACGAGAACATGAACGCTTTTTGCAAGTTGCAAGTTTCGCAACTTTAAAGACATTTTAAGATACTTTTAAGATTTTTAAAGTTAATAGGTTTTTTCTTTTTTTTACGACAGACAGATGGACGGATGGACGGATGGACGGATATGGATGGATGGATGGATGGATGGACAGAAGATAGATAGATGGATAGATAGATTGAAAGACGGACGGACAGATATGGATGGATGGACAGAAGATAGATAGACAGATAGATAGATGGAGGACGGACGAACAGATAGATAGATAGATGGATAGATAGATAGACAAACAAACAAACAAATAAACATGGGGAGAATCCACTTAACTGTCATGTAAATAATGCAATGCAAACATTTTTAATGGTCTTTATGCTTCTTTTTCTTTGTTAGCTGATTTTGAGCACTTTTGAAGAGAGATTTTGGGCACTTTTCAGTTGGTCACTTTGGAAGACCAGCTTAAACCACCTAAGCCAAGCAAACAAGTTTAGGCTGATTTTTAAAAAAAAAATTTTTATGAAGCCGTTTCTCTGTACAGCTCCTGTGATTGGCTACTTTCAGAATGTGGGTTTGTAGTGCCAGGTGCTTGTACCATTTGCCTGATTTTTATGTGCTGGATGGTGGATTTGGTGATTTTACTCAACATTTTGTTTACTTACACAATTAACTAATCAGTACAGCAGCTGTGGGAAGCGACCTTAAGGTGTTGCCTAGCAACTTGTGCGCTGTGGTCTGGCTTCACGCTTGATGTGTGCGACTTACTGCAGCAGTAAAACTGTCTCCCCAACATCTCTGATTTGTGCCTCTCCAGGCCTTACGAGTGTTTGCGGTTCATAACAGCACACGCAGCAAACAGTTCGACAGCACACTCTTAAATCCAATAACAGGGTGCACACACATACACGCGCGCACAACATCGGCATTGTCACAATTTTCCGGATTCAGCTCTGACCTTTGCATTAATAATACGAAACAAAGAGACAGCTCGAGCTGAGATGATGTCCTCATATACCGGCGAATGATTTCAGTAAGCAGCACATAATTCTGTGTTATGGAGCATAAAAAATAAAGGGCTATTATTGCATTCCCGGCAAGCCATAATCACATTTACTGGGCTTTGCTCACAGTTGGACTTGCTTACAATGCTATATGTTCAAATTAAAGAGCAACTGCAGAATCAAATGATCTGTAGATAGATGAGGTTTCAGCACTTGGCTAAATGGCTCGTAATAAATAACCCTACCCCACAGGTTAACTGAGAATTAAAGGGCTATTTTATTGCATTTGGATGTTATGGCTGCCTCTGTCAATAGAAAATGAAGCTCTGTTGACCTTAACGCTTCTATTGAGACATTTGCCATGTACGTTTGGATTCAGTAAGGTCACTTCACCTAATTGAATTAGTTGGAAACCCTTCAGAGAACATTTGCGGTTGCCATTTCACTCAATTTACTGCAGAACAAGAACGAAAGCCCCTCGAGCGATCCACAAACCCGAGGTGATTCATTTTGAAGTTTGCATTAAGTAAGAGAGAGAAAAGAAGAACCATGCGGATTCATGCGGTTCAAACCCTCTGTTTCCTGTCTAGAAGCTTCTCCTTCGATGGGCATCCCTGCTGTGACTGGCACTGCTTGGACTGACAAATGGAAGTCGTTCGAGATATTCCTTCTGGCTTTATCCCCAGTTAGCCTCGGCTGTTTTATTTGGAGATTACAGCGCTTGTTGATGTGATAGTCTGTTCCGACATCAAAGTTTGACTGATCTTGCAGGCAGTGTTGAAATCATCCTGTTAAAAAACTTTCAAAAGCTCTTGAGTATTGCTCCGGCTGTAAGGTCCCAGGCGTTTTTGCGCCTTTTTTTCTTTTGAGGTGTTCCTACGTGCTCAAACATCTCATCTTAGATGAAAACAATTACGAACGGACCGCAGAACTCACAAACAACAGCGTAATGATGAGTGAGAAGACAAGAAATTGAATAGTCAGTGAATAGTCGTATTCACACTCCCACGAGTCAGTGATGTTGTATAGAGGCGGGAATGTTGTAGATCATCCCTCAATGCCAATGAACAGAAGTAGAATGCAATGCCAACGGCACCTCCTGTCACCAGTAAATTTAACTGTACAAGAAGTCCAAAACTGTCAAAAGAGAGAGAGAAAATCACTAATTAAATCTCTTGAATATCTCAGCTGGTTCTCCTAGACAGCAATTAGATTAAATGGAGAGCAAATGGAGATTTGATAACACTTTATTTTGATGGTCCTTTTTGAACATTATGTTGACTATAAGCAACTATATGTCAACTAACTCTCATTAGCGTATTAGTAGACTGTCTGCTAAATATCTGCTAACTCTTTAGTGTGATGCTCCCCCAAAAGAGATTCTATTCATTATAAGTAACTTTACAAGTACATGTCAACTTATTCTAACCATAACCCTACCAGTCTACTAATACTCTACTAACACTCAATGAGAGTTAGTAGACATGTAGGTGAAATGTTACTTATAGTAAACAGAATGTGTTAAAGGGTTAGTTCAGCCAAAAATTTAAATTCTGTCATTAATTACTCACCCTCATGTCGTTCCAAACCCGTAAGACCTTCGTTCATCTTCTGAACACAAATTAAAATATTTTTGATGAAATCTAAGATTTTCTGAGCCCCGAGATTTTATAGCTCTATATTCTTAATATGTTGATATTTGTCTCATTTGTGACTATTTTATTTCTCCTATGAGGAATTTAGGGGAAATGTCATAATTTTCTTCTGTGAAACAATGGCATAACAATGGAAGTCAATGGAGTCCAAAATAACACTGGGGTCCATTGACATTCATTGCATGGAGGAAAAAAGAAAAAGAAAACAGAGACATTTTTCAAAATATCTTCTTTTGTGTTCCACAAGCCATCCTGGTGAGTAAACTATTCCATTAAATGAAACATGACTAGAAATTACACAACATAACGACTCCTGAGCTATTAAAGAGCAACCTCTGAGCAATAAAATCAAAACTGACACTCATATGATGCTAATTGTGTTAACCCAACATCCCTGTATCAAGTGTTTCCTTGCCATTGAATTACAACACAGAGAAGATTACATGCTTGTTGATCCTCTTCATTACCGCTAATCCCAACAAACATACTGATATAATCACCTTGACGTGATCACTACAAAAATCAAAGTTGATTTATCTTTCTGTGACCTTGTGCAAAGGATCAGGGGTCTGTATTAAGGAATAATCAAAAGAATCGTTGTGTAAAACAATCATTTGATGGCATACTGACGGTATGACGGATGAAACAAGTCCGTTACAGCCGGTCTGCCAGTGCAGTCGGTACAGCTCCAGATTTGACATGTGTCATGTCATGTGCACTCTCCTCGTGTCCATAGCAACCAGGCACATCGTAGGATTTACTGCAGTGCTGACAGCTGATTGGTGATAGTGCTCTGATGTTGCGTTGACTTCTCTCATGATTTGAACCTGAGAATTGATTATCATCAGTGAAGTGGAAAGAAAACATCAGCTGTCAGTTTTCACTGTAAGTCCTCCTCACAGGTTATGAAAATATATTTTCTTTATTCACTTGAACATGGCATGAGGTCAAGACTGTTTCCAGAATCATTTTAAACAGTACATTAAATGCTAATGTAATTAGTGGTGTTTGCTAAAGCTCAAACTTTGAGTTAACAAACCCTACATATGAAATCTTGATGTTTAACTCCCAACCATCTAAAACCCTCCAAGAACACCTTAGCAACCTCATAGCAACTTGCTAAAAAACATTCAGAACGCCTTTGCGACCACAAAGCAATGCCCTGCCAACTGCCCACAACACTGGCACTGCGGCAGTGAGATCTGTGCAGGCAAGCGCCACTCATATTTTGAGCAGAAAATGTAAAAGTCTAGTTAATTATACAGAAATTCAAACGAGAGGCCAAATGCCAACCCTTCCCTCTGAGATATGACCTGTGTCTGCTGCAGACCACTATTTTTACATCATTTTCAATTATCATCTAAAACAGGCCAGAGCCCCTGAGGAAAGGAGCCCGATTTCCATGCCAAGTCCTTTTTATGGAGACACACTGCAGTTTTCCACTTTCCCCCTTTTTTTTGTGACTGATGCAAGGGAACAGCACAGCATACATGAATGTGAAAGGTAAACAGAGTAATGTTAAGTAATATTTAGCTCATGCATCACTATTATTATTACGCAGGATATTGCAAAGCAACTCCAAGGTCATGAGTTTGATTCCCGGGGAATGCATGGACTGATAAAACGTATACCATGAATGCAATCTAATCACATTGGATAAAAGCATCTTGCAAATGCACAAATATTATTATTTAAAATTCTTAAGTTTAAGGACACATGACTTAGGGGGGCTTTTATCATTCTTATGGTGGCTTGCGGTTGAAATCGTGTGAAAGGGGGGATGGGTGTGGCGAACAACAATTCCATCATTTTGCAAGCAGTTGTTGTAAATAAATCATAATAGTTATTCAGATCATCACAGGGGGAGGGGGTTGATAAGGGGGCCAAGCCCCCCGCCCCCCTTAACGCCGGGCCTGTCTATACCAGATTCAAGCTGTGCGATAGAAGCAAATAGAACCTATTATAATCAGTGATGCTGTCAACACTAGATGCGGTGTGGCAAGACACGACAAAATCACGACAGTATGAATGAATGAATAAGGCATTTATATAGTGCTTTACTATGTACTACTGTACACCAAAGTGTGTGCAGCATCCACTTGGATGATCCGACAGCAGCCACAGAACAACAGCACCAGTGCACTCACCACACACCAGCTATAGGTGGAGAGGAGAGAGAGTGATAGAGCCAACTCAAGGGATGGGGATTATTATTGATTGATAAAGGCCAGTGGAGGGAATTTGGCCTGCATGGACACCGGGGTTAAACCCCTACTCTTTACGAGAAGTGCTATGGGAACAAATGGATTTGCAACGGTTGTTTTTTCACGCCCAGTGTAGGTTTCACAAGTCTCAAGCTGTTGCGGCACGGTGTGACGCGACAACTGTCACGTACAGTGTAGAGACAGTGTTAGGAATATGTTCTAAACCCTAAAGCCACCTTTCCACTGTACACAACACGACTTAGACACGATTTGGACACGACTCATAATGAACTTTCATTATGATCTTGCTCTGCAACATGGGTTAACTGACGCTGTCTCAGAAATCCTCCCCATTTAGGCGCATCTCTTGCACTAAACGGTAGTGTTTTGCCCACATTGACTTGCAATATTTCTTTTAGCGTCTCCAGTAAAGGAATGCAAAAGCAAGAGCCTTTATCCTCCGAACTATCACCATGGTGGAACGGATAAATGTATGCAAACAATAAACAGCTACGCATATAGGACAAATAACCACCAATAATTTGAGTGAAAACATTAAAAAAATATAAATATTAAATTAATAATTGATTAATGTATCAAGTGTTTCTTATAAAGTTAAACAAAAACTATTAGTAATTCTCACACTGATCTGAATGAAATAAATTGGAATACATCACATGTGGTCGGCGTGTCACATACGGTGATATCTCACATTTTCAACATATCCAAAGCTCAAATCGGATTCGAAAATTGCATCCGCAGATGGTCGGCACCACACACAGCCCCTGTGTGACTCTCTATAGCAAATGAATGACTTCCGGTCCAACGGCTGTCGTCTGTCGTGTGCAGTGGAAAGGTGGCTTAACACAGTGTCTACACCAGATACGACTGTTGACGCGTTGCATCATGCCACGCCACAACATCTAGAAGCTGTCTACACTGGACGCAACAATGCACCGTTGCAAATCCATTTGTCCTTCCTATGAGAAATATCGTGGTTGGAGTGCGTCATAAATAGAACGAGGCATCAGTTTACTGTTGGGGATTTGTTGCGCTGCATCCAATGTAGACAACATCACTGATTATAATGGCTTCTATTGTCTTTTGTTGCGTCGCATTGCGCCGCTCCCGTCCGGTGTAGACACGGTGTAACACTAATTATCAATCTTCAATGTGTAATTGAAGCCATAGGACTTATCATTTTAAAATAATTTAAATCAACTAAAATGTTGCATGTAACTATATATCTAAGGACCAGAATACCATATAATCTCTTTGTCAAACTTGACTTTGACGTACAGTAAGCAACCACCTAAAAACACCCAGAATATCCTAGTAACCACACAGCAACATGTTAGTAATCTCATAGCAAACATCCTGGCAACCGCCCACAACACAGCAACCACTTTTATTTAGACAAAATAATCTACTTCTGCTGCATTTCTAGTACTCACATATGTTTGACTTATTTGCCATATATCTAACATCAATGAAAAGTGAATATTGAGGGGACGGGCCCTCAGACCCCTTTTGCTAAATGTTTTTGAATGCTTGAATGCATAAAGGCATGATAAAGTGCCATTGTCCAGGATAATTACTTTAGAGATGTCCTCTTGTTATGCACTAAATGCCGCAAAGTTTAGTGTGACACTGCCTTAATGATTTGAGACTCAGGGGGTTCATCAAAGTGGCCTGGGCTCCCGGAATGACTGACAGATAAATTAATGTTGTCAAGTCTAGGGGATGAATGATACAATCCCCTTTGAGCCATCGCTGCAGGGCTGAAGGATGAGACAGCCCTCTTCTCTGAGGTTTTGGCCTTTCATCCCATCAACTCAACATCTATGGAACTCGCTCAAAGACGGCAACAATGCTTAAAAACAAACACGAGGGAAAAGGGACTTAAGAGGTTTTAGAAGGTTTTGCCGAAGTACCTCTGAAGTGGAGCTGCAGCTATTAAGACACGGTGCACTGACTTTTGAAAAACCCCATCGATACATAAAAAAGAGATCTCGGTAGTAGGCTCGAATAGGTCTATGCACATTTATTAAAACTCCACGGCTTTCTCAGATGGAATACTAAGCAGTTACACATGGGAAATCAGATTTTGAACACTTCCTTTTAAGAGAATAGCTGTGAAGATAATCTCAGTAGCTTCTAACACAGCTGGAAGAGTTCATCAGTTATGCGCTACATGCTAGTTGTGCTAATCAAAGAGCTTGCTACAACCTCTCTTTTCTTAGTTTTAGTGTTCATTTCTCCCACTGCATGGTCTTGTGATAGTGCTTCTTGTTGATTTTTTATTTTATTTAGACTTCATTCCAAGTCTTTCATAAGGAGCTCGCTAGCAAGGCTACACGGTGTGCATGTTATTCTGTTTCAGCTTAAAGAAACAGTTACCCAAAAATAAAAATTCTGTCATCATTTTTACTCATGTAGTTACAAACCTGTATGACTTTCTTTCTTTTGTGGAACACAAGGTGACAAATTCTGAAGAATGCAATACAACAAATGGGAAACAAAGCTTTCAAACTTCATAAAAAGATAAAAGTAGACCAAACGACTCATGCATGTAATGTTCTGATTTGTGAATGAATCATTCTTTTGAGACAGATCTTTTCAATGAATTATTTGATCCAGTTCACAAAACAATTCTGAATGATTCATTCATGAATCGGGGAAAAAATACAGTAGCATTAGCTCAACTGATGGTGTTAGTTTGGAACGTGACTACCTGTTTGTTTGAACAATGGCAGAAGTGGGAAGTGTTTTGGAAAACTGAAAAAAAAGCACAGTACAGCTTTAAACAGCTGAATTATATCGCGTTTAAGCAGTGATTTGTCTACGTGTATGATAAAAGTGTTACATTTCCATTCCTCCACATTGAGAGTTTGTATTCTCCAGCACCAAGGTGGATAAGCAACAGTGCATTACTAATGCAATCTGGTAAAAAAAACACTTTATCAGATGAAATGCACATTTCTCCAGACACACTCTGCACACAATTTCCTCATGCCTGGTGCTTCCCTCCAAAAACAAACCATTATAATCCAGTGAAAAACCCAGAGGGCACCATTTCAGACTTAGCACAAACTCTACGGTCAGTCCCTGAATGCTCCATTCGTCCCAGATGGCTGGAGACTTCCTTGGCGCTCCCTGTGAGTCATGTGTTATCTTTTTCTAATTGCTAGTTTATGTTTTAACACTTGAGTCAGTCACAGCTCATTCCAAACGGCTTCGCCTCTAATGACTTTACACCCCTCGATGACGACTGAGTTACATTGCATCGTAAATCATGGTAATTAAACTTACTTGTCATCACAGATGAGATGGAGGTTGAGGAGATGGGGAAAATGGCCATCATTTGTCGGAGGTTGCTTTCTGATTTACAGTGTGTCAAATGTAATATTGGGCGTTGATGATGCCGTGTCGAATGCAATTGAGTGTCCATTACCTCACCATAAACATAATAAAGGGGGTAACACAAGAAAATGGCTCTTGACACAGAAACATAACAATCAGTCATGATTAAATGGGCTTGTACAGCCATGTTCTCTATGTGTATTAAATTACGGAATATTTATCTGCCAGTATATAGTGAGATTTCATCAGGATTAGCGTTCGGGGGCTCTCAAAGGCAGTTCAGCACTCTGCAGCTGTGCTAAAGCCCAATATTGAAGTCCCATTGGCTCTTGGCAGGCTGGAGAGAGAGCTTGTGGCTAAATCCCTCCCTGGGCGACCGCTCTGCCCTCAGTCTGACCCAGGACGCCATAGTCATAATACCCCTTATATGTCTACTGCAAAGGGAAATCATTCTTTCCAGTCCCAAAAGAATGTCTAGTAAATTCACACTTGGTTGCTTGGTCCAAACTAGAGTTCAATTCCATTTACTCCATCCCTACCGGCCTTGTTTAACGTTGTACCTATTACATTCTTAAAAATAAAGGTTTCAAAGGGGTTTTTGGAGCAATGCCATTGAAGAACAGTTTTTGCCTCCCCAAAAGAACCTTTCAGAGAGCATTATTTTCTTAGTGTAAAGAACATTTTAATCTAGAGAACTTTTTGTGCAATGGAAAGATTCCATGGAGGTTATTTATTAAACCATCAATGCTAATAAAAAACCCTTATTTATAAGAGTTTATGAAAAACAGACTTTATTGAAGTGTTTGTCTAGTAAATTAACACTTGGTTGCCTAATCCAAACTAGTTCCATTCAATCTACTTCTCCCTACCAGCCTTGTTTCATATTATACTTTATTGAGGTGTTTGACAACAAATATACCATGACAATTGACATGCACAGAAGGGCACTTGCGTTTGTCTGCTGCAAGTTGATAATGCTAATTACTAATTATAGCCATCAAAAGCTTCACCTTTTCAACTGGAATTGAGTTCAGAAAACTGCTTTCATTGAACCAAATACATTAAGCAGACTCTTTGTCAGCCCACTGTACATTTTGTATAATGTTTTACTATCTCAAACTCAAGGGCCCTGTTTCATAGACAGGGCTTAGATTAAGCCAGGTTTAGGGCTTAGTTCAATTAGGACATTAAGGTAGCTTTTATAAACATGCCTTAGAAGAAAACATTACTAGTGTGCATCGTGAAACAAAACAATGGCACTGTTAGTTTAAGATATGCCAGTGCAAGTTGCTTTCATTTTAAAAAAAGCTCAAACATGCATTTTAGTCTGGGACTAGCTTAAGCCTTGTCTGTGAAACTGAGGGAGGATGTTGGTTGACAACTGAAGTAAACTGTAATTTATTAGCACAATAATTACATGTGAGAAGCTGCAATAACATCACATACTAAAGACGTAAGAAATAAAGTTACTTTTTCCCCAAATTAAATGAACATAGGCGATTGAATCAACGTGAAATAAAAGACAACTCATTTCTCGCATTGCCTACCCACAATGCTTAACTTCACATCAGCGAGCCAAGCCAAGCCAAGCAGAACAGACAGCTGAGATGAAAGTGATGTAAGAAGAAATCAAGTTAAGTGGCCTTTGCAGTTACCCAAGTTTCTGGATCTCATTACCTCCGCCTAGTCAGTGAGTGTAAAAGTTAGCTTGACTCTTGTAAAGTTAAGATGCTTTATTGGTGTTTCTCATTGGCTGCTGGGGATTAATGGCCAATTCCTGACCCGTGTTTCACTTCCTCTCAGCAATGTCACTTCTATTGAGGGTAAAGTGAGGACGACTGCACTAATAAGATTTTATCTGAACTTCCCTCATCAAATACTAGATCACATCTTACAGTCTTCACTGAGGCAGAAGTACATGCAATGCACCTATATATAAAATACAAAGGGAGAGAGGAAGAGAAAGATCAAGAAACGAGCGTCATAAACTGAGAATCACGCTTCGAGATGTCCTTCCAATGTCCTCAGCGTTATGGCTGATGGTGTCTCTGAAAGAGTGTGCTTGTAAAAACTGAAGAAACATAATAATTAATTATACTTATAATGTAATTATAATTTGACATACTTACCATTTGATATAATTTGAGTGTAATTATATTATGTTGGTACTTTTAATGGAAAGTGACAGAATAGTTACTTTCACGTCGCTTTCTGACTATCACTCTCTCTCTCTTCCAGAACAGCAGTTCTTATTCAAAGTGTTTTTTTGACAAGTGTTTGTTCCCAAACTAAAATTGCAAGTAATGACAATACCTCTAAAGATGTCACGTCGCTTGCAGTGCAGCTTTGTTGCAAAGTTAATTTGAGCCTGTTTGGACTATCACAAGTTAGCAAATAATAATATTCTAATGAGAGTTAGTTGACATGTTGACAGAAACTTATGGCCGTGACACACCATAACGACATAAAATAACTAGTGGCGACAAAAGATGGCGCCTCGCGTTGGCCGTGTCTGGGCCAAAAAGCTGCACTTCAACACACCAAAAGGACTACAGGTGTGTGTGTAAGGAAATAACTATCTATATCAACGGATATCAATAGTCTATATTCATGGTTCAAAAAGGGAAACCAAAACTAGGGCTGCAGATATACAAACAGTAAACAAAGCAGCACTTGCTTACCATTTCGAATATCATCGAATATCATCATGCTGATCACTTTCTTCATTAAAGGCAGCTCATGTTGTTATGTCAATATTTGCATATTTGAATGCTCAGGTAAGATGACGCAAAATTAGAACAGCCTTCTGTCTGTGCCGTCTTGACTTCTTTGCTCGCTTTCATCACTTTCGCTTTTATTTCGCTAAGCTGAACAGCCAATCGGAGTTCTTTCTCTCACCGACGGCGCAGGCACACACCAAATCAACATGCTAAATCGGACAAAATACCCCAGACGATGTCCAACTAGTGCCGATGGTGCAGAAAACACCGTAAAAACGGCACTCTAAAAAGTAATTCAGGGGACCTGTTACCACAACTTAAATAAATGCGTGGTTGTAAGTTAAAAAATCTTAATTTATTGTTTTAATTAAACCTTTTACGTTGCAAACATTCTTTTGTAGAGTACTGTTGACATAATAATGTTGATCATTACATCAACTTAATATCGTCTGTAATTTAAACTCAAATTTCTGCGTTAATTGGCTTTTTTTTTTTAATTAGGTTGTAGTAACAATGAAATTAGGCAGTGGATTTCTAGTTCCCAGCATGCTTTGCATAGGACTGGATGAGAATAAATGTTGAAATGAAGTGTTAATTTATTTGTTTTTAGTGAAGGGAAAGACCTGTTAGTGTTTAAAGCTGTTATGTTTGACATTTAAAAGAGTTTCTGTAATGTTGAAGTTTTTGGTTAGCGTTGTGCTGAAGAGTAGGTGCTGAAGAGTAGATACATGAAGGTAAACACTACATTGACTCTATATAAGCAATGACTGCGCTAATGCCAGTGACAAGTAATATCTTACTTGTTCATTAAATATACAAGTTAAATAAGTTATGTTAGCATGTGCTATGATAGCTGTTGATTTGAACTGAAATAGATAAGACTTAATTTTTTGGAGTAATCAACTTAAAAATTTGTGTTTATGCTACAAATTATTAAGTTCCTCTAACTCAATGTAGCTTGTTGGTTGAACATAAATTCACTCAAAGTTGTCATAACTCAAAAAAATGTATGCAAATTGTTGTTTTAATTTTTTTGTTGAGCCAACAGATTCTTTTTTAGAGTGTGGGCCGTCCAGTGCTCAACGACGGCCGACCGTCGTCTTGGCTTGTCATGGCCTTTAGAAGCTCTCATCACAGCCAGACTGTGTTTGACCTATTGAAGCATCATTATCATCATTCTGATTGTGCTTTGGCAACCCAAATGATTAGCCCTCGCATCTCCAGATGGCATCATGCTCTCGGTACACTGAACAAAAGAGCTTGACCAAGGGCACGCAAGCTTCCTCCACTTCAACTCACGGAGAAATCTATAGTTCTGTAACTCTGTGTAAACCTTCAAAGATGATCACATTACTTTTGAAATCCTGATCTAACATCACTCACAGTCTTGTCAGGCTGTTGATTCGACGACAAAAGCTAGCTAGCTGTCTTTTAATTGTCGCCATCTGCCTTTTCAGGCCTCATTAGAATGCCGTTCGATCGGACCGTGATACGCCGCATCCTGCCTCTCTCGCAGGAAAATTCACAAGCATTCGACTTTTGGCCTGCCTTCAGGGTTTTGGATATCATATCAAATTAAATTCCTTAATTAACATCCTTCGGGGGTGAACAATTAAACATAATTTCAGAACAGACCTCAGTTGACTTAACAGGAAAAACCCAATGCCAAGAGCTCAAATGCAGCCTGCTGTGTTGTACCCATATATTTCAACATGCTAGGACTCAAACAGCGATAGGGGGTGCGGTTTTGGCTGGCTGTGGAGGTTTGTCTGGTGTGACACGCTGCTCTATTATCCCAGAATAGAACACTTGAAGCTAATTATCGCTGTGTGAGCACAGTGGGCCCTAAGGGGGCCGGTTCCTCTACTTTAGATGTGTGAGTAATGTAGAGGAAGGCTTCAGCTAATCTCTAAAGAACTGACACTCCGATACAGAGCAGCAGTATTTTGTGATACTCAGCACAGCCAAACTGGGCCACAGGCGGGCAGAGCACTGAAATGAGAGTAAATATTTGTTCGCTCGTACTTACTGTAATCAATTAATCAAACCACAAGATAATGCAGGTTACAAAAACAGAGAAATTAGTAATGCATTAACGTTATTAGAGCTGAAGAAATGCAAAACAATGTAATGTAAAACTACAATTTAAATTTGCAAATTAGACTGTGGCACTGTTTATATTGACCAGTTAATTTATTGTTTTTGGTATAAACATGGAATAAATTCCATGCATTATAGTGCGGGTGTAGCTCATTTCACATACAAATGGGGATAGCCAATCATAATTTACTTATAAAAGTGTTAAGGCCTGAAACATACTCTTCTAGTTATGCAAGCTCAATTTTGTGCTGCGCTGCATTATGAATGTCCCTGACTGCAATTCATGATGCAACGCATTCTCTGTGTGGCCACAAGGGGTGCTAGTTTGTATGTTTCTGGCCTAAAGCTTTTAGCAAATGTAAGGCTACGTTCACACTGTCAGTTTTTGGGATCGACAACCCCACTTACTTACAGGTGTGAGTCTTATCACTTTTGACATGACGAGAGTCCAATCGAGCTGAGTTCATCAGTCAAATCTTCATAAACCGACAGCAGCATTTATATCTGGTGGAGAGCGGAGCAAAACTGACAAGAGCAGCTCCGGTGGAGAACAGTGACTGGATCTAAAACATTAAAATGATTCCTGAAATTTTACAGGTGTGAGTTCGGTTATAGAATGCAGTTGTCACTTCCGTAAATACCGAACTGTGTGAGAATGTAACCATATTAAGGACTCAAATATAGGACTGGCAACTGTATTCTGCTGCTGTCAGTAAGGTAGATATAAACAAAACTGTGTATTGTGTTTTTTAATACCGGTATTTACGTTTGGATGACCAAATTTTGGTCCAACTTTATATTAGGTGTCTTTAACTAATATATAATAACATTTAATTTATTAATTTAATAAAATGTCCTTATATTTTTTAAAAATACCTGCATGTAATTACAGCTGTAATTAATTTCTGTAATTAAATTTTAATTACACTGTTGACACTTCCCTTACCGCTTAACCTACACTGTAAACCCGAATAAGTTGGCAAAACTAAAGTTTAAGTAAGCAGAACTTGCAGATTTTTATTCTGTAATCATACATTTTAATTGCTCTGGGGCCGTATTCACAAAACATCTTAAGGCTAAAAGTAGCTCCTAACTTGCCGATTTAGGATAAACTCTTAAAAATAATGGGCGTGTCAGTCCTAATTTTAGGACTACATTTTTGCTCTAAGAGTATTTCACAAAGCATTTTACCGCTAAAACTAGCTCCTAAATCTGTGAAACGTTAGGAGTAGTCAAGAGGACTCCTAAATCACTAAGATCAAATCACAAACAATAGTGAATGTTGCCTCAATCCACCTCGGCAATCCACCCAAAGACACTGTAGGCTATAGAGACCATTAAGACAATAGCGATAGAGCCTTTGGTGCTGAACCTTTTCTTCATAAACACAATGCATATTTTGATTTATAGATTTTAATCTACGATAAAACATAAATATTTAATAAATAAATAAATAATGTTTGATTGGCAGTTGTTTTCACGAGTTCACACTTACAAGCATATAAGCGTTTTTTCTGTGCTCTCGGATGGGATTGAGGGCTCCGAGCTTGGAATTTAGCCCAAACCCAGAGTTCTGCCCCATATCCCCAGCCAATGACTCACTGGCGGGTGGCGGAGGGATGCAGAAAACTGTCGAGGTAACTAGTTGAGTCGGCTCTCGGCTGTGTATGCCTCCTCTCGCGCTGATTAGATAAAACTTTTGTTTATAAAATAGAATTTTTGCTTGAATTCTGCAATCTCTCAAAATGCAGACATGTAGGCTGACAATTAGCTGAACATATTAGTTTAATGAGTTTAATTAGAACATACTAGTTTAATTAGTGACGCTTAGCCTACTTTTTAAAAATCTTTATTTAAATATGGCAACATTTTTATTTAAAAACTTTATTTGAATATGGAAACATGATACCTTATTCTACAATATTTCTTTAATTAAATCACTGACAGAGACCCCTCCCCTAACATCCAATCACTGTGGTCATAGTTAGTAAGTGTGATGACATCATCCATAGCAACGAGGTCAACCCTGCCCTTACTCTTAGCTTAAGACTTCTCTATATTCCTTAGTAAAAGTTGGTCTCAGCAGCTTTGTGAATATGTTTTAAGAGAAAACTCTTAACTAAGAACTTTTACTGCCATTTAGGAGAACTCTTAGTGGTAAGATAAAATGCTTTGTGAATACGGCCCCTGAACTTTAAATATTTGAGTAAGCTAATTCATACATTTGACTTAAAAATATCATGTAATCTCAAATTTTTAGTACACTGTAAACCCCAACGCTCAAAATAATCAATTGATTTGAGTAAAGCCAACTCAAATTAAACAAATTAGTTCAAACAAATGAACTTCTTTTGAGTCCACAAAACTGACACATTTTAAGTAATCTGAATTGTTTCATTGTTTTGAGTTTTATGAATTTGTTTCTTTTAATTTAGACTTAAACTTAAATTTAACCGAAACTGGGCTGGGATTTCTATTCGCAACATGCTTTGCCATGACACTCAAAAGGGACAGTAAATGCCAAAATTAAGTGTTATATTATGTTTTTTTGTGTGTGCAAGATTAATGTTAAGTGGGAGATTTAGAAGTGTTTAATTTTGTAGGGTTACCATCATGGTGACGAGTGGAGCATGAGCTTAGTTTGAGAACAGATATATGTTAAATGTATTATATTGCTGTCCTCATTCAGCAAGTGCTATGCTAATGCTACCAAAGCATTGTGTAACTAATTAGCAAGGTTGCATTTATTGAATTAGCTAGTTAAAACTAATCAAGTTTCCAAACCTAACCATACTACCAGACCTGTCTCTAATCTTTACCCGTATCCCACCTCAATAGAAGCACATGTGTTATGCAATACAACATGAACACAACAAGTACATTATACTTATTTTTTGATGGAAGTGCATAGTAGTTAAGGATAAAGCATGGCCAAAATTTTTATCACAAAGTCGTTTTTCACTAATTTCTGTGTCCAACATAACTTGTAAACACTGAAACTACAATAAACTACAATAACTACAAAAATAACTGCCACAAATGATTATTAGTTTTTGATACATGGTGTATTATAAAATCTGAAACCTTTACAATCTGCCTGCATTAAACATGATAGCAACACTAAAATGTGCTGAGAAATTTAAAGCGTTAAACGCATTAACTTTGGCAGCCCTAAAATACTAAAACTGAAATAAAAACGTCTCGGTTACGTATGTAACCCTCGTTCCTTGAAGGAGGGAACGGAGACGTACGTCAGAACTGACCGAGGAATTGGGATCTATTTTCAGAGACCAATCTACTTCGAGTGTTTAGAAACGAGCCAATGAAGATTGGCATGCGGTTGACGCATTCCACGATCCGCCCAGCATTGCGGGTATAAATACGGAAGTGGAAAAACCGCATAACGCTTTTCAACTGAGGAGCCGAGACGAGTGACTTGGGCCTTCAGCTGAAGCACAGCACCTGGCGACGGGGAATGAGGGTTACATACATAACCGAGACATTCCCTTTCAGTCGGTCACGTTCGACGCACGTTCGACGCACGTTCGACGTATGTCGAACGTGACCGACTAAAAGGGAACTAAATAAACTACAGCTAGAAAATGAAACTACTAAAAGTAACAATGATACTGACAGTGAAAACAAACTCAAAATAAAATGCAATTAAAAATTCAAAACCATAATAATAACTGGCCTGAATAAGTGAGATCATGTAACTCTAAATTATAGCTGTTTTTGTGCACGAAACCATCCATAATATTATGCATGGACTTTAGGAGGAAAAACTGAAGTGTGAAAAGTGTAGAAAATGTCACGATTTAACATGAAGTGTGTAATTTTGTCTATGTAAAAATATTTTATCATATGCCAGATTGATTCCCCTGAAAAATATAAATATATGAGGTGGGAACAACAATTTAAACAAACATATGCCTTTTTAGTACACTTATTCTAAAAAGGGACAGTACAAGTGAGAGAGAAGGAGTGTGTATTTGGCCTCTCTCTCATCCCAGATAGACCTCTGACTGGTAAACATTTTCAAGAGCTCTTTGTCCAACGCAGGCCTTCCTAACCGTCCATCTCACATCTATTAAAGAGCAGGGATGATATGCTTTTAAGCCTCATTACTCCAAGGGTGAAGAGCGTTCGCGGAGTAGTGCTGCGCTGACCCTCAACTCCACTCCCATTAGCATAATTGCATTTCAAACGATCGGGATGTCCAAGAGACAAAACCATCAAAATGATCCGACGCGCCAGAAAGCGTCCAGCTCACCTTCATAAACGACATCTGAACATGAGAGGGAGAAAAGAAGAGAGAATCTGGGAGGCCACAGGTCACCGTTACCCAAAGTAACGGACTCCTCCATCTCTTTAGGGAGTGATGTCGCAGCCTTCCAGCCCTTCTGATGCTCTTTGTCTGCTAGTTTTCCTCTCCATCCATCTGTCCATCTGTGTTCCCTGTCCAAACTGTCTTTCCGATGGAGTGTATTCTCCCACCAACTGTCCAATTATCTCCCAGCCTCCCTCTGTGATGCACGCCTGCCGACCAGTCACGGTTTTGTCCGTAGAGTACCATCTCTCTTTTTTTGCCAGCGCCTCTATCTTTCTCTCTGAAAGTGATTGTGATAAATGGATCCAGAGGCGTGTCTGTGGGTAGGGCGGCTTTTTCCCTAGAGCTCTCAGCCATCAATCAGGCTTGTCTCCCGAGTCCAGGTGTCCATAAACATGCGCATAAAATAGGATTTTTTTCAGCAGGTGGTAGTCTGTCCTTGGGAGGAGAAGAAAGTCAAATTGGCATACAGTATATTAGAAACATGTCCCTTATGTCCCACAGGACGCAGTATTTACAGTTATCTGACAGTAGTTTAAAGACCAGCACAGTCCATCATTTTGTCTTGAAATTGCTTTGAAGGCAAACAGGAGGCCGTTTACAATATGGCCATTATGCAATGTGCCTCGTTTTATACAAACGCATGCGTTATTCGCTGGAAATATTGTCCAAAGGGAGCAAGTCATAAATAAAAGCCCAACGACGTTGTTGCAGTACAGTTGTGCACGGTTGCCTTTGACATTTCTGTATCTCTGATCAAAACCGAATCCCTAAACTTTACGGCTTTGTTCCAGGGAAAGGGCAACTGGTTTTGAAGCTGCTCATAAACAACATATGCTGTAAACAATCCCGGACACCCTAGAGGCAAATCTAACCTTGAGGCTCTGAAGCAGATGTTGGAATAGAAAATACTGGAGAAAACCTGATCATAGCCGCTTTGTGCGAATATGACGCACATGAAGTACGGCATCTACCAGCAAACGTTTTTTTTTTTTTTTTTCTGTGATAAGAATAAAGCTAACAGATCCACCTTATTTTGCAATGTGGAATTAAGCTATTTTCTGTGAATGTGCGAGACTTCCGATACATTAGCTGATATAGGTAAATAACAAAGTAGTACAGTAAATGGAAAAAGTATTTGCGCTACAAACCAGTCTCTTTATAATTATGACAATGCATTAAAACAATATGTTTGCAATTCAGTTTGCAATATCAAGCAGCATAAGCTGTTTTTTACAGCTAAAAATAACTGAAAGCGGATGACATGAGAAGCCAGACATATTTAATTTACAAATGGCCGAACACGCTCTTCATTAAAAATAAGGTGGAGACGTTGAGAATTTTTAATAAAATGTGATTTAAAAAAAAAAAAAAAATTCATTCTAATATGCTGAGCTGGTTCTCAAAAACATATCTTATTATTATCAATGTTGACAACAGTTGTGCTGCTTTATTGTAAAGACATTTAAAATGTTACAAAATATTTTTTTGTAAAATATTAAATGTCTTTACCATCTCTTTTGATCAATTTAATGCTGAATAAAAGTCTTTTAATAAAAGTATCTTACTGACCCCAATAGAACATACTGGAGAAAACCTGATCATAGCCACTTTGGAAATATGATGTACATGCAGCATGGCATCTACCAGAAAATATTATTCTTTGGTGGTAAGAGTGAAGTGCACAGGTCTATACGTTGTGAATTTTTAATAAACGTTTCCAGAGGGTTTTTTTTTTATTGTCAGATGTTAAAATTTCATGTCACGTTATTACAGCTTTCAACTGACAATTTCAGCTGAAAACAATGCATTTTTAATGGAAATTCTCATACTGAAAAGGCATTGAGGTGTAAACATAATCTTGTGCAAAGAGTACAAATTATGATACAGTATATATTGTATACATAGGCTATGAGCTATTAATTTCATACACATTTATGTTGAAACACTGAAAAAAAAGCTGATTGAAGGTTGGCAGCAAGAGTAAATCTGTGGTTTATATCTCAGTTGGTGTGTGCAATATCAAACTAAAATAGACTCCTTGAGTATTTACTGTGAAGGTGAAACCTCCCCTCAATACCAGAGGCGTGATAGATGGATAATGACAGATCCAATGCAAAAAGAAAAAAAAACCCATTCAAAACAACAGCACAGCTTCTACAACACTATTATAGAATGGCACAGGGCCAAGTGTCAATACCCACATTTCCATTAAGACTCCATCTGTATATTTCAACATATATACTATGGGTGAAAAAGAACTATAACGTTTACTACCCACAGTTCGGTATTCATTTTATATTCATCTCCAATTTATTGTCACTTTTGAAATAGAAATATTAAAGAGAAATTTAACACACACATAGTACTGGTCAAATTTTTGCATTTACATTCTGAAATACTAACACAATTCAAAAATGTCAGTATCATTACTCCAGTCTTCAGTGTCACATGATTCTTCAGAGATCATTTTAATATGCTGATTTGCTGCTCAAGAAACATTTCTTATTATTATCAATGTTGAAAGCAGACGATACATATTTTTCAGGATTCTTTGATGTATTATACATTTTAAAAGAAACATTTATTCATTTAGATTCATTTATTTGAAAAAAATGTGTAACATTTTATGTCTTTACCATCACTTTTGATCCATTTAAGAATTAATTAGTCTCTCAAAAAGTCTTACTGAAAACTTTGAACAGTAGTGTGTGTATACTAATAATGTGGGTATACTGTATATATATATATATATATATATATCAATATACACACTGATCAGGCATAAGATTATGACCTTATGTTACTCAGGTGAAGTGAGTAACACTGATTATCTCTTCATCCTGGCACCTGTTGGTGGGTGGATATATTAGGCAGCAAGTGAACATTTTGTCCTCAAAGTTGATGTGTTAGAAGCAGGAAAAATGGGCAAGTGTAAGGATTTGAGCGAGTTTCACAAGGGCCAAATTGTGATGGCTAGATGACTGAGTCAGAGAATCTCCAAAACTATAGCTCTTGTGGGGTGTTCCCGGTCTGCAGTGGTCAGTATCTATCAAAAGTGGTCCAAGGAAGGAACAGTGGTGAACCGGCGACAGGGTCATAGGCGGCCAAGGCTCATTGATGCACGTGGGGAGCGAAGGCTGGCCCGTGTGGTCCGATCAAACAGACAAACTACTGTAGCTCAAATTGCTCAAGAAGTTAATGCTGGTTCTGATAGAAAGGTGTCAGAATACACAGTGCATCGCAGTTTGTTGCGTATGGGGCTGCATAGCCGAAGACAAGTCAGGGTGCCCATGCTGACCCCTGTCAACCGCCAAAAGCACCAACAGTGGGCACGTGAGCATCAGAACTGGACCATGGAGCAATGGTAGAAGGTGGCCTGGTCTGATAAATCCTGTTTTCTTTTACATCACGTGGATGGCCGGGTACGTGTGCGTCGCTTACCTGGGGAACACATGGCACCAGGATGCACTATGGGAAGAAGGCAAGCCGGCGGAGGCAGTGTGATGCTTTGAGCAATGTTCTGCTGGGAAACCTTGGGTCCTGCCATCCATGGATGTTACTTTGACAATTACCAACTACCTAAGCATTGTTGCAGATCATGTACACCCTTTCATGGAAACGGTATTCCCTGGTGGATGTGGCCTCTTTTTAGCAGGATAATGCGCCCTGCCACAAAGCAAAAATGGTTCAGGAATGGTTTGAGGAGCACAACAACGAGTTTGAGGTGTTGACTTGGCCTCCAAATTCCCCAGATCTCAATCCAATTGAGCATCTGTGGGATGTGCTGAACAAACAAGTCCGATCCATGAAAGCTCCACCTTGCAACTTACAGGACTTTAAGGATCTGCTGCTAACATCTTGGTGCCACATACCACAGCACACCTTCAGGGGTCTAGAGGAGTCCATGCCTCGATGGGTCAGGGCTGTTTTGGCAGCAAAAGGGGGACCAACACATTATTAGGTCATAATGTTATGCCTGATCGGTGTATATATATTAGGGGTGTAACGATACCCTCATGTCATGATTCGATACATATCATACTGAACTCACGATACGATATTATTGTAATACTCCAAAACATATGGTAAAAGGTTAACAAAAAAATGTACTATTAATTAAAATGCTAAATTTGGGATTACATTTGGGGTGGAAATTAATAGTTTTGGACTGGTGCTGGTAACCCAATGCACAGGACAATGGTGATACCAGAACAAAAATATTCATGATTCTGAAGCTGAAAATACAGAATTATTTTAGACGAATGTGCTTGCACTCTGTCACTGACTAGATATATTTAAAATAATGTAGGCCACTTTTTACTTGTAACAAAAGACATTTGGCATTATCAGGACCCACAAATATTCCCCCATTGCATTATTATATATTATATATAGTAGTTTAATGTACTGACACTAAAACTCTGTAAACTTGATTTTTTTCCTCACACAGTAATTTTCATTTTGGGTGAACTGTCCACGATAAAGATTGGCACTATCCAAGATACATATTGTTGCATTTTTGTATTGCGATATATTGTAAAACGATATATTGTTACACCCCAATCATATATATATACAAACCTGAATATACTGTAAATGATGTAAATATGTGACAACCAAATTATTCATGTGTGTATCCTATATATTCCAATAAAAGTCTTTGTTTTTGTAATTTTACAATGCATAGCCTTTTCCTGCTAGTGAAAGTACATTAAGCCATTTACCGCTGAAAGAACTTTTCTGATTGGCTGTGATTTCCATTTTCACATTTGACGTTGATAGAAAAATGGCTTGTTGCTGCTATCTTAGTACACGGCGAAACAGTTCCAAGAATGTCATTGTGTCTCATACAGCGCTAACACTCTCTAAATTGCACCTCGGCCATTTGTGTAATTAGGTTGCTTTCTCACTCAGGCTCATAAAAGCCAAGAGAAGGAAAAAATCTACCATCATTAGACATCACCTAGCACCCCGTATGCAAATGTAATCTTAAAAAACAGTGTATTTATATTTCTCTATAGAGCTTTTGTTCATCTCAGCAGGTGTTTAGAGGAGCTCTGTTTAGAAAGGTAGAAAAACATCAAAAGATGTTTAGTGAACTATTATAGAGCCTCTAACTGGTTTTACTTCACATATCAAACTCTACTTTCCATGTTCAATTTCAAGTCTCTGTATCTACCGTGTTCTGCCTTGTCATGATCAAAAACGGCTTGTTTTGTTGTGTGAGTAAACAGTGTTGCACTAGCCGGTTTGCTAAGGTGCAGAGTTGTTTGCTTCTCCTCAGACATGGTCATTTATCCATTGCATGATAGATGCGAGTCAGCTCTGAACCCTGATTTGCCGCGTTGCAGAATCCACCCATGTAGCTGAGGAATAACATCCTCCATCTCGCACTGTCTGCACGCCAGACTGTTTGGCCTGCGGGCGATGTATTAAATGGTATATTGATAATTGAAATCTTTTCGGCTGACTCCGTTTTGCTGACGGAGCTTTTTGGAAGCAGATGGCCTCCATTACTCAAGGGTGTAGGTTGCTGTGCGGGGACACGGATCCAGCCTGTTCCACAGCTCCGATACTCACTTAAACATGGACGCTAAGAGGAAAGAGGAACAAACAAGTAAAATGTCCAGTCAAGTGTAAAAGAAAAGAAAAGATAAGCTCTCATGTATTCAGTACACTTCGAACGAGTCGTGCAGGTTCCCTGCTTTACAACATCAGGAAAAATCAGACCCTTCCTGAAAATCAGTCAACTTCTTGTCCAAGCTCTTGTCATTTCAAGACTGGATTACAGCAATTCTCTACTGGCAGGCCTTCCAGCATCTGCAACTAAGCCTCTGCAGATGATCCAGAATGCGGCAGCACATCTGGTCTTCAATCGGCCAATGAAAACCCATATCACACCCCTCCTGATCTCACTCCACTGGCCCCGTTGAGGCCAGAATCCAATTTAAGGTTGTGATGTTGGCTTCCAGAACTGACACTGGAACTGTGCTTTCCTACATCAATTCACTCCTACAAGTGTACACTCCCTCCCTCAAGCGAAGGTCACTGAATGAGCAACACCTTCTTGTTCCTTCACAAAAGAAAGTCACTCTCCAAAACTTTCACCCTCTGTGTTCCTCTTTGGTGGAATGAGCTGCCAACCTCCACTCAAGCTGCTGAGACCATCACGTCTTTCAAGAAGCACTTAACCACCCCAACACCCTTAAACAAATGCACTTAAGAAGAAACAAATCTCTGCATTTCTTCTCTTCTCTAGCTTGATTCCTTATCTAGTTGTGAAATAAACCTGGCATTGTATGTTAAGAATATTGTTGACTCCTGGTTGGACGAATTGCTTTAGTTCCCCTATTGTAAGCATCTGCTAAATGTATAATGTAGGCCAGTAAGAGCTGTGCGTGTAAACCTCACTCCCCTGGCCTCAAGAGGCACGCTAGCGACTGAAGCTGGAGGCTGCGGCCTTTAGCATCCTTGTTAGCGCGCCCACCTCCCATGCTAGAAACCACGGTTTGAATCCCGCTCGGAGCGGGTCAAGTAGGACCGATTACAAATGCATAAATGTTTTTCCTTGAAAGCCACCACAGAGAACTTTCCCAAAATGTCTAGTTGATATTGGATTTAAGTTTGTGTGCACTTTATTTCATGCTAGAACTTATGGAAATCCAAGTCCGCTAGTTGCCAGTTTGGTTTATTTGGGTAATTAAAAGTGGTTTTCCAAAATCACCAGTGAACTTGAACAGGTGTTCTGGGGTCGGGTTTAGTGTAGTTATTGTTAATTATAACTAAAACTATTTAAACTCACTTTTGTTAATTGCAATAAAGCTAAAACTAAATAAAGTATAAATATTAGGTTAAAAACATTTTGCCTTGGCAACTAACTGAAAATTGGTTTAGGTTTAAAAACTAAAATGACTAAAAACTAAAACTGAATTAAAAATCAATTAAATCTAAAAAATAAAATAAAATAAAATGTAAACTAAAATGAAAATAAAAACTTACAATATAAAAACATGTACTACAATAGTACATAAACAATACTAAAATAACACTGGTCCAGTTCATGTAAACTGCAGAAACATATTCACAAAATATGATTAATAAATATGTATTATATATGTATATATAAATATATATATCTAATTCACATTCCCAAGATTAATATATTTATGAAACATTACTCAAAAATGTGTTTATTCAGATTCAAAAAATATGATTCACAAATGCAAAACACAATTTATGGATGCACAAGCGTTTTCAGGTTTTTTTTTGTTTTTTTTTTACCATTTATGAATTGATTTTTGAACCTGCACTTTCAAATCTTCAACAATTAATTCATACATTAAAAAATATTAAAAACAATTTGCATAGTGAATAATATATTTTTTTAATGGAAATTGTGAATTGTGAAATTTGTGAATATATATTTTAGGGTGGTCCACAAAAATGAAAGTTGTAATTTCAACCATGGTACCCTCTCAGTTTGTTACTTAGCCCTATTGGAATTATGCTGCAAAATACTGGTTTAATTGACTAACATTTAGAGGCTGCTCAGTGCTCTCGAGTTTTGTTTATTTCCGTTGTTCACCTCCAGTTCCCGGAAGGTAAAGAAGAAAGTTAAACACATCAGATAAGTAGTCAGCAAATGCAATATGTATTAGAAAACAACACATTAAATTAATTAACTCCTGGAGAATGAAGATGGAGCAAGTAGAACATTTTTAATTAAATTAAAAAAGTTTCATATCATAAGTCAAAATTCAGTTTCAGTTTTTTATGTCAGCCACCATTTAAATGTTTATATTTCAAAAAACGAATTGGAGTAGAAATATGATTATGTAATTGTAAAGTTGATATTATAACTGTATTATTATTAAAAAAAAAAAACATAGAGTGTAATTTAAGTGTTTGTATAGAAATCAGTTAATTTTTACCTTCAATATTATAGTAGGCTAATGTAGCCTAGGCTACAACTGACTCCCATAGTTTACAGCATTAGTTAAGATATATTTTTTTCCTTGAGAAAATTTGCCATGTATTGTACCTGATATATATCCAAAATAATATATCCGATATATATATCCGATATTGAATCGAAATCTAATCGAATTGCAAGCTTGTGAATAGAAATCGAATTGTGAAATTTGTGTCAATACCCAGCCCTACTAACCAGTCACATCACAATTAAAATATTGCATCAATACTGAACAATAATTTGTAAACCTTTATGAGGTTTGCAGCCATTTTCTGGTACTTTTCACTGAATTTTTACTAATTATATAATGTGCAATAAAATGTCTGACAGGAAGTGAAGTGAATGTGTAAACAAGATAATTAGTAAATAAAAAGTAAAATAAATAGAATAATCCAACACATCATACCTGAGTCCTGGATACTTGATATTATTGCACGACCAACAGAAATCGTACATGCGAACCATAATTCATCTTGAGCAACCTCTGAACTCCATTCAAATTCAATCTAACTTGGCAGGAGTCATTGTTATATGAAGGGTAAAAGAACTAAGGGGTACCATGCAAAGTTTTAATCATTTAATTTTTTACATTACATTGTGGACCACCCTAATATATATATATACACTCACCTAAAGGATTATTAGGAACACCTGTTCAATTTCTCATTAATGCAATTATCTAATCAACCAATCATATGGCAGTTGCTTCAATGCATTTAGGGGTGTGGTCCTGGTCAAGACAATCTCCTGAACTCCAAACTGAATGTCAGAATGGGAAAGAAAGGTGATTTAAGCAATTTTGAGCGTGGCATGGTTGTTGGTGCCAGACGGGCCGGTCTGAGTATTTCACAATCTGCTCAGTTACTGGGATTTTCACGCACAACCATTTCTAGAGTTTACAAAGAATGGTGTGAAAAGGGAAAAACATCCAGTATGCGGCAGTCCTGTGGGCGAAAATGCCTTGTTGATGCTAGAGGTCAGAGGAGAATGGGCCGACTGATTCAAGCTGATAGAAGAGCAACTTTGACTGAAATAACCACTCGTTACAACCGAGGTATGCAGCAAAGCATTTGTGAAGCCACAACACGCACAACCTTGAGGCGGATGGGCTACAACAGCAGAAGACCCAACCGGGTACCACTCATCTCCACTACAAATAGGAAAAAGAGGCTACAATTTGCACGAGCTCACCAAAATTGGACAGTTGAAGACTGGAAAAATGTTGCCTGGTCTGATGAGTCTCGATTTCTGTTGAGACATTCAGATGGTAGAGTCAGAATTTGGCGTAAACAGAATGAGAACATGGATCCATCATGCCTTGTTACCACTGTGCAGGCTGGTGGTGGTGGTGTAATGGTGTGGGGGATGTTTTCTTGGCACACTTTAGGCCCCTTAGTGCCAATTGGGCATCGTTTAAATGCCACGGCCTACCTGAGCATTGTTTCTGACCATGTCCATCCCTTTATGACCACCATGTACCCATCCTCTGATGGCTATTTCCAGCAGGATAATGCACCATGTCACAAAGCTCGAATCATTTCAAATTGGTTTCTTGAACATGACAATGAGTTCACTGTACTAAAATGGCCCCCACAGTCACCAGATCTCAACCCAATAGAGCATCTTTGGGATGTGGTGGAACGGGAGCTTCGTGCCCTGGATGTGCATCCCACAAATCTCCATCAACTGCAAGATGCTATCCTATCAATATGGGCCAACATTTCTAAAGAATGCTTTCAGCACCTTGTTGAATCAATGCCACGTAGAATTAAGGCAGTTCTGAAGGCGAAAGGGGGTCAAACACAGTATTAGTATGGTGTTCCTAATAATCCTTTAGGTGAGTGTATATATATATATTTTTTTTATATATATATTAATTTTATTTTGTAAATGTTAATTAGGTTTTAAATCATGTTTCACAAAAAAATAACATGAACACAAACAGTGCTTGAAAAAGTAAAACAGCTGCCACTAGTACTCATAGTGATACTCACCATGTTGACAAAGGTATCGGGTTTCGGACCTAAAAGTACAAGATGAAAAGAGACCAGTAAAGTTTTGGTTCAGACCAAACAGCCTCAGATTCCCCTCTAACTCAGGTTCACCCAAAATAAACTATTTAAAATGCACTGCACTTTAAAATAAATGTTACTTGCCATTTCTTTGATTTACAGTCTCTCCTTTAGCATTGCACTGGATGCAGTAAAAACAGTGATAAAGAAAATGTCACGCAAACTGCTTCTGAAGGACAAACATCAACAACCTATTTACCTACCCAAATGTCCTCAATGCATCCACCATACACAATCCCAGCGGCCATTTCACCTCTGCCCTGAATCACAATGCTGAGCGAACAGATCAGAAGAAAATAGGACAAGTGTGACTATCATACGACTCAAATCTGGAAATGAACACAAGCCTGCAGCAACATCTGGCCCAAATTACCTCCTCCAAACAAATTTGCCATTCCCATTGTTTGAAGCACTAATATGATGAGCAGTAATGAAGCATTCTTCTAGTTATATTGAGCACTCACCATCATGCGACACTCACTCACAGGCAGGAAATGAAGTCACATCACACAACGCAGCTTATCATTACAGCTCAGTACAGTATACTAATTGGTCAGCTTTCCTGCCTTGTATCTTAGTGACATCCACTTTAAAGTCTCTTCTCCAGGAAGACGTAAACATGCCGTATTTGGCGCTTCATAATTGCAGTGCACACCTGGGTGAATTAAACCTTCATTTCCAAGCCGCCTGAACAGAAATCAATGTTTATGCCCCACCCCGGACCGCTGATAACGGCCGACTGGAGAGACGCATGCGATTAACATCTCTCAAGTGCAAAGCCACTTTGAAAGGCTAAACTGAGGCAAAGTAGTCAACGCTTATTGAAAATGCTAGGTCAGGTATGATGGAGTGGTTAGGATTCAGTAATTATCTGTTTTTCGTTGGAAAGGCTGGAAGCGGTGTGCCTTTGCTAGATGGCTTACTAAAGTCAAGTGACTTTGCTAGCATGCATAATAAACAGCTCATCTCAAGGAACTTAAAGGGACACGCAAAAATGAAAATGTGACTTCCTTTCTTCTGTGTAACAAAAAGAAGTTATTTTAATTTTCTGTTGTCCATGCAAAGAAAGTCATTGCGTACAATGTTGTTTTGGACTCCATTAACTTTCATTATATGGTCAAAAACGTATTTTATGTTCCATAGGTCTGGAGCAACAAGAATAAATGACGGCAGAATTTTCACTTTTATGGTGAACTATCTCTTTAAGATGGCTTGCTCACAATGTGGAAACATTTGAATAATCATACATCTGCATTTCCTGCCACCAAGGGCGTAGGAATGATCTGAAAAGTGGGTGGGAACATTATCACGTTGGTCATGAATATTAATAAGGGACATGACATTCCATAGAACAGCTTCTTCTTGGTTTTTAAAGCCGTTTTTTTTTTTTACATGTCTGGGTACAATTCATTTTCATTGCACTTCTACCAAGCAAAATGTTATGATTGTTTACCAAAAAGTAGGGGAAACATTCTGGATTTGTACGTTCCGGGAGTCTGGAAAATAGTGCCCTTTCCTACAGTCATTTAAAACAAAGTTTTCAGTTCGTAATTCACGCTGCAGTTATCATTTGTGGGATCACATCACTTTAACTTCTGAAAGCGTGAGTAAACATTGGGATAGCAATGTTATTAGCCCATTTATTTTAGCAAGGAGGCACAATTCCAATTCCCGTCATCTACCCTTGAGATATCATGGCGCCCGGTTGTTTATGAGCCCACCCAATCTCCAGCAAAGTGGCAATGTGTGAGATTCGTGCAGATGGCAATGAACTGTGTGCTTTGCCGCAATGAGAAGAGAGAAGGATGCAATCTCTGGAATGATGGCTGACTATGGCGTTGCCCAATATGCTTCACTTCGGTTAAATTTACAGCCTCTGTGTCTTCCACGTATGGCTTGGGAAGAAAGGCTGTCCACAATTTCTCTCCTCACTGCTCAATTCTTCCCCTCCCTCCCTCTTCCCCGCTCTGAGACGTCCTTGGGAGCAAGCGTACTTTTATATTTCTCCAGAGATGTTTTTAAATATACCGCTGTCATTGTTGGTCTGCCAATAATACCATTTTTACCTGTTCATCTATCATCTGTGACATTGCAAGTGGAGGATCTGCATTTTGTTGTAAAAGCAGACAGGTCAGGATTTACCAAGATGAATCAAAGGCTTTTCGACTCTTAAGTGCTCTACTGGGGAGTCAAATGGGGCGTCTGTGCTAGGACAGGACCCCTGGATACTTATTTGTATTTGTCTACAAGCAGAACCTAAAATAGGCAGAAACAGGTTTAAAAGTTTTAGCATCAGGACTGGCTATTGTCAGCTTTCACAGGATATGACACACTTTACAATAACATGTCACAAAATCATAATCACTGTGCCTGAAACTGCAGCAAATGTGTGGAAGAGAGAATTAGTAATTAAATAAATAAATACAAGCACCTTATGTTGCATCCCAATTCGCATACTATCTGTCCTAAATAGTATTCGAATTTAGAATTAGTGTGTCCCAAATCGTAGTATGTTGAAATGAGTAGCCTATTCCAAAGATACCCAGATGGTCTACTTTTTCCGGTTGGAATCCGAAGTGCAGGGCTGAATCCGAAGTCGCCCCTTATAGCCTCAAATATGGCATTATTTGAGGGGACAGCCATTTGTAGAGGTGTCTGAAACCATAGTGGGCATTATCGAGTGCACTCATTCAGTCCCACGTTGCACTGCAATAACAAGTGTACAGCCGAATTACACTCAACGGCTGTCCGAATTCACTCACTCGTTTTCATTCACTCCTTCAAGTGGACTAACGAAGGGAATAGTGATTGAGGGTTTAGGGGGCAATTTCGGATTCAGCCCAGATCTGTGCACACAGGCATAATATAATGACTAATATTGCCCACAACCCATTGCCGTTTGACAAGGATTCGATTAGAACTACAAACACGAGTAAAACGTGTTAAAAAACTACAAGCATGGCGGATGTGTGAGACCTACAGTTAAGTAGAGAGGTTTAGATAAAGGGGTTTGAGTTATTAATAATCAGTATCTAACCCGACGAAAAGATATTTATTCTATGTTATCCACATTATACTTTATCTGAAACAGCATCGTGAACTTTTATAAAGATATGTTTGAACCTTTAAATGGATCATTATGCAAACGCATGAGGAGAGTTCTCAGCATGCTACTACATTTCTCACTGAAACAGTAGGAAATAAGGTTAAATTGCATGTGGAGGATTTTCACTGTGACAAGATGATTGACAGGGCAGTTTAAACAGTGAGAGGATGCACGTAACTAAGCGACAGAGCTGTCTGTTAAAAACGCAAAAAGTATGTACTTTTTCTTCACACAAACAACATACTTTTAGGGCATAGTGTTGGGCGAATTGGGACACGGCATTAGTGAGAAAAAGAATCACAATATGATTACGGAAAAAAAATAAAAAAATAAAAAAATAAATAAAATAAAATAAAATAAAATAAAAAAAACATTTTAGAGGGACAATGCTAAAACCATTTACCATCATAGTTTCATGGCAAAAGGAACAGAAGAGGCAATTACTTGCATTGTGAAAATAACTTGCACTGTTTAATCACAATGTTTTAGCAGGCCTCATTTATCAAAACAGAAGACACGCTCAAGTGTGCTGTTCCAGTGCAGATATGTGTGTCACTGAAACACTGCAGTAACCGTCAGTCCCCTGGGACGACATCTCACGGGAGGGCACATGTACAGAGCAGTACGCTTTCTCTGCCCAATGAGCAATGTCAACCTTTCATGAAATGCACAATAAAACTTCTAAATGGCATTTAAGGCTGTTGAACCCAGAATGAATGGCCGGAAATCTTTCCCACAGACACATTTTGTCCTTTAACACTTAACAATGTTTTGTAAGGAGATTAAGAAAGTGGCCCCCGGAGGGCACCAGTTAGAGTGAATCATGGACAAGAGAAGCCTTTTCAGAGAGCCCCACTTTCAAAGTCATCACATCTATGTTTCATAAACCTGTGTTACATGACAGCACCGCTGCATTTGTCCTGCTCGATTGTTCGCCGCAGTCAATGGAGAACGCCTACGAGCTCTTTTGATGAAAGCTGTGCACTGAACTGAGAAACTCAAGGCTAAATGCACATTTTAGTTCAAAGGGACATGCCGTTCAATTAGGATCTTGGCAGAATACTCAAGAAAACCATTTCATTTTTCATTTGAGGTTTTCATGGTTCCTTGGTTGTTGTTTTATTCATTATTAATGCACTCTATATGTAGCCTGATTTATATTGCATATGTATTACAACAATTATTATTTTTATCCTGAAGGACATAAATGGAAAACGTCTCGGTTACGTATGTAACCCTCGTTCCCTGAAGGAGGGAACGGAGACGTACGTCGGAACTGACTGACGAATTGGGGATCATTTTCAGAGACCAATCTACTTCGAGTGTATAAAAACGAGCCAATAACGTTGGCATGCGGTCCACGCACCGCCCCGCAGCGCGTGTATAAAAACGGAAGTGGAATACCGCATCCTCGCTTTTCCAACTGAGGAGCCGAAAAAGTGACTCGGCCCTTCAGCGGAAGCACAGCACCTGGCGACGGGACGTACGTCTCCGTTCCCTCCTTCAGGGAACGAGGGTTAGATACGTAACCGAGACGTTCCCTTTCAGTCGGTCACGTACGTCGGAACTGACCGACAAACTGGGGATCCCTACCAACACGCCAGGGAGGCTGGCCCTTCCAGCGCCCTGCTTGAGCTCGCTGGAGTGCTCCTAGGTTGGAACAGGAGTCAGGGCTCCAAGCAGGGAAGGTCCATCACTGCTGTTTCTGCAAGACCCACTCAGTGTGACTATTGGATAACGCTGGGAAAGCGTGCCTGTCTCAGGCAGACGGAACGCTGCGGAGCCACGTCCTCCAGGAGAGGAGAGGTGGAATACTCATAAGGACTAACCTAGCAGGGTAGTGCAACATATGGCAGTCTCTGGGGTGGATCCAACCTGGTCCCAGGAGGGAAAGAACACCACCAGAGACGACAGAGCGAGCTCTGTCAAGGGAAAGACACGGGGCTAGCCGAGTAGGGTAGCGGGTACCGTGGAGAATACACATATGGGGTCGCCGTAGGGACCGCTACATATGGAACCCTGCCTACACACACGTTCCACAAGCATACGGGTGCAGGCCTGGCGTCAGACGCCCGCAACGTCTGACACCGAAGGGGTGACAGAGGAGCTCGACAGGGTTAGCCATTTCTGGGGAACACAACTGGAGACAATAGATGCACGTATCCGGCACAGCGGGCGGGAGTGGCGTTGCAAGCCGACACAAGAACGGGCACTTCGCGCCTACCGGCCACTGGGGGCGAGTACACGGGAAGAAACCGGCTCTACACGGAGGCTATAAAATCTAGCGAACGTGTTAGGTGTCGCCCAGCCCGCAACTCTACATATATCTGTCAGCGAGGCGCCTTGAGCCAGCGCCCCGGAGGAAGCCACACTCCTGGTTGAGTGTGCTCGTAACCCGAACGGGCAAGGCACGTCTTGTCCAGTGGGCTAACCTCTGCTTGGAGACAGCCTTTCCCTTCTGCTGGCCTCCGTAACAGACGAAGAGCTGCTCTGAGGTCCTAAAGCTTTGAGTCCGGTCAACGTAAGCGCGAAGAGCGCGGACGGGACATAAAGCCAGGGCTGGGTCTGCCTCCTCCGAGGGCAGCGCTTGCAGGTTCACCACCTGGTCCCGGAAGGGAGTGGTGGGAACCTTGGGCACATATCCGGGCACTCTAGGCACGATTCGTTGACCGAAAGAGCGTGCAGGTTCCCTACCCTCTTGATGGAGGCCAATGCAGTCAGGAGTACTGTCTTTATGGACAGAATTTTTAACTCTACAGACTGCAAAGGCTCAAAGGGAGGGCTCTGAAGTGCTCTGAGCACCAGAGTTAAATCCCAAGAGGGTATCGAGTGTGGACGAGGAGGATTTAGCCTCCTCGCACCTCTGAGGAACCTGACGATTAGGTCATGCTTCCCTAAGGACTTACCTTCAACTGCGTTGTGATACACTGCTATTGCTGCGACGTACACTTTGAGGGTGGAGGGAGACAGCCTTCGCTCCAGCCCATCATGCAGGAAAGAAAGCACGACACTAACCGAACACCTTCGGGGGTCCTCCCGGCGGGAAGAGCACCACTCAACAAACAGGTTCCACTTCAGAGCATAGAGGCGCCTCGTAGAGGGGGCTTTAGCAGAAGCGATGGTGTCTGCCACCGCTTGTGGCAGGCCACCTAGAACCTCCCCGTCCCGTCCAGGGACCAGACATGGAGTTTCCAGAGGTCTGGACGCGGGTGCCATAGAGTGCCCGTCCCTGAGAAAGCAGGTCCTTCCTCAGGGGAATCGGCCAGGGAGGGGTTGTCGAGAGGAGTGTGAGTTCGGGAAACCAGGTCCGGTTGGGCCAGTAGGGCGCAACTAGCAAGACCTGCTCCTCGTCCTCCCTGACCTTGCACAGAGTCTGTGCGAGAAGGCTCACTGGGGGAAACGCATATTTGCGTAGGTCCCGGGGCCAGCTGTGCGCCAGTGCATCCGTGCCGAGGGTGCCCCCGGTCAGGGAATAGTACAACTGGCAATGGGTCGAGTCTGGAGAGGCGAACAGGTCTACCTGCGCGGCTCCGAAAAGGTCCCATATCAGCTGGTCCCATATCAGCTCCTGAGGTGTCGACTGACGAGAGAGCTCGTCGGCTGTTTGGTTCAGCGCACCAGGGATGTGAATGGCCCGAAGCGACCTCAGATGCTTCTGACTCCACAGGAGGAGATGGCGGGCGAGTTGCATCATGTGACGGGAGCGTAGACCACTCTGGCGGTTGATGTACGCAACGGCCGCAGTGCTGTCCGTACGGACCAGTACGTGCTTGCTCTGAATCGGCTTTTTGAGGCGGCTTAGGGCAAGACGTACTGCTAGCAACTCCAGGCAATTGATATGCCAATGCAGCTGGGGCCCCGTCCACAGACCCGAGACTGCATGCCCGTTGTACGTGGCCCCCCAGCCAGTGGATGAGGCATCCGTGAAGACCACAGCATGCCTGGACACTTGTTCTAAGGGCACTCCCGCCCGTAGAAACGAAGGGTCTGACCACGGGCTGAAGGTTTGGCGACAGTACGGAGTAACTGGGACTCGGTACTTGCCATCTGCCACGCCCATCTCGGGACCCGGCCATGAAGCCAATGCTGAAGCGGTCTCATATGAAGCAATCCGAGCGGCGTTACCGCGGCTGCAGATGCCATATGCCCCAGGAGCCTCTGAAAATATTTCAGTGGGACCGCCGTCCTGCCTTTGAACGTATTCAAGCAGTTCAACACTGACCGGACTCGCTCCTCTGTGAGGCGCGCAGTCTGGTTGACCGAGTACAGCTCCATACCGAGATAAGAGATCCTCTGTGTGGGACAGAGTTTGCTCTTCTCTCGGTTGACCCGAAGGCCCAACAGGCTGAGGTGACGGAGCACCAGGTCCCTGTGTTCGCATAACTTCTCCCGAGACTGGGCGAGTATGAGCCAGTCGTCGAGATACAGTGGGGAGAACAAGTATTTGATACACTGCCGATTTTGCAGGTTTGCCCACTTACAAAGCATGTAGAAGTCTGTAATTTTTATCATAGGTACTCTTCAACTGTGAGAATCTAAAACAAAAATCCAGAAAATCACATTGTATGATTTTTAAGTGATTAATTTGCATTTTATTGCATGACATAAGTATTTGATACATCAGAAAAGCAGAACTTAATATTTGGTACAGAAACCTTTGTTTGCAATTACAGAGATCATACGTTTCCTGTAGTTCTTGACCAGGTTTGCACACACTGCAGCAAGGATTTTGGCCCACTCCTCCATACAGACCTTCTTCAGATCCTTCAGGTTTCGGGGCTGTCGCTGGGCAATACAGCATTTCAGCTCCCTCCAAAGATTTTCTATTGGGTTCAGGTCTGGAGACTGGATAGGCCACTCCAGGAACTTGAGATGCTTCTTACGGAGCCACTCCTTAGTTGCCCTGGCTGTGTGTTTCAGGTCGTTGTCATGCTGGAAGACCCAGCCATGACCCATCTTCAATGCTCTTACTAAGGGAAGGAGGTTGTTGGCCAAGATACATGGCCCCATCCATCCTCCCCTCAATACGGTGCAGTCGTCCTGTCCCCTTTGCAGAAAAGCATCCCCAAAGAATGATGTTTCCACCTTCATGCTTCACGGTTGGGATGGTGTTCTTGGGGTTGTACTCATCCTTCTTCTTCCTCCAAACACGGCGAGTGGAGTTTAGACCAAAAAGCTCTATTTTTGTCTCATCAGACCACATGACCTTCTCCCATTCCTCCTCTGGATCATCCAGATGGTCAGGAGACTGGCAGTTGACTGGAAAACTTCAGACGGGCCTGGACATGCGCTGGCTTGAGCAGGGGGACCTTGCGTGCGCTGCAGGATTTTAATCCATGACGGCGTAGTGTGTTACTAATGGTTTTCTTTGAGACTGTGGTCCCAGCTCTCTTCAGGTCATTGACCAGGTCCTGTCGTGTAGTTCTGGGCTGATCGCTCACCTTCCTCATGATCATTGATGCCCCACGAGGTGAGATCTTGCATGGTGCCCCAGACCGAGGGAGATTGACCGTCATCTTGAACTTCTTCCATTTTCTAATAATTGCGCCAACAGTTGTTGCCTTCTCACCAAGCTGCTTGCCTATTGTCCTGTAGCCCATCCCAGCCTTGTACAGGTCTACAATTTTATCCCTAATGTCCTTACACAGCTCTCTGGTCTCGGCCATTGTGGAGAGGTTGGAGTCTGTTTGATTGAGTGTGTGGACAGGTGTCTTTTATACAGGTAATGAGTTCAAACAGGTGCAGTTAATACAGGTAATGAGTGGATAACAGGAGGGCTTCTTAAAGAAAAACAAACAGGTCTGTGAGAGCCGGAATTCTTACTGGTTGGTAGGTGATCAAATACTTCTGCATGCAATAAAATGCAAACTAATTATTTAAAAATCATACAATGTGATTTTCTGGATTTTTGTTTTAGATTCTGTCTCTCATAGTTGAAGTGTACCTATGATAAAAATTACAGACCTCTACATGCTTTGTAAGTGGGCAAACCTGCAAAATCGGCAGTGTATCAAATACTTGTTCTCCCCACTGTAGTTGAGGATGCGAACGCCGCGTTCTCTGAGCAGAACAATGGCTGCCTCTGCGACTTTCGTGAAGACGCGAGGCGACAGGGACAGCCCGAAGGGGAAGACTTTGTACTGATATGCCCTCCCCTCGAACGCAAAGCGTAGGAACGGTCTGTGTCGAGGAAGGATAGAGACATGAAAGTACGCGTCCTTCAGGTCGATCGCTGTAAACCAATCTCGGGGACGGATGCATTCGAAAATGCGTTTCTGCGTTAACATCCTGAACGGAAACTTGTGCAGGGCCCGATTCAGGACACGCAGGTCCAAGATTGGTCGTAACCCACCCCCTTTCTTGGGTACAATGAAGTAGGGGCTGTAGAACCCCGACCTCATATCGGCTGGAGGAACTGGCTCAACCGCGTCCTTCGCCAGTAGGACATCGATCTCTGACCGCAAGACGTGGGCATCGCTGCTCCGCACAGAGTTGAAGAGGATGCCCCTGTACTTGGGAGGCCGCTACGCGAACTGAATCGCGTAGCCGAGTCTGATAGTACGGATGAGCCAGCGAGACGGCCTGGGGAGCGCTAGCCAGGCCCCCAGAGACCGTGCAAGCGGGACCAATGGCAACACAGACGTACCCGGGGTGGGGCAGCGAGGTGGAACGCTCAGACCCGACCCGGACGGCCCGGAGGCGACCCGGAGTGTTGTCTGACCGTTCCAGGGTGGGGCAGTGTGTGGGAGAGAAGGCCTGGGGGCGTCCTCAAGCCTCACACTGCTCCCTGGCGAAAAGAGGGGGAGCCAGGAGTGGCAAGGCCCGGGGGCGTCGCACACAGCAGGCGTTGTCTTGGGGCCCAGGGACAACGGAAACTGCTCTTTTATTGAAAATGTGGGTACCGCTGCCAGCGGCAGAGTGATGTTGGCCCCCCGGTCCTCCTCCCTCCGAGCAGACCCATCCGTCCCTGGGCTGCCCGTCTCAGGGCCACTTACCCTTCCGTTTACCGGCCGACTTCGCGGGACCCTGAGCGGGTTGGGCGGCACCCTTGCGTCCGGCGCCCTGCTTCCCAGGTGGAGGCTGCTGCTTGGGCTTGGCAGGGGCGGAGGCAGATGCAGGGGGACGCCCTCGTTGACGAGCAGGCGGAGGCGCTGCAGCCGGCGACGGGGTGGAGGCAGCAGCTGGTCGCCGGGGCAGGATATTTTTGATCGCCTCTGTCTGCTTCTGGGCCACCGAGAACTGCTGGGCGAAGCTCTCGATGGTGTCGCCGAAGAGGCCGGCCTGGCAGACAGGGGCGTCGAAGAACTGAACCTTGTCGGACTCGCGCATGTCTGCCAGATTCAGCCACAGGTGGCGCTCCTGGACCACCAGAGTGGACATCGCCCGACCCGGAGTGCGAGGTCCGTCGCTGTGCGGAGTTCCTGCATAACGCCTGGGTCGGAACTACCCTCGTGCAGATCCTTTAGCGCTTTGGTCTGGTAGACCTGCAGGAGTGCCATGGCATGCAGAGATGACGTGGCTTCCCCGCAGGCTGTGTAAGCCTTGCCCGTTAGGTTGGACGAGAACTTACACGCCCGGGAGGGGAGACGTGGGTTAACCCTCCAATCCGCAGCGGCCCTGGGACACAGTTGCATCGCCACGGACCACTCGACTGGGGAATCCCCACATACCCCTTAGCCGCGCCACCATCGAGGGTAGTGAGGACGGAGAAGTCACTAGATCGGTTTCTGGCGCTATAGGGCGTCGTCCACGACTTTGTGAGCTCTTCCGGAAAGAATGGTACCGGGGCGGGGCGCTGAGAACCAGCACGGGCCGTCCTGAAAAACCAATCGTCCAGCCGCGAGGGTTCGGGACACGGTGGAGGGTTCCACTCGAGCCCGACACTTGCGGCGGCCCGGGAAAGCATAGCCGTAAGCTCTGGATCTGACTCGGGCAACGCTACCACACCCGAAGGGGGTAACGCAGCCGAATCCTCATCTCCAGAGCCCATTAGCTCGTCCTCCGATGCAGCTATCGAGATTATATCCTCAGCCGGAGCCCTGAAAGAGACGGCCGGCCCCCCATGGGAAGGACCAGGCCGCTCTTCCAGAAACTCCACTGGCGCAGCGGAGGGGGGAGGGGCCCAAGGGGCTTGTTGGACCATCGGAGAAGCCCTCACAGTCACCCTCAGGTCTCCACCAAAGGCATCAGCCAAAGTAGCAGCTCTGCTTTGCAGCGGGAGGACCACTAGATCGGGGGATGCGCAATGGGACTCCACCCCTTCTAAAGGTATTCGAGCCTAGACCGAAGAACTGCGATGGTCATGTTCCCGCAGTGGGAACATGAGTCATTCACGAACGCCGCCTCAGCGTGCTGAACGCCCAAACACGTGAGACAGCGATCATGACCGTCAACTGGGGACAGAAAACGACGGCATCCAGAAACACACGGTTTGAATGACATATTGAAAAAGACGCAGGGTCAAACCATGTTGCTCTTTTAGGAAGGGAAAAATGCTCTTTTTAGGAGTGCTGAGGCACTCAGGGAGATGGCCGTGGCTCACAGCGGTCCGATAGTGCAAGCCCGTGTGTGAGCACCCAATAAACGGAACGCCCAGCCAACCAACACAAACACAGTGTACGTTGCAGCGGCCACTCGCTGAATCGCACCGTTCGACCGTTTGAACTGTAGACCGTTCGGCTCCGAAGTTGAAAGCGAGGATGCGGTATTCCACTTCCGTATTTATACCCGCGCTGTGGGGCGGTGCATGGACCGCATGCCAACGTTATTGGCTCGTTTTTATACACTCAAAGTAGATTGGTCTCTGAAAATGATCCCCAATTCGTCGGTCAGTTCCGACGTACGTCGAACGTGACCGACTGAAAGGGAACAATGATGGGTAATCTACCAATATTATCCACAGTATTTAACTACTTACTTCATACGGCCTTTTAGGGGTTCCCATCATAGGAAACACACAGTTTTATCAAATCATATGTCATCAATAGTGGTTCACTTGTGCGCACCAAACAAGCAGACACAGGCCCCTGAAAAGATGGGTCTCGCTTCCAAATGAACTCTGGTGGGATTTGACTGAAATATGAATGCAGCACAGACCAAAGACATCTTAAAGAACCAAAAAAGAACCTGTTTGTGCGGTTCATTTGATTAAGTGTGAACGCCATCCAAACCCTGGTGCGCACCAAACAAGCGGACCGAGACCCCTGAAAAGATGAGTCTCGCTTCCAAATGAACTCTGGTGGGGGGTATGAACACAACACGGACCAAAAGCATCTTGAACCAAAAACAGGATGTGAAGTCACAAGATGTGACCCAGAATGCTAAAGCATCTGTTTTTTCTTGTCACATAGGAGCTACGTTGCCCATTACAGTTTGGTACATGCGTCAGAAACACCCTCTCCTTGCAGCAGATCTTCATTTGTGTGCAACAGAGGAATTTGTGCCATTGTTTTGACTCCATTACGCATTTTATAAACTCTTCACGAGTTCTTAGCTGGTCAAAATACCTCTTGTACACAACTGAGAGAAATCATGTTTTAATGAAAAGTAACACATTATGTTTTAATTACCTGAACAATGTAAATCTCGACAAACACCACAGCTTTACGTCCTGTATGCAGAGAAAAGAGACAACTGTCACTTCCTTCACAATCTGAATAATGCATTTAGTGTGGAGTGTGTGGACCGCCCCCCTCCCCCCATTCCTTATTCTAGTGTTGTGATCTCTCTTTCTCGAGCACATCACTCAAAGTCAATCAATCATAAAGAGTGGTACTGCAGCATAAGAAGAAGAATATTATAAAATGTTTCTACACTCTGTCACTTAAAGCAGTCAAGTATTAAAACACTGCTTTTGCATTATATACAGTATGGACATTTGTGACTGTTGTGCTACCAGTTGCAAATGTAATTGCAACAGTCGGACTGCATGCGTCCAGAATCGCTCTTGAGTAGGTACATATTTTGAATGAGTAATTACTTCACAACCTCTAAAAAAGTATGTTCTATATAGGATATAGTGTGAATGTGTGTAGTATGAATGTAATCTGGGCGTACTACATTCGCCATGTTGTCATTATCATGTGACCTACCAGCGTCTGTTGCGTCGCTTCACTGCCGTTCACAAATAGTAAAGTGTCCATCGTATGCACACTTCAAAATCTCACCGGAAGTAGTAGGTCATCCGGGTACTGTTTGCCGACTCTGTACTGTGAATTCAGATATCTTTTGTCACATAATACGTTTTTCACCTACTATATAGTATTGAAGCATGCCCTTCGTCATCACTGACATCATTTCCTGTTCACCAGCAGTTACCATAGACACGAGAGACAAAAATACAGTTTCTGTGTCTTCACTGTGAGTCAGAGGTGTGCGTCTGGGGTAAACAGTTCTAATGGAAAATCATCTTTGCAACTGATTGGGATCATTCTGTGCTTCCAAGAACAGTGTGATACTGATACCCTGAGCCCACATCATGTTCTAAAAGCCCTCCTGAGTGTACTAGACTAAATTAAGTTAGCTAGGCTACAGATTAAAACAATGCAATAACATTTAACTGTGATAACAGTTGACTCTTGCAACAAAGTTTGAATAGAAAACGAGGCAAACACAAACATGATATGCAATTGACTGTAAACGATGAATAAAACATATGGAGTAAGAAAAACTTTAGGTAACAGAAGATGGAAGGGAAGTAATTTTCTCTGATTAGCATGATGGAAACCACACACTGTCAGATTAATGCAGCAGCAAAAACTGTAACGTTATTACTTGGCAGTGAGTTCCATGCCACAAATCCCAATCAAATACACACCCAAAGTAGCAGCTGCACATTGACTTGCCTTTATATTCTAGTGGGAAAATGTACCAGCAGATTTATAAAGAGAAGAAACATTGCATTAGCAGGGTATTGAATTATGGCACATATAGCTGAATGGCTTTCAATTCAGTGAGGTGAAAGAACAGGAATGACGCACCACTAGGACTCGTTTTCATTTTTCATTACACAAACAGAATCTCCTTTCCCAGGTTCAATAGTTGTGCACATCACACTAGCACGGATGAAGGACAATAAAGTTAGTCAGTCAGTGTTGTTTTACTATCATTGAGGTACTATTATAGTTTTTATGCACTTTGTAACTTTCGGCCCACTAGCAGTTTAAAAAAAACAACTTAATGCACTTTGCGGAAGAACATTGTTTTGGTTGTGCAGCGCTACAACAACCCATAATGAAATGACCATTAACAACAGATAATGCTTTACAATGAACTCTGTTAGAGAGCTACATATGCCAATTTATCTGTTTAATAAAATACCTTACTCACCTGTTAAATAATAATAAAAACGTCATCTCCGCGTTGCTTTTACAACATTTCAAACCCCTCAGTTCTCGCCATCTCTGAAAAGCCAAGCCAATGTTGATCCTTGTTTTATTACGAGCTCTGTTGCGGTCTCTTTTTGCAAACAGAAGCTCCTCTGTTCTGTTTTTTTTTTTTTAAACAGGTGATTCCCGGGAAGTTTGAGATTTATAGCGTGCTCCATGTCAACCTTTCTCGGTTGTTGTGACAACTATGGCACTCCCACAACATACACATATCAAAGTAGCCGGAGCAACTTTTCTCTATTTACAGATATGACGAGACACGCACGAGCGAGTGATTTCCTGCGAAAACCATCCTGTCAGGTCTAAAACATTAACACTTATAATAGGCTTACCATAATGAATCAGGGTAAGACAAAAACACATTTTGAAAGAAGAATTGATGATGTATTGACTTATTTAAATTTGGTTAATTTTGAACAAAAAAAAGTTACATAGTATTCCTTTAATATTTTGAATCAGATTTATTGTTATATTTTCTGTTTTCACTTTTAAAGTTTTAGTAATTTTGTGTTTAATAGTTTTATTTAAAGCTGCAGTCCGTAACTTTTTTTGGTTAAAAATTATCCAAAATCAATTTTTGAGGAAGTACACAACAAGCCAGTATTCAAAACTATCTCCTTACCTTAGCCCAATTCACAACGGTAAGCTTGTAATAATGTGTTATAATTAGAGTGGTATGGTGGATTTCCGCGGGAAATTCAAGCATGTCTTTGCGTCATTACGTCACGTCTGTACACATAAAGAAAAAGTCCGACTAGTAGTAGTAACGCGCGTGAGGAGCGGACCGCATGTTCTTCAGCGGATCATTTATAGCCTTTTCTCACAGCAGCTGGAGTAATTAAACTTATCATTTTGATGGTAGATTGTAATCCAGAAAGGCCCAAATGACATCATCAGTGAGTGCGTTTACATGCAGGTTCTTAAGCAGCTTATGCTTAATAAGCTGACAACGCAAGTGGTCATGTAAACGCGGTAACCCGTTTTCTTTTAACGGAGTAAGGTCATAAACCGCTTAAGCATAAACCGGTCGACATAGGTAGTTTTTTGCCTCTTACCCTGATTTCGCGCGGCATGTAAACGCATTAACCTGCTTTCTGTGGGCTTACTGAAGTGCACATGTGTGTTACGTGACAGGAACGCATCCTTATTGTAGCGTTTTGCAGGAAAGAAAGAAGGAAATATCACAAACGCATAATCTTTCATGGCCCAGAAAAGGTGTTCTCATTTCATGCAGCAGAAGAAGAAGTGGTTCAGTCAAAACGTTGCATCTGTAACTGCACGAGAGGATAACATATGAGCTGGAAGTTCCCGCTGACATGTTGCAAGCTTTATTTAACATTACAACTGACATAACATATGGAATACTCAGAGTCAGATACGCAAATGATTATGTTTTGACGTCACTACAGGCAAATTACCTGATTTATTAATAAAGTCATGTAAACGCGGTTTACTTGCGTTGTCAGGTTACTGATGTGCATGTAAACGGGGAAAACTGGTTATTTCAATAAGCTGATATTTGTGAGTTATCAGTTTACTGGTGTGCATGTAAACATGCTCAGTGACAACTGGAGATTCACCCATAGTCAAAAGCAAAAGAACAGACTGTACGGAAATTGAAATCTACAGGTAACGCTAATAAACACTAAATACACGTAGTCACGCAATGCTAATGCTGTTAACATTAACAATTTGAGAACAAAGTATAACAATAATAATAATTTACACGGTTTGATGTTATATGAGCGATCGTTAGATTTAATCACCGTTGGTAGCGTTGGTAGTAATGTTTTGCTCCCAAAAGTGGCAGACATGTTACTTGTTCAGATGACATTTTCCGGTGAAAATTCTTATTTAGGTTATACTCCAAGACTAGCAGAATCTGTGATTCTGAAGTACAGTATCCACACCGGTGCGGTGACTGACAGCCAGCCGCACACACTCCTTAAAACAATAGATTCATCCGCGCTGAGGAGCTGATGCACAACTCACGTACAAATGATAACGCCGCAAATAACTGCAATTGCAGGTTTCAAACAGAGATGGCGACACAGAGGCAAAACTTACGGACTGCAGCTTTAAAAATATGTCTATATTGTTTTTATTATTTTTTTATTTAGTTTTAGTACAGTAAATTAAAATAAATCAAAATGAGAAATGTTGCATTGGCAACTAATAAAATAAGTTAAAGTTTTTTATATTTTATTTTATTTCAGTTAACGTTTATTTTATTTCAAGTTAATGGTTTATTTTCAGTTTTTTTTTTGTTTAACTATAATAATCCTGCTTACAGTTTAAAAATTTAAAAGCGAACGCCCCTGTTTCCTTCCGTCACAAACATGTAACCAATCCCGTCAACGTACGGGGCGGGGCTTTTCACCACCGACTTTCTATGATGTTCAAAGTGTTTCTAATGATGCTGATTTTGAGATGGCGAACAGGAACATGGCTTGTGTAACATTAGCAACACATTATTAGCTGTTTAATAACATAGTCAAGCCAAAGGCTAATCATATCAGTTTCTGTTATGTGTCTAAAGTTGTATAGAGCGATACATGAAACGCATTACCATTCTGATACATCGACTTGTAGACGAGCCTGTATAATTCACTCTTCCAATTCTTCTGAATCAGTTTTTGGTTCAAACATAGGCCTGTCAGAATTAAACCAAAATTTCCACTTGCCATTGTATAGTGTTTACTACAGTTGAGTGAGTGCATCAGGTAGTCCGAGCCGCTGTGATTGAGTGGAGGTAGGGACTAATTTGTTTTTATTATATTACTTGTATTATGTTTTTTCATCTGATTAATTATTTCAGGTTTGGCAGTCTCTCCAAAAACACTTAAGTGGAGGAGCCCATTAAAAACACACACAACAATATCAACATTACTCGCACATTGCCTGCATCCTTATTGACATTCAATCATGTAAATGCTTTATAAACTGCCCACTCAGTCAACAATTAGCCTTTGCTAAATCCCCAGCGCCTCAGAACGCAGAAAGACTAGAATCCTAGTTAAAGACTGACCTTGGCGCAGATGCAGGATCTATGAGCAATACTAATGTAAAGACGCACTCAGAAATGAATGAGCTAAACAAACCTTATAGTGTCTTATTCCCAGGCATGGAAAATAAACCTTTGAACACAACAATAACTGAATATATTTACCCTCTTTAAAGCATTTGAATAATAAATATTACTCCCAGCTTTGCCAAGATAATAAATTCTTCAGTATGTGATTATAAAGTGGTTTTAAAACAGGGTGAATGAGAACACAATCTCAATGATTGGCGTGTGATGGACAGAGTTAGAATGGGGAGGCGGATCCTGCGGCATACAGAGCGATTCTGACACAGTTTCGCACGGCGGTATGTTGATGAAACATTACTCACTGATTTTTAGTAAAGTGCTTGTTATTTTGTAAATCCGTGGTAATGGCCAGCTCGGAAAATTTGCCTCTGGTAATCACACACGATAGATATGAAAAATTCAATCAAAAAGACGAACTGACGAGGGGAAGAATGAAATTCAATTTTTCACAATGAAATAGATTAGGTCATTTATACTTTTTGGGAAAATATGCAAATCCCAAGGAACACACATACACCAATCAAAAATTTGGAGTCTTTTTTTTATTATTTCAACTGTTTTCAACATAGATTATAATAATAAATGTTTCTTGAGCAGCAAATCAGCATATCAGAATGATTTCTGAAATTCAGCATTGCCATCACAGGAATAAATTACATTTTAAAATATATTAAAATAGAAAAAAGTTATTTTAAATTGTAATAATATTTCACAATATTCATGTTTTTATCAGCCATATCACCCTGTAGCCCAAGACTGGTTTCCCAATGAAGCTAAGCAGGGTTGAGCCTGGTCAGTACCTGGATGGGAGACCTCCTGGGAAAACATGGTAGCTGCTGGTAGAGGTGTTAGTGAGGCCAGCAGGGGGTGCTCACCCTGTGGTCTGTGTGGGTCCTAACGCCCCAGTATAGTGATGGGGACACTATACTGTAATAAGCACCATCCTTCGGATGAGACGTTAAACTGAGGTCCTGACTTTCTGTGTTCATAAAAAATCCCAGGATATCCTTCGGAAAAAGAGTAGGGGTGTAACCCCGGCATCCTGGCCAAATTTGCCCATTGGCCTCTGTCCATCATGGCCTCCTAATCCCCATATACTGATTGGCTTTATCACTCTGTCTCCTCTCCACCAATAAGCTGGTGTGTGGTGGGCATTTTGGCACAATATGGCTGCCGTCGCATCATCTAGGTGGATGCTGCACATTGGTGGTGGTTGAGGAGATTCCCCCCCTCTATATGTAAAGCGCTATATAAATGTAACGAATTATTACTGTGTTTTTGATCAAATAAATACAGCCTTGGTGAGTATAAGAGACTTCTTTCAAAAACAAAACAAAAAAATCGCACTGGAAGGTAGTGTAAATGCGTAATTTACTGCAAATGCACTGAAAGAACTTTGGATAAAACCATCTGCTGTAAGAATCGGCCGCTAAAAACATATTGATAAACCATTTTTATGAATTTAAATATTGTTTCAATAGAGGTTATGGCTCTGTCATATCACCACAGAACCAGAGCCAAACCTTCTGGTTACTAGAACCGTAACCGCTACACAAAATATAATTTCAATTTACATAGTAGTCTAAAATTAAACTGTTTATTCAGTCATTAGACAACCTTGGTAAATAGATTTAGACACTGGCATCAATTACACTGAACCCTTTACTAGGTTTATCCTGGGCCAGCAGTGTGGACTAACACCTGGGTCACATTTCAAACTCAGCACTACGTCTCGTGGATCTGCGGGTGCAAAAAGGGTCTTGGAAGAGCTTCCTCAGGCTGTTCTTTTCCCAGATTCCCTTCTGTCACAGTAAACACCCAAAACTCGCCTCGTCAGCTGTTTAATCTCCCCGACAGCCCAGGCATGACATCCTTTCCCTCGGCTCTCGTTCCTGACATTCCTGTCAAGCCGTCCGCACGCTGTTCGCACAGCTCAGGAGTTTCAGGCATTACAAACGAACTCTCGTACACTGTCCTGCCTGGCCCTGTGTCTGGAAAAAAGAGAATGTCCCTGCCATGACCTTATTTGGCAGATGCCGTTGTCCCATGTACCACCATGTATCCACGACAGGCTGTGAAAAGGGGTTGTTTTGCCAGCAAATGGCCTGCTGTTCCACTCAACGATGTGAAGGCCCTGATCCCAGGCTGTAGCTCTTGGCAGATGGTCTGGCAACTTCCTCACCCATTTCCAGTGCCTTTCTGATCAACATCGTTCCTTTGGCTGGGATACAGAGCCGCTGAGACCCCCGGCTTTCATGCACCGTTAGGCCGATCCCTGAGATGTCCAACTCTCTTATTCCCCTACTATCCGCCGAGAGACTTCTGGACTCATTCAGCCTTGAAAGGTACTGAGAACAGTCCAGTGGGACCAGGGCTATATTGTTCTAACCAGCCGATTTTTTGATTTTCTTCTTCATTTCTGATTCGGCTGACGTTTTTTTTTTAAAACAGTGCCGCACAACAAACTGGCAATGCTAAAGATCTGGTGCTATTCTGAGCGGTGGCAAAAACAACAACAATAAAAAAGTTAAACAAACTTTTATAGTATAGACAGCTGCTGATAGATGGACATGCAAATTCAATATATATATATATATATACACATCTCAAAACCACACAATTGTGACTGAATTAAAAATATAATGTGTAAAATTTGTATTTGTAAAAAATACGTTTTGTAAAAATGTAAATAAGAGAAATAAATATAAAAATAATTAATAAATGCAATAATAAACATAGATTTAAAATAAATGTAAAAATACAACAACCATAAAATTGGGGAAATAAATATAATAACAAAAAACATAAAAACATAAAATGAAAACTGATAATGATCTATCTATCTATCTTTACTGTGTTTTTGATCAAATAAATGCAGCCTTGGTGAGTATAAGCGACTTCTTTCAAAAACACCTCAAAATTTGTAAAGTAGTGTAAATGCGTAATTTACTGCAAATGCACTGTAAGTACTTTAGATAAAATCATCTGCTAAATGTAAAAATATTGATAAACCGCTTTTATGAATAAGAATATTGTTTCAATGGTGGTTATGACTCTGTCATATTTATCACCACAGTACCAGAGCCAAACCTTCTGGTTACTAGCCTAGAACCGTAACCGCTACACAAAATATCATTTAAATTTACATAGTAGTCTAAAATTAAACTGTTTACTCAGTACCTATCTATCTATCTATCTATCTATCTATCTATCTATCTATCTATCTATCTATCTATCTATCTATCTATCGGGAAAATGTCCTCACCAATTATAGTGGTTGACCATTTTCAGGACGTTAGCACAGATCTCTGTATTTCAACTGTGCACAGACCAGGATTTCCAGCAAAGCAAATACTGAACCGTAGAAGTGAAATTTGACTTTTAAAGCACCCCTAGATGCACCTCCATTATGAGCATGTGTGCTATTTCCAGAGAGATCATGTATCGTCGGTATACGTGTCTCTGGTCACCCTGACTGACAATATGAGATGATACCTTTGATCCTCCATCAGGACTCTTACACACGGACAGATGCAGGACTTATAAGATGCCTGGCTGGGGGACTAGCATTTCAAAGGAACACAAGCTCATAAAAATACAATCGTATTAAATGGAATGCAGCAGTTGTAAGTCTGTTTGTGGCATCCAGTATCCAGGTAATAAGTTCCTCTCCAAAATGGATTTATTTCCCAACACAGCTATCTTGGATCTGAAAATATTTTATGTAATGTCCTACTTCTTTTATTTTTTCCTCTTCAAGACCACTTTTAATCAAGCAGACAACCAACAGAGTGTCAAAATTACTGCCAAGAGAAAGGACATTAAGAGGCTTTCTTCGGAAGAGGAAAGGAGAAAAGAAAATCAATATTCAAACACAAAATGAATCTGACTAGACTGTGAACTTCTCTTCAAATGGCGAAGGAAATGGGATATGAAAGATGACCTGCCATAAAAACCGATATCCCACAATGCCATGTCAGAACAAAGGAAAAAGTGACAACGACTAATGAAAGTTGAAGCTGGATTCAGCAGAGGTTTATATCAACAGAGAAAAACTTGATTGCGGTGGCTCTGCTGACTCAGTGGAACAGCACAGTCCTGATTAGCTCTGTGCTACTTAAGCACCACTGGCCGTGTGAGAAACAATTGATTCCACCAGAGCTAATGGGGAACATGAATGGTCTGAGGGCTGCAGGTATTCTGACAAACTGGAAATCTATTTTATGTAGCGCCGACCCATTTGCATTATGACATAAGAGTCTAAATTTCTCCAGTCCGACACTGCGATTGCAATAAACACTCAACCCTTGTGAGAAGAGGACAACTCTTTAGACCATTTAGAAGAGAATGAATACAATGCCAAATTATCTATCGATCCATCCATCCATCCATCCACTGGGGAAAATGTCCTTACCAGTTATAGTGGTTGGCCATCCATCCATCCATCCATCCATCGGGAAAAATGTCCTCACCAGTTATAGTGGTTGGCAATTTTTAGGACGTCAGTAAAGATTATTATATTTCAACTTTGCACAGACCATCAGGATTTCCAGCAAAGCAAGTGAATTGAGCAAATGCCAAATTCCAAGGTCAATCCTATTATCAAAGTAGAAAATTGTTGATTTAAATCAATAATTCAGACACTGGTATTGCACTAAATGCTCAACCCCTGCGAGGAGACCATTTAGAGAGGAAAGAACAAACTGCCACATTTCAAGGTCAAGGTCCGCATGAAGAACATTGACGGTGTAGCCGATGACTTCCATGGTATTTTTTTTCCCATACTCTGGAAGTCAATAGCTACCGCCAATTGTTTGGTTATCCATATTCAAAATATCTTCTTCTGTGTTCAGCAGAACAGTCCCTTTAAGTCCCTGTTTGGATTCAAACTACAGCATGTAAACTCATCCATCCACCTTGTCACAACAGTGAAGTTAATCACCATGCTTTGAGAAAAATACCTGAGTCTCCTGTCTGACATTATACAGGCTGAGATAAGGTGATTCTGAGCAACGGCCCCTCCAGGGTCTTCACTAAACGCTGTATATTTCATTTTCCAGCTGTATGTAAAGTCAATGGCCTCTAAAATAAACTGTCAATCCACAAAAATGTCCTATGTCACACTGCAGCAAACACAAATCCTTTCTCTTTCTATTTTTGTCTCCTGCTTTTCCTCAGATGGAAGATAAAAAGCACCTCACATGACCCTTCTTCCTCCTCACCTTCCTCTCTGCCACCATCAGAACAGCAGATTTCAAAATTGATCCATGTCATCCAGACGATTTCCATTTCAATCTATTTTTACACTTCATGGAAGGAAGGCCATTTGCACCAGGGAATCACTCATGTGTTTCGCTCCGAATGATGATAAATTGAAGGGCGGCGGTGAATAACGATAAAAAAGGATTTTATAAGTTACCATTCTATTCACATTGGCTTTCCTGTAATGCTGTCAGGCTGAATCATGGCTCTGTGTTTTCCACAGAGTCACATGTGGCATAAGCTTGATTTAATCTGCGCATTAGATATTAAATATTTGTGATTCCAAATCGGCTTTTACAACGTGGAGGGGAAAACGCAGATGCTTAGTTGCATGCAAAGTTTAAATAACTTTTCCAAGGAAAAATCTCATCTGTGCACCAAGGTCAAGGTTATAACATATTTTTAAATACACATTCACATCTATGAATAATAACAAAAATAAAAAAAGTATGATGGATGAGTGTTTGTACAAACCCAGTGTGTGCTCACATACCTGTTCAAGAGATTGAAAGATCTTCATTACACAAGAGTACATTTGGACTGCTCATGAAATAAATATTCAGACCATCCCAGAATCATTTACCCAGAATCTTAAAAGCAAGAAAATGCCAAATACATTAACATTGTAAAGGTAATAAATAATTAATGTAACTGTAACACAGTGGTGCCTTAAAGTGAAACTTGTAAAAAAAAAAAAAGGTAAATATTATAAAGAATGTATGAGAAGATTTTTGTTATCTAGGTCATTGTAGAAGGTCTAGTTAATTAAGTTATTTAAGTAATCGCAGTTTAGATGAATGTCTCAACTGGAATGCAGTTCAATTGAGAAACATGTAGTTCATTCGAGAAACTACCATGCAAAAGCAAAATGCAATGTATATACTGTATACTCAGTTTCAGTGTTTGAGTAGTTACTGTGTTTCATTTGTAGGGCAGTGTAGTCACAACATGTTCCATTAGCTTAACTGGTAGAGCATACTATTAGCAACACTAAAAACCTGACTTTGATTTTCAGTGAAAACGTACACTAAATGTCCACCTTGAATGCACTGTATGTTGGGGTTACCAAAATGACACACTTCTTCAAGAGTCACTAAAATACAAAGGCATCAAAGCAATCCAGGTTTAGCTGGTTAGCATGGTCACTGTACTAAACCGTCTGAAAGCGCAAAGACCAAGTCACATGGCTCAAAACATCCTGGCAGCAAGACTTAGCATCCATGAGGAAAAATATGGTACATTTCAAACCATGTACTCCTGTGGAATCCTGTGCAACTGCCATAGAGATGAATGGGAATGCTAACGGATATCTTTCTCCAGGTATTATAGACCTCCTTGTGCTATATTAAATCATGTTTTAATTACGGGAGGATGTACAAATTCTCTTCTTCCCCCATCTGAGCAGTATAGTCTCCCCAAGGACTGAATTCAAATTCCACAGCAGCAGTTCCTCAAATAGCTAAAGAAGATGATAACTGGATCCATAGTTAGCCGTGAGGAGGGAAATAGTCTTAACCTATTCAGTCTTTAAAGCATTTTGGGGCATTTACTGTCTTTCCGACCAAAAGAACAAAATTAAAGAGAGAATAAGATGGAACTTAAGACAAAGACGATAAGACGAAACTTTTGCTTGCTCCACAAAAAAACAAATGAGAACTTGTCCCATCAAGCTTACCCCTTCAAAAGTGACTGGCCGTTTTACACAATGGCCTACCAAAAACGGGCAAAACCCCTCAAGCGCAAATCAGGTGCTTACAGAAACCGTGCCAGGTTTAACTGCATAGCAATGAAAGAAAGAGTTTGCAACATCATTGATGGTACACAAACATTGATGCATTGTCCTCTTGTCTGTTTGGAAGCGTTCAGAGAAAATGTTCTCATGCTCTCTGTTTGTATGCTGAACGGACTGTGTTGTCTGGTTAAATTAATGAATCCACATTGGTGCATTTATTGGAGGCAATAACTTTGAGTGCTCCTTGCAACGACCCTGTAATATTTCGGAGTTGATGTAAAGTTCAAATGAATGAGGCATAAATAAAGTACATATGGATTATTGATTAACCCCACAAGTCCACAAGTTTTCAGAGATTCCTAGACTTTTTTGTTTAGTTTTTTTGTAGGCCTGTAATGTTGCCAATTGTAACAGACAAGAGTGATTACAATTAAGCTCAGTAGTCTTCTATATAAATGTACATAATATTAATATATTTAAATATAATATTTAAAAATTAACACATAAAAATAATATTTAAAAATTAACAAAACATTTTACACAAGTAATGAAAACAAATCAAACAATAATAGTAATAATTTATAAAAATAATTATAAAAATAAAATAATAATTATAAAAATAATTTGATTTATACACATTACAACAGGCAGTTAAAATAGTTAGCACCACCTTATGGCAAAAATAAATAAATAAAAAAAAATATTTCTAAGAGTTAAACTAATGATATTATGATCAAAAGATGGCAGGAGATTTGTAGTAGTGTGTAAGATGACGTGTGAGATGATGAAAAATCAATGTAAAAAATGTTACAATTGCCCCCGCTCTCACCTCCATGGTAAATAGCTGTGACAAACACATTCATAGTCTGCCAGACAGTTCTGCTGAAGTAGACAACATCTTACATACAGTGGGGAGAACAAGTATTTGATACACTGCCGATTTTGCAGGTTTTCCTACTTACAAAGCACGTAGAGGTCTGTAATTTTTATCATAGGTACACTTCAACTGTGAGAGACGGAATCTAAAACAAAAATCCAGAAAATCACATTGTATGATTTTTAAAAAATAAATTTGCATTTAATTGCATGACATAAGTATTTGATCACCTACCAACCAGTAAGAATTCCAGCTCTCATAGACCTGTTAGTTTTTCTTTAAGAAGCCCTCCTGTTCTCCACTCATTACCTGTATTAACTGCACCTGTTTGAACTCGTTACCTGTGTAAAAGACACCTGTCCACACACTCAATCAAACAGACTCCAACCTCTCCACAATGGCCAAGACCAGAGAGCTGTGTAAGGACATCAGGGATAAAATTGTAGACCTGCACTGGGATGGGCTATAGGACAACAGGCAAGCAGCTTGGTGAGAAGGCAACAACTGTTGGCGCAATTATTAGAAAATGGAAGAAGTTCAAGATGACGGTCAATCTCCCTCAGTCTGGGACACCATGCAAGATCTCATCTTGTGGGGCATCAATGATCATGAGGAAGGTGAGGGATCAGCCCAGAACTACACGGCAGGACCTGGTCAATGACCTGAAGAGAGCTGGGACCACAGTCTCAAAGAAAACCATTAGTAACACACTATGCCGTCATGGATTAAAATCCTGCAGCGCACGCAAGGTCCCCCTGCTCAAGCCAGCGCATGTCCAGGCCTGTCTGAAGTTTGCCAGTGACCATCTGGATGATCCAGAGGAGAAATGGGAGAAGGTCATGTGGTCTGATGAGACAAAAATAGAGCTTTTTGGTCTAAACTCCACTCACCGTGTTTGGAGGAAGAAGAAGGATGAGTACAACCCCAAGAACACCATCCCAACCGTGAAGCATGGAGGTGGAAACATCATTCTTTGGGGATGCTTTTCTGCAGTGGGGACAGGACGACTGCACCGTATTGAGGGGAGGATGGATGGGGCCATGTATCGTGAGATCTTGGCCAACAACCTCCTTCCCTCAGTAAGAGCATTGAAGATGGGTCGTGGCTGGGTCTTCCAGCATGACAACGACCCAAAACACACAGCCAGGGCAACTAAGGAGTGGCTCCGTGAGAAGCATCTCAAGGTCCTGGAGTGGCCTAGCCAGTCTCCAGACCTGAACCCAATAGAAAATCTTTGGAGGGAGCTGAAAGTCCGTATTGCCCAGCGACAGCCCCGAAACCTGAAGGATCTGGAGAAGGTCTGTATGGAGGAGTGGGCCAAAATCCCTGCTGCAGTGTGTGCAAACCTGGTCAAGAACTACAGGAAACGTATGATCTCTGTAATTGCAAACAAAGGTTTCTATACCAAATATTAAGTTCTGCTTTTCTGATGTATCAAATACTTATGTCATGCAATAAAATGCAAATTAATTACTTAAAAATCATACAATGTGATTTTCTGGATTTTTGTTTTAGATTCCGTCACTCACAGTTGAAGTGTACCTATGATAAAAATTACAGACTTCTACATGCTTTGTAAGTGGGCAAACCTGCAAAATCGGCAGTGTATCAAATACTTGTTCTCCCCACTGTGTTTATGTGAGATTATGCTCAAAAACTGTCACTATTTTTCATTCTGCATGGGGGAGAATGGGGCTAGTTGACACACTTTTTATTCCAGTAATGGTCGATTTTGTTTTGAAAGTCTTGAAAGTCTTGGTTATGTAAAAGATATTGAACATTAAAGTGCCCCTATTATGCTATTTCAAAGGTTCCTAATTTAGTTTTGGGGGTCTCCTGCAAAAGGTTTACATGCATCAGAATTTTCTCATAATATACAGTACATTGCACATCACCTCATTTCTCAAAGAGTCTGAAAACGGTTAGTTCAAAGATTCAGTTGCTTTAAATCCCTCCTTTTAGGAGCCTACTCTGCTCTGATTGGTCAGATTACCATATCTGAATTTCAGTTCCAGAGGCCTCCTGAGCTTGAAACACAGTGACACTTCATGAAAAGTAATATTCGAAAAAGCACAATAGGGGCACTTTAAATATATAATTTTATTAATTCTTTAAAATCCTAGTTTGGTGTGGTCTTGCATAACACATTACTCCAATGTGATAAAGTGCATTACCAGATGTTTGCAGTGTGTGAAATATTTCAAATGAGGACACGGGCTTTTAAATAAACTGTCCAATGGAAGTCTAGGGAATGCGTGACTATTTATTCTGCCGGTGTGGGAAAGTTTGCCGCTAATGGAGCTAGGACTAAAGCCTCTCTGGACCGTGAACACCTCCTTTAATCTTTATTTATTTAATGAGCGCCTATACGCCGCAGTGTTAGTAATTAGCCCTCTTTCTCCTTCTAACTCCTTGAACATGAAATCACAGAGCAGAGGCCACACTCAGTGCTGAGGGCAGGGAATACACAACAGCAAAGGAGAGGAAGAGAAGAGCAAGCGTTCTCTGGAAGGCAAAAACAACATGCCGAGATTCTGGCGAGCAGCTTGTCTGATTAGTGCTGATTAGGGTCTAATTGGAGTTCTCCAAAACAAGATGACCTCTGCTTTGTTTACTGATGGGATTAATCGTGGCCTGGCAGAATTAAAAATCCCAGTTGAATTAATTCCTTCCTCATTAGATTGAAGCTTTTTAAAATGCAGACTGCATAAAATGTGTTCCCTGTCCCCAAGGATTCCGATTAAAGTTCAGAAGTGTTTTTGAGTTGTTCTGATACTTTTTTTTGCCATTGACGAGCAAAGAGTTCACAAATCCACAGGGGAGAACTAAGGCTTGACCTTACATGGCACAAACAACATCAGAGCAACCGCAAAAGAAATAATTCTAATGAGAACTCATCAGATATTTTTGGATGATTTGTATCTCTTGGCTATATAGTCAGTATTAGCACCACATTTCTCATAGTCACGCTGGACAGTGTACCATCCACAGCCTCAGATTATGCATGCTGCACAATAATATGTCTGAAATAGGCAGTTTAAATCTGATTGGCTGGCTGCAATGCAACAGAGTGCAATTATGGTGACCGCACACTTTTTAGCAGCCTTGCTGGAAGCATTTCTCCTTTTCATTTCCTCCATCTTACTTCCTGGACAAACCTACATAGGTTTGTCACAAATTTGCATAGCTTGGTTCGTGTTGTTGACATGTCGAGAAGATGCTGTTTTCTTTGCGTGCACTTCCAAAGGATGAGGACTCTGGCTCAAATTGATACAATAAAACCCGACTCCATCTTTACTGTTCGTATCATTGTGTATCAAGTGCTGAGGAAGCCTCTGGACCTGCAATTCAAATATGGTAATGGACGTTTTGTTTCTGACACGTGCTGTAAGCAGTAGACCAATGGTCACTTTGATTTTGCCAAGTAAGAGATGTTCCTGGGGGGTATTCCAGAAAGCAGGTTATGTTTTGGGTATGTTTAAGAGTAAGTAAGGGGATAACCTCAACTTTCAGTTCCAAAAATGGAGGTAACTTTCAGGGTATACAGTATGTAATAGCAACTCACGCTCTAGTGGGCATGATCTGCATTCAAATGTTTTTTGAAACGTGTCATTTTCTATGCTATAATGTGTTAATGTGTGAGTAAGCAAGTTTTGGGTTAATCAACCAGGAGTTCAGGGTATATGTGACAGCAAGTTAACCTAGCTTTCTGGAATATCCCTCTGGATTAACCTATTTTGTTGATCTTGGAACAACATTCCAATTTTCATTCCGAAAATTTAGTCATAACCATATCCCTACCACTAAACCTAACCCTACCAATAACTTGGGGAAATGATAGGTGAACAACACTGGTGTAGAAGCACCTAACCCTGGTTGTAAGCCTAAACTTGACATAAACTGTAAACTTGTCCCTCAAATCTGATTGGAATGTTGCTCCAGGATCAACAAAGATGTTGATCCAAGAACATGTTGTACTTGGTGAAATCATGTTCACCGTACACCAATCACAACAGACTGGGCCATCTGACCAATCAGAGCAGAGTAGGCTCTCACTGTAAAAAATGGCTGTAAAATTACAGCCAATTTCCAACAGTAAAATACTGTTTTTTCAATATACAGCTAAATTATGTAAATTTACAGCTAATGGCCCGTAAATTAAGCACTTGCAGTAAATTTACAGCATTTTTCTGCAGAAAGCGGTCAACGCCAACGGAATCTCTTCCAAACTTTTACCGCCTGCGTTTACTTTGCCACAGAAGGAAACTATCCAAGGTAAGTTTATTTCTTGTTAGTTTATTATGTAGCACCCAACTAGTAAAATCGCCCTTTTCATGATAGATTTTTGACTGTACTACTTGGCGCGAATCATGTGTAACGTTAGCAGACAGACAGTTCTCAATGGGTGAGGCATTTCACTAACGTTAGTCAGTGTTCTCCAAACTCCGATTTTAGCGCTAGGTTAGCTAGGTTTAGGAATAATTGACCACGGGCCATTGAATTATTAGGAAAAATAATGCACATCAGAGGTTGTAATGCAGCCAGACTCAAAACGCAATTCAACGGCCCGTCGTCAATTATTCCTCCTCGGTCACCACACTCAATACATTGTTCAGATGTTGTATTTTAAGACATTTGGCAGGCTTAAAATTATCTTGTGTGTAATTATGAAGCAATTTTAGTGATAATGTGTCCATGTATTTTCACGTCTATGTGCGAATGTGTGTCAGAACTGTAAGTGTGTGCGTTTGTATGGGATAAAGAGCGGGAGAAAGAGAGTAACTTATGCGTTCCATGGGTAATAAAACATGAAAATAGTTTGTCATTTTTATCCTTTTTGTTATATTTATTTGCTTGATCAATTTCTTTGTGGGTTTTTGGTTCTTTTGCTTTTCTATCTCTAAACCTTTGAGATAACTGAAATCATTTGGCGAAGTGATATGGAACTGTAATGCGGTCAGATCCTCAAGATGCCTGGAACTACTTGGACCTGCCCGGAACAGCTGTAGAACAGGTAATATTGCGAAAGTGGTTTGGTTTTCTTTTATATGAACCCTTAAATTGATTTACATTAATTTCTGATTTAGTAAGATCAGAGTCATGTATTCTTGCAAACTCTGTGCACACACATGCAGTACTATCTGTGCATTTGTGAGGCACATACATTCACATGCATGTTTCTAGTAGCATACAGAATACACCCATAGCTTACAGACACAGACTCAATCACTTAATTATTCACTCCTCTCTGGCAAACTGGAAATCACATGATCACTTCCTTTTACACATGGCTAAACTGTCTGGTCATGTCTTGGCCCCTGCTTCTTTTAAGATGATATTTTGTCTTGTTTTCTCTACTGTAACAAACATACACCCTCATTTATTTACTTTACAAGTTTCTAATTACGTTCATCTACTAAACAGTTCATTTTCTGTTTCATTTAAAAGTGTGTGCAGTATTGATGATAACTGTCTTTTGCCATGTGCTATGTAGTCACTAGCATTTTCTTATTGTTTTCTTTTCAGACCTGGGCGTGTTGACCAGTTTCATCAAACCTCATGCCAGATCTATCCAAAGTTAGATTTTTAATCTGGAGAAAATTCAAGCTCTGTAGGATGCGTACAATGCAAGAAAATGGGCTCCACCATTGTGATTAATGTAAGAAACGAATAAATAAGTAAAACATTCTCAACTTTAAACTAGTGCTTCGGACCAAGGCTCTGATACTGTTTGAAATGTCTGAACTTTCATGTGACATTCATCCTTCTATTACAATCAAATTGCATCATTTTCTACTTCTCACATGAGCATGCCAACATACTTGCATTACACAGCTACTGTCTTTATACACAGCTTTTATACACCTATTGTTTTGCTACATAAGGCCTTAATTGATCAGGTTGTGCATGCATTACTTTTGGACTTTCCAAATGATTTCAGCCTTTCATTTTCATTATATGCATCTACATTTCCATTTCATTTTTATTATATGCATCTACATTTCTTTCTAAAAATGTTTGTGTTCTGCTGAAGAAAGGCAGTTGTGCACATCTGGGATAGCATCAGGGTAAATTAATGAAAATTAATTTTTGAACAAATTCTTTAAAGAATTGGTGTTGGTTAAAGCAAGTGCTGTTTTCATTTTTCTTAACTTACTGTTTGTATTTATTAAGAGATTCAGTTTGGGTCAGTTTCAGCCAATTTGTCAATGTCTTAATAAATAGCAAAAGATGTACCATAATCGTCTCGGTTACGTATGTAACCCTCGTTCCCTGAAGGAGGGAACGGAGACGTACGTCGGACGTCACCGACGAATTGGGATCACTTCTGGGAGCCCCTATCAGCTTCGAGTGTATAGAGCGATGGCCATTGGCGTGCGAGATTTGCATCTTGTGCTCCACCCCGCATCGCGGGTACAAAGCGGAAGCGGATGCCGCGCACATTTGTTTTTCACTGAGGAGCCGAACTAGTGACTCGCCCATGCAGTGATGGTACAGCAACTGTGGCGACGGGACGTACGTCTCCGTTCCCTCCTTCAGGGAACGAGGATTATATACGTAACCGAGACGTTCCCTTTCAATCGGTCACGTTCGACGTACGTGACCGGGTTGAGGAGTGTGCCCAGGGTTGAGTGCCCAGGGGGGCCGCTGCGGAAGCCACATCCTACCCGTAGGGAGGTATCATGTGGAATATACATGTATGGACTGGCCGTGGGCAGTACAACATACGGAAGTCCCAGGGGTGGCCCCGGCCAATGCAGGAGACTACACCGCACAGAGACGGCAGAGCGAGCTCTGCCAAGGGAAAGACATGGGCTCGCCGTAGGGAGCTGTACCATGGAAGAATACACATATGGGACCGCCTTAGGGGTCACAACATATGGATACCCAGCCTAACACAAGTTCCACCAATGCATACGAGTGTTAGACCTGGCGTCGGACGCTCCGCCACGTCTGACAGCTGCGGGTTGCGAAGGACTCAACAGGGTTCGCCGTTCTGGGGAACTCGACTGGAGCATATCAGCGCACGTATCCGGTCCATGAGGAGGGGAATGGCGCAGCAAGCCGACACTAGAACGGGCACTTCGGTGTTACTGGCTATTTGAAGCGAGCACAAGGGAAGAAACCGGCTCTACACGGAGGCTATAGAATCTAGCGAACGTGTTAGGTGTCGCCCAGCCCGCAGCTCTACATATATCTGTCAGCGAGGCGCTGTGCGCCAGCGCCCAGGAAGAGTCCACACTCCTCAACCCGAGCGGGCAAGGCACGCCTTGGGTTTCATATGCCAAGGCGATGGCATCCACTATCCAGTGAGCCATCCTCTGCTTGGAGACAGCCTTTCCCTTCAGCTGGCCTCCGTAACAGATGAAGAGCTGTTCTGAGGTCCTGAAGCTTTGCGTTCTGTCCACGTAAGTCCACCTCCGAAGGCAGCGCTTGCAGGTTCACCACCTGGTCCCGAAAGGGAGTGGTGGGAACCTTGGGCACATATCCGGGCCGGGGTCTCAGGATTACATGAGAGTTACCCGCCCCGAATTCCAGGCACGATTTGTCGACCGAAAATGCCTGCAGGTCCCCTACCCTCTTGATGGAAGCCAACGCTGCCAGGAGTACTGTCTTCCAAGACAGGATTTTTAACTCTGCTGACTGCAAAGGTTCAAAGGGAGCCCTCTGCAGTGCGGTTAGCATCAGAGATAAGTCCCAAGAGGGTATAGAGTGAGGGCGAGGCGGATTTAATCTCCTCGCCCCCCTCAGGAACCTGACGACCAGATCGTGCTTCCCTAAGGACTTACCATCAACCATTTTGTGATTTGCGGCGATGGCGGCAACATACACTTTGAGGGTGGAGGGAGACAGCCTTCGCTCCAACCCTTCTTGCAGGAAGGAAAGCACAGAACTGATCGAACATCTTCGGGGGTCTTCTCGTCGAGAAGAACACCATTCGACGAACAGATTCCACTTCAACGCATAGAGGCGCCTCGTAGAGTGGGCTCTGGCGGAAGTGATGGTGTCTACCACAGTCTGTGGTAGGCCACCTAGAACCTCCGTGTCCCATTCAGGGACCAGACATGGAGTTTCCAGAGGTCTGGACGTGGGTGCCATAGGGTGCCCCGTCTCTGAGTCACGAGGTCCTTCCTCAGAGGAATGGGCCAAGGAGGTGCTGTTGCGAGGAGCACTAGTTCCGGGAACCAGGTCCGGTTGGGCCAGTACAGCGCAACTAACAAGACCTGCTCCTCATCCTCCCTGACCTTGCACAGTGTCTGCGCAAGAAGGCTCACTGGGGGAAACGCATATTTGCGTAGGCCCCGGGGCCAGCTGTGTGCCAGCGCATCCGAGCCAAGGGTCCCCCCGGTCAGGGAATAGAACAACTGGCAGTGAGACGTGTCCGGGGCGGCAAACAGGTCTACCTGTGCGGTCCCAAAGCGACTCCAGATCAGCTGGACCACCTGGGGATGGAGTCTCCACTCTCCCGGGAGCACTTGCTGTTGTGAGAGCTCGTTGGCTGCACGATTGAGCAGGTCCGGAATGTGAGTGGCACGAAGCGACCTCAGATGCTTCTGACTCCAGAGGAGGAGATGGCGGGCGAGTTGTGACATACGGCGGGAGCGTAGACCACCCTGTTTGTTGATGTATGCAACGGCCGCAGTGTTGTCCGTACGGACCAGAACGTGCTTGCCTCGTAGCGGCCCTTTGAGGCGGCTCAGTGCAAGACGAACTGCTAACAACTCGAGGCAATTGATATGCCATTGCAGTTGAGGCCCCGTCCACAGACCCAAAACTGCAAGCCCGTTGTACGTGGCCCCCCAGCCGGTGGATGAGGCATCCGTGGAGACAACAGCATGCCTGGACACTTGTTCTAGGGGAACTCCTGCCCGTAGAAACGAAGGGTCCGACCACGGACTGAAGGTTTGGCGGCACTTCGGTGTTACTGAGACACGGAACGAGCCGCACTGCCACGCCCATATCGGGACTCGGTCGTGTAGCCAGTGTTGAAGCGGTCTCATATAAAGCAATCCGAGCAGCGTCACCGCGGCTGCGGATGCCATATGCCCCAGAAGCCTCTGAAAATGTTTCAGTGGTATCGCTTTCCTGCATTTGAACGAATTCAAGCAGTTAAACACTGAATGGACGCGCTCCTCTGTGAGTTGCGCTGTCAGATTGACCGAGTCCAGCTCCATACCGAGAAAAGAGATCCTCTGCACGGGGCAGAGTTTGCTCTTTTCCCAGTTGACCCGAAGTCCCAACAGGCTGAGGTGACTGAGCACCATGTCCCTCTGTTCGCACAACTGCGCCCGCAACTGAGCCAGAATCAGCCAGTCGTCGAGGTAGTTGAGGATGCGAACACCACGCTCTCTCATGGGAGCAATGGCTGCCTCGGCGACTTTCGTGAAGACACAGGGCGACAGGGACAGCCCGAAGGGTAGGACTCTGTACTGATATGCTCGTCCCTCGAACGCAAAGCGTAGGAACGGTCTGTGTCGAGGGAGAATCAAGACATGAAAGTACGCGTCCTTCAGGTCGATCGCTGCAAACCAATCTTGGGGACGGATGCACCTGAAGATGCGTTTCTGCTTTAGCATTCTGAATGGCAGCCTGTGAAGGGACCGATTCAAGAACCGCAGGTCCAAGATTGGCCGTAACCCGCCGCCTTTCTTGGGTACAATGAAGTACGGGCTGTAGAAGCCCGACTTCATATCGGCTGGAGGGACCGCTCTATCGCGTCCTTCGCGTGCAAGCGGGACTAACGGCACCACAGACATACCCGCAGCGGGGCAGCGCAACAGCGTGCAGGTACCCGACTCGGATGGCATAGCGGCCCAAAGTGGGGTCTGAGTGTGCAGTGCAACACTTACCTGCTTCCGCTGAGGGGGCGCACAGGTGTGAGGAGGCCTCTCATGTGATTCCTGAGCACAGCCAGCACCCCCTGCTGGCGACTGGAGAGGCGCCGGAGGGTGACAAGGCATAGGAGCGTCGTACACCGCCAAGCGCGCTCTCTTGGCACCCAGAGATTTTGGAAACTGCTCTTTTGGTGAAAATTTGGGTACCGCTGGCTTTAAATTAAATGAAAACCAAAGATTCTCTCCTGGCCCTCCTCCGGGAGAAGGAGTGGTGCTGCTACCACCCCCTGAAGAGCAGTTCCCTCCATCTCTGGGCGGCCCGTCTCAGGGTCTCTTACGACGGCGCTTGCCACCTGGCTGGACGTCCTTCCCACGGCCAGCTCCACGCCAACGCCCTGGTGGAGGCTGCTGCTGGGCTTTGACGGGAGCGGCGGCGGGCGGACGCCCTCGGTGACGGGCAGGCGGAGGCGCTTCGACCGGCGGCTGGGTGGAGGCAGCAGCTGACCGCCGGGGCAGGATGTGCTTGATGGCCTCCGTCTGCTTCTGGGCGGCCGAGAACTGCTGGGCAAAGCTCTCGACCGCGTCGCCGAACAACCCGGCCGAGGAGATGGGGGAGTCCAGGAACTGTTATTTATCTGTTATTTAGCTCTGGGTCAGGCCTACCCTCGTGCATGTCCATGAGTGCCTGGGCCTGGTGCACCTGGAGCAACGCCATGGTATGCAGAGCGGACGCAGCCTGCCCACAGGCCTTTTAAGCCTTTCCAGTCAGACTGGAAGAGAACTTACAGGCCTTGGAGGGGTGGTACGGGTCACCGCGCCAGTTGGAAGCGGACGCCGGACACAGTTGCATCGCGACTGCCCGTTCCACCGGCGGGATTCCCATGTACCCCTTGGCTGGCCTGCCGTCGAGGGTAGTGAGGAGGGAGGAGCCACTCGGCCGGTTTCTGGCAGAAAAAGGTGCCGTCCACGACTTTGTGAGCTCCTCAGGCACCTCCGGGAAGAAAGGCACTGGGGCGGGACACTGAGAACCAGCGCGACCCGCCCCGAGAAACCAATCATCCAACCTAGAAGGCTCGGGACACAGTGGAGGGTTCCACACGAGCCCGACCTTTTCGGCGGCCCGGGAAAGCATAGCCTTTCCCAGAGGGAGGCAGCGCAGCCGAGTCTTCATCCTCCGAGGACTGGAACTCCCCCTCTGATGCAGTGATCGACATCTGTTCGTCTGCTGGAGCCCCGAAGGTCACCACTGGATGCCCATGGGAGGGGCCAGCGGTTTCCTCCGGAAGCTCTACCGGCTGCGGCGCTTCAGAGGGAATAGGGGCCCGCGGAGCCTGGCTCGGCAGGTTTGCCCTAAACGTGATCCTCAGGTCACCCTGGCTATTCATCGAAGTAGGTCTATTCTGCTGCACAGGAACAGCACTAGCACCCTCCCGAAGGTAGGCGAGTCTCGACCTAAGCGCCAAGATAGATTGTGGAACTATCCACAAAAGCTGCCTCAGCATGCTGAATGCCCAGGCACGTGAGACAACGATTGTGACCGTCAGCTGGCGACAGGGAACGACCGCATCCAGAAACGCACGGGTGGAATGACATCTTGAAAAAGATGCAGTGTCACACCCGTGTTGCTCTTTTAGAGGAAACTGCTCTTTTAATAGTGCTGAAGCACCCAGGGACAACCGCGGCAGAATCACAGGGGATAGTGCAGCCTGTGTCTGCTCTCACTGTATGGAATGCCCTCACCGAGCCAACAGGAAATGCTGTGAAAACAGCGGTTTTTCCCAACCAAGAAGTGAGCACGTGGTCGCGCTGCAGTGTGCCTTTTCCCCAGCACAAGGCGATCGATCTCTCTCTCATTCTCTTTCTCTCTCTCTCTGCTTGATAGGCAGGAACAGTCTGTCTTCATCAACGCCTTTCGGCTCCGAAGTGAATGACAAATGTGCGCGGCATCCGCTTCCGCTTTATACCCGCGATACGGGGCAGAGCGCGAGATGCAAGTCTCGCACGCCAATGGCCATTGGCCCATTCTCTATACACTCGAAGCTGATAGGGGCTCCCAGAAGTGATCCCAATTCGTCGGTGACGTCCGACGTACGTCGAACGTGACCGACTGAAAGGGAACTATTTCTTCTTTATTTATTTTCTCTCTATCTAGTGAAAAATAGTTTGACATGTCTGTATACATTATATACTACTTATACCAGAGATGTTCATTATGTATTATGTAATGTAGTAATTGTTTTATATTGTAGAACTGTAGCTGTAACCTTTGCTGCAAGTACAATGTAAAACAGTATTGGTACTGTTGAATTATGGTAAACAGCTGGAACCACAGCTGCCAGTATTTTACTGTAAATTTACGGTGAAATTTTTAACACTGAGGGGTTTAGAAAGAAAAACTGTTTCAGACACTGTGAGAAAAGAGGTGATGCTGCAATGTATATTACGAGAAAATTTAAGTGTTTTTTGACCTTGAATGCATGTAAACCTATTGTAGCAGACATCCAAAACAAAATTAGGAACCTTTAAAATAGCATAATAGGGTTACTTTAAGCTCACAAATCCTTCCTCAGCAAACATTCCAGCAGTTCCTTTAAGCTACGGACATGGCAGTCTTCTCCTTCACGGTGCATAAAAGATCCCCGTAAATGCCAGCCAAGGGACCTTAATACTCTTACTATATCTGAAAGTCCAGCTGTTCCTGGTGAGCAAGGGGGATTGTTTGGATCAGGACAAGTGCTTATTGTCAAGGTTTAAACCGCAGACAGGTTTTCTGATTGCCATTGATGTGTTCCACCATGGGCACCCAGTAAGTGAGCTGTCCTTAGCCCGAAGAAATGTAGGCCTAAGTTGTCTAAAAGATTCTCTGTAGGGATATGCTGTCCCTCAGCATGAGGCATGGATTTAATCACTTAACCTGTCAGAGCACGAGTAGTAAATAAAAAAACACCGCTCCCACAAGCCCTTTCTCCGAAACATACAGAAACACACACACACACACAGAAACATATTCCCATTAGCATTGACAGCCTTTCTTAAATGTTTAATTTCACTTCCCTCAACTAGCATGAACACTCTGACCTAAGAGCTTGAGATAGTTTATTACTGTACAGCTAATGGTCTAGCACTAGCGCAGCATCTTTATCTCGGCACATCAGCATTAAGGGGATAATAAACAAACTCCAAATGTGACGAGACAGTTAATAATGATGTTGCAGCAGCCACACAGATGCACATTAACATTACAGTTGGCATCAAAGACACGGTACCAGAGCAGACGCCAACAACACAATTGCACATTCCTCCCTGTATCCTACACAGACATTCATAACATATGACAATGTACTGTATAATTAAGCTCAAGATCATTAAAACCACAAAACCAGTGATTGCTATGGAAAAATGTTCGATTTACATTGCGATTGTGTGCATTTAATTACTCCAGTCGAAATCACATTATCTGTATCTTAACAAGACGGGAAAATTCATCTTGCTGTCAGCACCTGGGACTCCTGCGATTGTTGCTGGATGAAAAGGTGGAGACAGAGTTTGCTGACAGGGCATCCAAATAGCCCTATTTGCTCAAAATCACAGGGGAACTATTATTATTCTAGTGACAAATCTAACAAATCTTAGTGACAGCCTTCAAATGCACTGTGGCTCACTGAAGTACATTTCATCATGCATTTAATTCAGACTTTTAACAAAGATTTTGCAGTGTGGTCATGAAGACTTTGGGGATTTAAGTTGTCATTCTGGAAAAAGTAACAACCCAAAGTTGTGAATTTTTTTTATACATATATTTAAAAAAATCACTACTATGTTTACTTAATATTGTAACAAAATACAACTTGGTAACACTTTACAGAAAGGTTCGAATTGATATTTCAAAACAGTACATATTAACATTAAGATATTCTGAATCGACATGAAGGAACACAAATATTTTTGATTAACATTACAGCATTACAAATGATGCATTAACAGTTACAGTGTTGGGGAAAGTTACTTTTAAAAGTAATGCATTACAGTATTGCGTTACACCCTAAAAAGTAACTAATTGCGTTACTTAGTTACTTTTTATGGAAAGTAATGCATTACGTTACATTTGCTTTATATTTTCTCACCTGGGCTTGCTTGCTTGTTTTTTGATTATTTTTTTGGGGGGATGAAGGATGAATTCGGAGAGGAATTAGGCGCACATCCAACAAACTTTTTGCAGGTGCTCGATCAAATGAAGTAAACAAGATGTCGAAACGTTGTTTCCTTTTTATTAAATCCTTTGGAGCAGTAGTGGCAGTGTGCAGATTCTTGTTTACTTTGGATGAAGGATAAAGCATCAGGCTGAAGGAAATGCATATTTATGCCTGTATAATGGAGGTCAATAAATGGGAAAACAAAGTAACTTAGATATTTTGTTGCAAATTTAAAAGTGTTACTTTACTCGTTACTTTAAAAGTAATCTGATTACATTACTTGTAATCCACAACCCAACACTAATGTTAACAAACTGAGCCTTATTGTAAAGTGTTACCCTGAACAACAAACAAATCTAATTTCAGTCTTTAAAAAAAAGTTTATCTCATCCGATATTTTCAGACAGTTATGATGGGAACACGAAAATGTACATATTAGTGTAACCCATCTCCAAGAATAATATTAAGCAACAAAGTCACCTCAAATCTAACTGTTTGCCAACCACTGACAGTATTTGGCACAAAACCCAGACCAATGCAAAACTTGTACTTCAGATGTTCCCTTCATTGCAAAGTTGGAAACATCACTTTATATATAGAAGTGCATTTTGAGACTGAGCACTAAAAGTTATGTAAGAATTTTACATTTGGCTGTTTAAGTCAAGGAATAAAAAGTGATGTTTACTTTAAAGTGCAATGGTTAATCTTCATAAAATGTCAATATCCCTAATGAAAAACAAGGCAAAACCAAGCTTGACATCTTCAATCTTTCACATAGTCTGTGTTCTCACAAACGCATACATTAATGTTGATTATGACAATATAATTGAGCTCCATCCTTTTATAATTACTAATTTATCTGTTTAAATGTTAAGTTCAGGGCTTAATTGCTGAAATCGAAGCCAATAATTGTGCATTTTAACGTTTTGTCACTGCAGCAGTATGGGAAGAGCGTTATGGTGCTCATTAAATGCCCAGCATGACATTAATCTTCATTTAGAGGGCCAGCGAGACAAATGAACTGAATATTTCAGGCTTCAGTAAAACAATGCACAAAAACAACACAGAAGAAAGCAATATTGCAGAAATGAAAGTGTAACATCTCCCGAGTGGTTTTCTATTAGTGGAACTGGTTGTTCTGTTTATGCATATGTGAGTTTTCATTGACTGTTAATAGTCAGTGTGTTCTGGATGTGAGCAATGCAGAAATTTAATTCATGTTCAGTCCTAACATAATTACTGCTATGACTACTTCCTGCGTTTATCCGGGGGGTCTATTCTTTCTCTATACAGTGCTGTATCTATAAAAGAGACCTGCAATATACAGCCATAAACAAAACCATTAGCTATTGGAATGCAACGTATTTGGTAAAAATATCCAATAGTAGAACAGCACTAACATGTTATTGCAATAGCACGGTTATTTAGCTGTTAAAAAGCAATGACATTTTGAAGAAAACATGTTTTTGTGCCTCTGGGATGACAAAGACTTTGTGTGGCACAGATTGGACAACAGCTCGATTCGCGGATGCCTGCGATTGGGAACGAAGGAAAAGAGAAACAGATTGAATTATCATCACATCTGAAAACAATGATTTTCTTTCCCCATTCCTGACAGGATAAATATCCCAGTGTGAATCTGGGCCAGATGCCCACTGTACTCGAGTTCATTTGAAAATTTGCACGCCATATTAGTGGCGCAGCTGCGGTACACATCAGAGCAACATCAGAGGTGATGTCTTGTGCCACACACTAAAAAAATGAGAATAGCTCGAGTAATTGGCCTATAATGCGAAATGATTACTTCTCTTGATAATCATGTCCTTTGGCAAAAGCTTTTTAAATTTTAGATCAATGTAAGTGCATTTTGATTGCATTTCATTATTTATCAGAATCTTTTAAGGTTGCCAGTTTCCTGTGAACTAGGGAACCCTTACAAATACAGGGGCGCAGGTAGGTTATTTCCTGGGCTCCCCTCGGATGAAATTGTGCTTTAGCATTCAGAACAGAATTAAAGAGATACAGTAGTTCACCCAAAACTGAAAACATCTGTCAACATTTACTCACCCTAAAGTTGTTCCAAACCTGTATGAATTTCTTTCTTCTGCTGAACACAAAAGCCAAACAGTTGATGGGCCCCATTGACTTGAAAAAAAATACTACGGGGTGCATCAACTGTTTGGTTATAGACATTTTTCAATGTTATCAATGTTTCAATGTTATCTTCACACAAATGGGCAATATTCAAAAGTTCTTTACAAGAAGAGAGGGGGGCTATAACCTGAGGGGATGTGGTAACTTTAAAGTCCAGGCGGTGAGAACCACCAGGAAAAGTTTGTGTGTGTCTGTGTGTGGTGTCAAACTTTGGAATGGTTTGGGGATACAGCTCAAGCAATGCCCAAATATTCACCGATTTAAATCAAGATACAAAGAAATGGTATTGACAAAATATAAGGCTGAGGGAGGGATCTTGGTGTTCTCGGGATTGTGATTATGGGGTGATTGTTATTATATAAAAACGGAAGTAGTGATGATCATATTTGTTCTTATTATTTATATTGATTTTATAAATAGTGATATAATTACAACAGGGCGGGATATGATTACATAGCTAAGTAAATAATAATAATGATAATGACATGAGCAGATAAATACATGACCACTATGTTGTAATTTTGTTGTAAACAACAAAATTGCATTATTAATTTAGTTTTAGCACTGGTAATGATGTATTGTTATTGAGATGTAGTAGAGATTGTTATTAATATCATTGTCATTATTATTTTTGATATTACTATTGTTATTATAAAACTGTGATTAAACAATATACTAAGATATGGTTATATTTTATATATTCAGCAATTCTGAAATTTGATGGTGGTCTAGTGGGTTAAACCACTAAACTGATACACAGAAGGTTGCTGGTTCAATCCCAGCAGTTGCCACCACCAATGTGTCCTTGGGAAAAGCACGTTACTCCATGTTGCTCCAGGGGGATTGTCCCTGTAATAAGTGCACTGTAAGTCGCTTTGGATAAAAGCGTCTGCCAAATGCATAAATGTAAAAAATTATTATAAATACCGGTACATATTTGAATGTTTATGATAATGAGGATTATTACATTGCATTATTGTGATTATTGAGACTGTCAATGTAATTGGGTATTTTGTATATAAATATTATAATATCATGTAAATTATTAGCAATTTAACAGATAATGGCAGCAGCTATATGGTGTAAAATAAGGGAATGAACTGGGGGTGGGAGCAAATAAGTTCTACTTCTTTCCATTCCCTTTCGAGCAAGTATTATATGTGTAAATAATCTGTGCGGATATGTGTATCATAACTGTAATGTGTATATATGTGTGTATGTGTATTTAGGTATATATATATATATATATATATATATATATATATATATATGTGTATAGTTATTATGTGTAATGTATATATACAAACCCGATTCCAAAAAAGTTGGGACACTGTACAAATTGTGAATAAAAACAGAATGCAATGATGTGGAAGTTTCAAATTTCAATATTTTATTCAGAATACAACATAGATGACATATCAAATGTTTAAACTGAGAAAATGTATCATTTTAAGGGAAAAATAAGTTGATTTTAAATTTCATGGCATCAACACATCTCAAAAAAGTTGGGACAAGGCCATGTTTACCACTGTGTGGCATCCCCTCTTCTTTTTATAACAGTCTGCAAACGTCTGGGGACTGAGGAGACAAGTTGCTCAAGTTTAGGAATAGGAATGTTGTCCCATTCTTGTCTAATACAGGCTTCTAGTTGCTCAACTGTCAACTGCATCTTCCTCTTTATGATGCGTCAAATGTTTTCTATGGGTGAAAGATCTGGACTGCAGGCTGGCCATTTCAGTACCCGGATCCTTCTTCTACGCAGCCATGATGTTGTAATTGATGCAGTATGTGGTCTGGCATTGTCATGTTGGAAAATGCAAGGTCTTCCCTGAAAGAGACGGCGTCTGGATGGGAGCATATGTTGTTCTAGAACTTGGATATACCTTTCAGCATTGATGGTGCCTTTCCAGATGTGTAAGCTGCCCATGCCACACGCACTCATGCAACCCCATACCATCAGAGATGCAGGCTTCTGAACTGAGCGCTGATAACAACTTGGGTTGTCCTTGTCCTCTTCAGTCCGGATGACATGGCGTCCCAGTTTTCCAAAAAGAACTTCAAATTTGGATTCGTCTGACCACAGAACAGTTTTCCACTTTGCCACAGTCCATTTTAAATGAGCCTTGGCCCAGAGAAAACGCCTGCGCTTCTGGATTATGTTTAGATATGGCTTCTTTTTTGACCTATAGAGTTTTAGCCGGCAACGGTGAATGGCACGGTGGATTGTGTTCATCGACAATGTTTTCTGGAAGTATTCCTGAGCCCATGTTGTGATTTCCATTACAGTAGCATTCCTGTATGTGATCCAGTGCCGTCTAAGGGCCCGAAGATCACGGGCATCCAGTATGGTTTTCCGGCCTTGACCCTTACGCACAGAGATTGTTCCAGATTCTCTGAATCTTTGGATGATATTATGCACTGTAGATGATGATAACTTCAAACTCTTTGCAATTTTTCTGAGAAACTCCTTTCTGATATTGCTCCACTATTTTTCGCCGCAGCATTGGGGGAATTGGTGATCCTCTGCCCATCTTGACTTCTGAGAGACACTGCCACTCTGAGAGGCTCTTTTTATACCCAATCATGTTGCCAATTGACCTAATAAGTTGCAGATTTGTTCTCCAGCTGTTCCTTATATGTACATTTAACTTTTCCGGCCTCTTATTGCTACCTGTCCCAACTTTTTTGGAATGTGTAGCTCTCATGAAATCCAAAATGAGCCAATATTTGGCATGACATTTCAAAATGTCTCACTTTCAACATTTGATATGTTATCTATATTCTATTGTAAATAAAATATAGGTTTATGAGATTTGTAAATTATTGCATTCCTTTTTTATTCACAATTTGTACAGTGTCCCAACTTTTTTGGAATCGGGTTTGTATATATATATATATATATATACACTCACCTAAAGGATTATTAGGAACACCTGTTCAATTTCTCATTAATGCAATTATCTAATCAACCAATCACATGGCAGTTGCTTCAATGCATTTAGGGGTGTGGTCCTGGTCAAGACAATCTCCTGAACTCCAAACTGAATGTCAGAATGGGAAAGAAAGGTGATTTAAGCAATTTTGAGCGTGGCATGGTTGTTGGTGCCAGACGGGCCGGTCTGAGTATTTCACAATCTGCTCAGTTACTGGGATTTTCACGCACAACCATTTCTAGAGTTTACAAAGAATGGTGTGAAAAGGGAAAAACATCCAGTATGCGGCAGTCCTGTGGGCGAAAATGAACAGCAAAAACAGCAACTTTGACTGAAATAACCACTCGTTACAACCGAGGTATGCAGCAAAGCATTTGTGAAGCCACAACACGCACAACCTTGAGGCGGATGGGCTACAACAGCAGAAGACCCCACCGGGTACCACTCATCTCCACTACAAATAGGAAAAAGAGGCTACAATTTGCACGAGCTCACCAAAATTGGACAGTTGAAGACTGGAAAAATGTTGCCTGGTCTGATGAGTCTCGATTTCTGTTGAGACATTCAGATGGTAGAGTCAGAATTTGGCGTAAACAGAATGAGAACATGGATCCATCATGCCTTGTTACCACTGTGCAGGCTGGTGGTGGTGGTGTAATGGTGTGGGGGATGTTTTCTTGGCACACTTTAGGCCCCTTAGTGCCAATTGGGCATCGTTTAAATGCCACGGCCTACCTGAGCATTGTTTCTGACCATGTCCATCCCTTTATGACCACCATGTACCCATCCTCTGATGGCTACTTCCAGCAGGATAATGCACCATGTCACAAAGCTCGAATCATTTCAAATTGGTTTCTTGAACATGACAATGAGTTCACTGTACTAAAATGGCCCCCACAGTCACCAGATCTCAACCCAATAGAGCATCTTTGGGATGTGGTGGAACGGGAGCTTCGTGCCCTGGATGTGCATCCCACAAATCTCCATCAACTGCAAGATGCTATCCTATCAATATGGGCCAACATTTCTAAAGAATGCTTTCAGCACCTTGTTGAATCAATGCCACGCAGAATTAAAGCAGTTCTGAAGGCGAAAGGGGGTCAAACACAGTATTAGTATGGTGTTCCTAATAATCCTTTAGGTGAGTGTATATGGGAGATAAACTGTTCTATTTTTCTATGTATATTGTGTTAGTATATACACTCACCTAAAGGATTATTAGGAACACCATACTAATACTGTGTTTGACCCCCTTTCGCCTTCAGAACTGCCTTAATTCTACGTGGCATTGATTCAACAAGGTGCTGAAAGCATTCTTTAGAAATGTTGTCCCATATTGATAGGATAGCATCTTGCAGTTGATGGAGATTTGTGGGATGCACATCCAGGGCACGAAGCTTCCGTTCCACCACATCCCAAAGATGCTCTATTGGGTTGAGATCTGGTGACTGTGGGGGCCATTTTAGTACAGTGAACTCATTGTCATGTTCAAGAAACCAATTTGAAATGATTCGAGCTTTGTGACATGGTGCATTATCCTGCTGGAAGTAGCCATCAGAGGATGGGTACATGGTGGTCATAAAGGGATGGACATGGTCAGAAACAATGCTCAGGTAGGCCGTGGCATTTAAACGATGCCCAATTGGCACTAAGGGGCCTAAAGTGTGCCAAGAAAACATCCCCCACACCATTACACCACCACCACCAGCCTGCACAGTGGTAACAAGGCATGATGGATCCATGTTCTCATTCTGTTTACGCCAAATTCTGACTCTACCATCTGAATGTCTCAACAGAAATCGAGACTCATCAGACCAGGCAACATTTTTCCAGTCTTCAACTGTCCAATTTTGGTGAGCTCGTGCAAATTGTAGCCTCTTTTTCCTATTTGTAGTGGAGATGAGTGGTACCCGGTGGGGTCTTCTGCTGTTGTAGCCCATCCGCCTCAAGGTTGTGCGTGTTGTGGCTTCACAAATGCTTTGCTGCATACCTCAGTTGTAACGAGTGGTTATTTCAGTCAAAGTTGCTCTTCTATCAGCTTGAATCAGTCGGCCCATTCTCCTCTGACCTCTAGCATCAACAAGGCATTTTCGCCCACAGGACTGCCGCATACTGGATGTTTTTCCCTTTTCACACCATTCTTTGTAAACTCTAGAAATGGTTGTGCGTGAAAATCCCAGTAACTGAGCAGATTGTGAAATACTCAGACCGGCCCGTCTGGCACCAACAACCATGCCACGCTCAAAATTGCTTAAATCACCTTTCTTTCCCATTCTGACATTCAGTTTGGAGTTCAGGAGATTGTCTTCACCAGGACCACACCCCTAAATGCATTGAAGCAACTGCCATGTGATTGGTTGATTAGATAATTGCATTAATGAGAAATTGAACAGGTGTTCCTAATAATCCTTTAGGTGAGTGTATATATATATATATATATATATATATATATTTTTTTTTTTTTTTTTTTTTTTTGCTCGAAATAAACTTCAATCAATTAATCAAAAAATCTTCTGTTGTGAAATTCGTTCAAGAAATTCATAAAATAAATGAGTAAAAGAATTTTCATTTTAGGGTGAACTATCCCTTTAAAATTGACTTTTAAATTCCAATTTCCTTCATTTTAACCAAAGTAGCAAAGAGGATGCAGAACTGCAATTCTGAATTGAAGAAAGAGAAAAGGTTTTATTTGCATTTAATGTGAAATGTGCCTTTAAATTAAAATGTGGTATTTTTAGATAAAATATATTGGTAACACTTTACAATAAGGTTTCATTTGTTAACATTTGTTAACTATATTAGTTAACATGAACTAACAATGAAAAATACTTCTACACCATTTATTAATCTTAATCTTGATCTCAAGATTTACTAATACATTTTTTAAACATAAACATTTTTTATTAACTAATATCAACATAGGCTGTATCAATAATGCTGTAAGAATATTGCTCATTGTTAGTTCATGTTAGTTAACTAATGTTAAAGGGTTAGTTCACCCAAAAATGAAAATTCCGTCATTAATTATTCACCCTCATGTTGCTCCAAACCCGTAAGACCTTCGGAACCTCAATTTTATGAAGCGAAGCGAGTGCTTTGTTTGCACAATTTTTTTAAATTTGTTTTACAAAATATTAATCGCCAATGTGCGTTCATGCAACAACGTCTGCTCTCACCTCTAGCTATGCACATTGCCAAGGGAACATGGGTAAATGCAGGGCCCTGCTGCCGACCTAAAATCCACAAGCAACCCAACGGCGTCTCATCAGCATAATACTTAATGCTCTACGCTCTGAATGTCACTGCATGCTGGGCTAGCCCTCTTTTCTTCTCTCCCTCCAGTGCATCACTCAATCTCCATCTCCAGCCTCACGGCTGTCTGTTCTGACTCACCCACGCCAAACTTCCACTGAAAAAGTCTTATTTACACTGATGTTTTTATCTGTGAAATGAGGTACAGCATCATCATCGTCTTATTAAAAAAAAATTCACGCTGTCCCCTCCACAGATGACAGCACATGCATATCTCCAACAACGCACACTTTTGTTCTCTATTACAGCTGATACATATCATATGACTTTCTTGGAACGTGGTAAATGAGGCAGTACTTCATGCTGTTTCTCTGTAGAGCATCTTACTCCACTGTTGCTGAACTATGTAACCACAATGTGTTTCTTCTCTGTAGGAAGGAAACGGGCTATGTGGACATATTTATCACTATTTTTCTACCATGCGGATACAAGACAGCTCTGCCATGGTGAGGTAATGCTGGACACAGATACAGTAGCAATGATCTATATATATATTTGAGTGGTCAGGCACATACAAAATATAAATGCAGGTAAAGTGGGAAAAATGGTTTTCTGTATCCCCCATTTTTTTTATCTCTATTATGAAATGTATAGAATATGTACTAAAATGATATTGTAAGTTATTTAGCATCATATTTTACAGCAGTGGCAATGGCAAATTATCTAAAATTGTCCCAATTTACCTGTATTAACCCTATTCATTGCTCATTGTCAATTGTTGTGATTTATCTGTGATGGTGGTTATGTTTGGAATGGCACCATACTCATTCTATAATTGAAGTATGCAGAAAGTGTACTGTGCAGAAAATACCCACAATGCACTGTGAGGGTCGTGCCGAATGAATTCCCGTGCCTCGACAGAAGTTGCCGCCCGCAGGTGAATCATCCATCCATCCATTTTTCAAACCGTTGGTCAAATGTGGCTACAGTGTAATATCATACAGGTATAAATTCCTTTTTAATTGATTAATAAATTGTTTAATTAAGGTTTATACATGCTTGTTTCCATGACAGTTCAAGATCAGTCATCTCATTTACTATTGCCAGTTTTCTAAGTTTCAAATGAATATTAATAAACAGCAAGCAAAAACAATGCAAACAATTCATTCACACCATAGTCAAGTGGACTATATTAGTGGAGTAATGTAGGGAATAGTGAATGAGGGTATAGGGGGCGATTTCTAACACAGTGTGTATCATTAAATACGCCATGATACAAATACTTTTTAGAAATATGCATAAAATAAAATGAAATATGTTAAAATTTCTTAACATTGGGAAATCGGATCAGAGTTTGTGGCTGATGTTACTTCCAGGTTCATCTGTCACACAGGAAACGAAGGGTCAGGTCGAACACAGTGCATTGTGGGATACAGTTTTAATGGCAGTATGCTTTGTCTTATACTTATACTGTGGATAAACTGGGATTTTGGAGGTGGGTCAACCCTAAAAATAATAATTTAGCTACAGCCCAATATACTGCAAAAAATAGTAAGAGTACGTTTGTGTGCCATTTCAAACACAATCTCCTCTTTGATAACAGTACAATGAGCATGTGAAGGTAGCACTTTTTCTCTAACATGCCTAGCAACAGCTTAGCAGGAACGCAGCAGGGAGGTGGATTCAGCTCATGTGCGGTTTTAGCCATCTCGCTCTGAAGAGCTGATAGAGAAGTTCCTTTATCCAGCCTCTTTAGGGATCCACGAAGGAAGTCTTCTCCAACCATGTTTGAGCTTTGCTAGGAACCATGATAATGACTTCATTTTAGGGACCAGCTCTGAACAGATGATAAAGGAGAAAATTACACACTCAAAAAGCAGCGCTCATCGGGATGAGTTTTTAGGGGGGGTTTCTGACTGAGGATCGAGTCGGTACGAGATGAAGGCAGATGGTTGTGAGCGAGAAGAGGATCTCTAGAGGGATTATGCTGTATTTCTGATTCTCGTCCCTGGTCTCCCCATGGTTTAATATGCGCCAGAACTCAATCTCACACCCTGAGTGCTGTTGATAAGCCTGAGCATGGTGGCATCAGACCCCAGAGAGGAGTTTATGTAGAGCTGGCGCATGGCAGAAAATCGAATTTCTCCATAGACAATGAGGTCCATTTATACAGTCAGGCCGGATGAAAAGAGCGCGCTCCGCATTCAGTGTTTCCCACAGATTCACACATTGTTCTCCCTAGACTGAAAAACATTTTTAATGGAAGTTAAGGAACTTGTTAAGGGCCGATTTAATTAAATGGCAAAACTTGCAACATGTTTTGTATCTATCTTTACTTGCAGAGCAGCCTTTTTTTGTTTCTGGATGTTTAAAGACAACATGCAATTAAAATTGAGCCTACTTCCTTAATAAAGATTCCTATTCTTACTGTGAACAATGCATTGGTGCACATTTTTTAAATGAGAAAAAAAAAAAAAAAAAATGAATTAACTTGAAATAACTTGCATCCCATTTTTTCTCCTCATTTCCTGTCTCAGGATAACTCTTCTGCTGTTGTAAAAGTGAGGGAGCTGCTTTAGACAGCAGATGTGTTATTTCACTCAATATTTGTGCGTTTCACATTATGACTGCTGTTTTCTCGACGCATGGCTGTCAATGAAGTAGGTGCCTGTGAAGATCATCTCCAAACAGTCACTGATACGTTTCCATTATCGTGGACAGCTGCTTGTCGAGGCAGCAGACAGCGATTCAGCTCACTGGAGTCTACATAAAAGATTGTGTAAGGATTGGTTTTACTGTTAAGACTAAAGCTGAGATCCAACACCCTGCAATAAAACAATAAAACTCACTAATCTGGAGAGAAAATCTCACAGAAAGAGTGTAGGACATCGCCCTGCCCAAACCTTCTCCCCCTCTCCCACAAATCATTCTGCCAGGGCAGATCATACCGAGGACCCAATGAATTGTAAGCTCCACCCACTGGCCCAACGGCGGAATCCAGCAGCTGGTTGAAGGACTTCTGCGTGTATGTCTTTTCGGGTGCTTCTGGAAAAATCACTTTAATTTATTAAAATGTGAGGATCCAATTTTCAATCTGACTCCAATTGTATGCGATTTCGTTAAATTTGTTAGGTTTATGAATTAACGGCTGATCAAAGGATTAGTTGTGATTTAATTTAGATCGTTGATCTTTCTTAGTACCTCTTATTTTCACATATTCGTTCATCAAGGGACCCGATATCGCACAGAAACAGTCGCGTCGCGATTCGTGCGTTCACGGACACAAACTAGCCAGTTCTGATATTAGTCAGAGGATTGCAGAGCGAATATTTTACCTTTAAGTGGTCGCACACGCTTACTCAGAACAAAAAGTGTAATTTTAGTAATAGACACGAAAGCTGCAACTTGCTAATACAGTGAATTTCAGAAATCAGAATATCCTAAAAATGCTGCGCTCCATGCTCCAGTCATTGGGTCCTCGGTTTGATATATCCTGACAGAGATTTGCGGAAATAAAGGACTCCACATCGATCTATACTAGAATAATGATTTCAGAACAATACAGAATAAATCACGATTAACATTTATTTTAGCCAGGCAGAACATTACAATAAAAATAATCAAACCAGAATTCGTGGTACACAACTGATCAGCATACAATATAAAACACAATTACAAAATAATATGAAAATAGCTTCAAAGAGTCATAGGCCTACCTGGCAAAAGAGACACACCGCAACAGTGTGGGAAGTTCTGATTACAGATGCTTCCCCGAGTGGTTTGCCAATTCCCTTTAAATACTCAACCAGAACAAAGAACAATAAACATTTAGCACCCAAATATTTATGCAGCTATTGGTTGAACTTTTCTCGTGCCCAAATGGTCACGCCTATCTTCGGGGGATGACAGCAAATGTTTATCAAAAGATCTTTATGAGCATCTCCCACACCAGGGGAACAAGCCCTGTTTTCTTTATTATGACCTGTTCTACTGATGTGGGAATGAAACCTCTTTACCAATCGCACCAAACGTATTTATATTGACCACAAAGAAACAGCTTGTGGCAGGATCTGTGAGATTTGCATGATTGTGTGGGCCCTGAGACAGAGAGGGTGAGAGGGTCAGGACTCGCCGGGGGGGTCTTGTTTTCTCTTGTAGATCTCCTATTCAGATAAGTGAAGTTTTATTGTCTTATTGCAGATTAGATTTCTTGAGTTCATGCTCAGGTGAAATCCATTCTTACAGAATGGAGCATGGAGCATGGAGCATGGAGCACATCATATTGGGGCAATCCGATTTCTGACTGTCACTGTTGTTAGCAAGTTGCAGCTTTCGTGACTATTACTAAAATTACACTTGTTATGAGTAAGCATGTGCGACCTGACAAGGTAAAAAAGTCACACTGCATCCTCTATAATACCAGAACTGGCTAACTTGTGTCCATGAGCTAATGTATAATTCGCGAATGTTAAGTCTCTGTGCGGTACCGGGTCCGTTGTGGAACGAATATTTGAAAATAAGAGATACTAAGAAAAATCAACGGCCTAAATTAAATCACAACTAATATTATGATCAGCTGTTAAGTTACAAACGTAACAAATTTAGCGAAGTCACATAAAATTGGAGTCAGATAAAATTATTCATGGAGTTAGATATCCACATTTTAATAAAGCGAACTTCACAGAAATGCTGAAAAGGCTTACACGCAGAATTCCTTCAACCATGCCGTTGGATTCCGTTGTTGGGCTGACGGATGGAACTCACAACTGGAAATTGATTCCATATTAATCTGTAGGTTATTTGCAAATGATTGACTATAGGACCAAAAATGATGCCAATCAGCTTTAAAATTACTCATAAACATGAACCTGAAAACAATTTACTCCCTCAATTTGTTTGTCAAACTCAACTCAAAGAGGGCATCAGTTTCATTTGAATGAAAATAACAGTTTATATGTGCTGTTATTTAATTTAACTGCAAATATAAACTAAATGGCAACATCTAGATGCATTTAGTGTATAGGGGAGACTGGTGCTAGTTGTCACACTTTTCACTCCAGGTAAGTTAATTTTTGAAAGTCATTTTTTGTAGGCATACAGCTTAAAGTCTTGGCTACAAAAACTCTTTTGCATTTTTCCATTGATATTGTCCAAAAAAAAAGTGTGTTCACTCAACACACTTTGACTTTTGAACCAATAGAGAAAATGTTATACTATATAAGGCAGCAAAACAATTACATTTAAATAGCAAAACAATTACGTAGAACAAAACGATGAAAAAATGGAAAAGGAAACCTACAGTCCCGGCTTTATAACTCTCTGCAACATCCATTTTAACACATTTGGTATTCAGTGTAAATTTTCTCACACATCCTCCCATCTCCGCACAATAAAAAGCGAAGAATAACGTGTGTACACAACAATGCAAATTCAGTGCGAATAAATGAAAATTTCACACATTAAAAAATGGCCTGTGCAGCCAAAAGAAAGTCGATTCCCAAACACTATGGCTTGTGTAAATGTGCCTGTCCAGTTGGGCTCTATCTCTGAGCTGATGGATTAATGATAACTAAACCCACTGTTTGAGAATCACTGCGGTATAATTGCGTGGCAACGCAATCTGTTTTCAGGGATGACGGTAATGGGCAAAGAGCCTCGGACAGCCTTTTATTTGGCTGTCAGCGTGTAAAAGGTTCCCCATGGCGTGGACCCCTCCCTGAAAACTTGCCGTGTCACATGGACAGACGCCGGAGAGTCACTGTTTTAACAGCCCTGTGAGTCGGCAGTGATTCAGATCAATCTCTCAAATGTGTTTTACCCGCGCCTGCGTGAAGCGTGGGTGTCACACACATGGCGTTATGCAAGCATCGGTGTCTCTGTCGTAATCCAACATCTGAGATCTCAAGTCGCAAGACTGGCAAAAAGAAACAGTCTAATTTTATTATCGTTGATTTGAACATTATGCTGTGGATCTTTGGGAGATTATTGCATTAAGGGGCATGTAATTCAATTAAAACTGCAAGGCTGAGGAACGCACAATGTCATAATCCCATTTGATATGTGATCAGACGCAAGAGCTGCAGCACAAGACTCTGGCCGGCTGCCCGTGATCTATGAACTCTGCTGACTGCCCCGACAAATGCACTTTTATTTTCCTGAGGGAGCTGCTTTTCAGGACATGATTTATGTGAGCATGTTCTCCACAGAGACCCGCACGTGTGCTTTTCGGAAGGCCTGCACCGTTGTCTCTTGTCACTCTGCGCAAATTTGCAGCTATTGTTTTCCACGAACAATGGGGGATATTTTTAAACCAAACTTTACTCTGCAAAAAAACTGTTCAATTTCCGGCAGCCGATGTTCGGTTAGGTGTGCAGCTTTAGCACTGCAGCACAAGAGTCAAGGCTAAATACAGAGGGCAAAAGCCAATTTCAAGAGGTAGCAATTTAGCACCAGCTACTCTTCCTATTGACCTGCATTAGTTTGTGCACAGTAGGACCAGGAGACAAACTGACTTACAGACTGAGACAATATATTCTCCAAATAGAAAGGGAGACCTGTACTGGCCCTCTGTTAACCCAGTCACAGCGGTTTGGCCCTCTGTTTCTACATTTTCAGGTTGGTTTGTTCTAGTAACACAACATAAGGACGGCTTTCCTCCACAAGCACCAGACATCCTCCACTGACACAGATAATGATCTAGGTATTTCTGTCAACATTTTCAAGTTTCAGACATGAAACTTGCTTTGTAAAATAGATTATCGTGTTGTTAATGATTTTTAAAATAATTTTAAGATACCTGCATT